>JAWWLV010000144.1:17345582-17375661 GCA_035041135.1 Platyrinchus mystaceus
GAATTAGTCTCTGGAAAAGCCTCATAAAATTGTGTTGTCATTTAAGGATAAAATTAGTGGCCACTAGTTAATGATGCAGGAATTAAATACATGGCACCGAGCTGAGTGCAACACTTTACCTCTTGCTGTTGCTAGATTTCAGAGGCATTAATGTCCCTTAACAAACATCTGAAGGTAATTTCAGAAGGTGGGGGTGGTTAGAGAAAAGAGCACAGCAGTGTTTTATAGTTGAGATTGCCTATGTATTAGACAGCTCTGACAGAGCGTGTAATTAATTTTTTAAGTGTTTATATTAAAGAATAAATAACTAGCAATACATATGGCACATTATAAATGTTTCAAATGCACTGTAGTTGGGCTAGATGTTAAGTTACGGCTGTGTTGTGGTTTTGAGCAGTCAGCATAGGTAAAATTGGCCATTTAGAGTCAAGTTTTTTAAAGTGCATTTAGCACACACTTAGGAGTCTAAGTACAGTGCCTAGTTTTGGAAAGGTCTTCACGTCCAGGCTGTGTATCATCAAAATTCAAGAGCATGGTGGTGGCTTTTGCCATTCTTGCTGTCCTCAAAAAAAAGTCAGCTGATTTCTCCAGTGGTCTCTGCTGACACTGAGTATCTAAACATGTGCCGAGTGCTTTTGAAACTCTGGTCCTTAGCTTTTTATATGATCTATAATTTTATATGCAGTGTATCTAAAGAAAAATATGTATGATTCGTATACACATACAGGAACCAACACAGAGGGATAATTTTAATATAAATCCCAGTGCTGTTTGTTATGTTCTGAAATGTTGCATAGAATAATTCAAATATTTATAGATGGTAGTTCAGCTTGTGCTTTGCTTGCAGCATTTGCCTTTTTTCATGTCTCAGTTGAACTGTTCTTCCTTCCTTCCTTCCTTTGCAATGTAAACATTTCCCATGCCCAGCACTGTCCTTCTGCTCCTTCCTCTGGAAACTCAAGCTGTGAAAAACACACCTCAGGATCTGGAGTCCCATTTTCTGCCCTGGTGACTGAAGCCATACCAAGGAGCAGGGTTGCATTTCTCTGCCATGTGCTCCATAAGGAATGAAGGGGTTTGTTCTGCTTTCTGTGGATTGTGTGCTTTTGGGGCTTCCAAAGCAGAGGAGTTTGTTTAACGGCTCCTTGTATATAGAGTAAATTATGGCTATGCTAGATGTGAAGTGATGATTAGAAGGGTGTTAACATCTGCATATTCATGCTGACCACACACAGTGTCTTGGCCTGGAAGTCCCATCCTGGGGTTTTCTTCTAAGCAGCTTTTCTGCACTGTTAAAAAAAGGTTTTTTTAACTTACCAGGGAAGCCCCAAGGTGCCCCAGGAACCTCTTAGGTTTGAGATGTTCCTGGAAGGACAGGCTGATATAATTACCCATAGAGATTTTCATCTGTCATCAGCACTGGGGGAGAATTAATCTACATATATAAAGTTGCGTGTTTAGGAAGTTGTACATTTTGAGTGTTTTTCTTTTTTCTTGTGCTTTAATTCTTCATTGCCTGACTGAGAGACAGAGAAGCAGTAAACTGTCAGCATTGAGAAGTGTGGCATAATATTAAAATGCTCTAGTTTCCATTGAACAGATGATGGTGAGAAGTTATTTTAATGGGTTTGTTGAGAATTGTGCTTTCAAAGACTCTTAAATTATTGCAGATGGTGCTGCTGGGATATGTATGGGAAACAGCCATTTTAATTAGGAAGATACACTTGGAAATGAAAAGTCATTTTTTAAATGTAATTTCCTTTGTGAATGTTTTACTGACCACTTGGATTTATTTACCACACAAACCTAGTGATAAAATAGGTATTTATGGGTTAGTTTTTAATTAGAAATAATGGCTGGCAGAATTGAAGCGATTAATCATCCATATAGGCTGTGGGAGTCGTAGTGAAAGACGGTTGTATTGACAGTGTAGAGAGTGATCACGGCATGTTTTGTCCTTAAACAACACCACCGACAACACAATCATGTTTTGGCTTGGAAGAGGAGAAATGAGTATCTTACTCTGGTGAACTCCACCTCCAGATAACTAAAGAAACACCCAGCAAAGCTGGGCTTTTGGCCTTCTGGATGTCACTGAAATCCAAGTAAGATTAATTAAACGAGTAATCCAGTGATGTGGCTTCATGTCCATCTATGTGCAAATGGCACTTGGAGGGAGTCGACCAGTGATGACAGTGCTCATGACAGCAGGCTTGCTGCTGAAACAGCTGGGCAGATGCAAGTGAGTATTGTTTCAGGAAGGGTCAGAGATTTTTTAATCAGCCTTTTCTTTCTTGATTGAGAAGCATGGGGACAGAAATTACAAGAAGCCCAACTTAACAGCTTTAATGACCTCAGCAGAAGGAGTTTAAGGAGTGTAGTACAATGAAAATTTTGCATGTAATGCCAGTTAGCTTTATTGAGTCATACATTTCTTTCACTCTTTCTGCCCAAGAAGGTTTTTACTCCATATTTGAGAATGCAGCATGTAAGAAACAAGAGCCAGCATGCAATGGGCTATATATTTTAGCATGTAAGAAACAAGAGCCAGAGCATACCATTTTCTGGAAAGTAATGAAATGTCATGGCAAATGCATGAAATAAATGTGTTTTTATGTACTCATTTTAGAAATCAAGTTAGGGAGAAAATTCACCTTTTTATTAAAGAGTCTTTGCAGAAGTCTGCGTCCATGCATGAGCTTTCTGACTGCTGCTAATGGCTCTACCTATTTTTCACTCTGAAGTTATGCTAATTATCTTTGCCAGAATCAAGGCACTTTCTCCCTTTTCAGTATCCATAGGAACCCCTTGGGGATGAAAAAGCCTGACATTTTGATTCCCAGCTTTTGTTTCCCTAATCAAAAATAAAGGTATAATGGAGAAGAAGAAGCAATTTCATTTAGTCTTCTCACCACGGCAGGTTTTATTATTAGCCTGATTCCCGCTGCATTTTATTAAATTATGCTTCTGCTTGAGTTTCCAGCATTGCTTTTTCAAGCCCACTGCAGCCCATCTTGTAATAATCTGTGTTTTCTTATAAGCTCAATGTTCACCAAGTGAGCTTGAAATTTCTCACTGGCCTGCCTAATTTCTGAGTTTGGTGTGGAAACCAAATCACTGCTTGCCTGTAAGTTACCCCCTGCCCCATCCTGCAGATTTGAGCTGGTCCTTGCTAATGTAGGCAAAAGAGAGGCAGGACTACATCACCCTGCTGGCTGATTTTCTTAACAAAACAGGCTTTGCAAAGCTGCTTAAATTCAATTTGCATTTGTAAAATAAAAACACAGTGCAGTGCAGTCCACTGGGAGATTTTCCATGCTACGCAGGTATATTTTCAGAAGTGGTAATCAAATATTCTGGTGTCGTACACACACGGTTTCTGGTTTAGCTGTGGTCCTTTTGTTTTGTTTGGGATGAAAGTGAATGACTGTTGTTGCTTGCCCATTGAAGAAATTCATTCACAGGACAACAGAAATGGTAAGCTGTTCTGAAAGTGCTTGTTTATAGACTTGAAAACAACTTGAAAGGAAGTTTTGTCATCCTCTAAAACTTCACATGGTGGTTCATGTGTATGGTCAAAGCCCCTTCATCTCCGAGGGAGACCTGTAGTAGCTGATACTGAGCCCAAGTATTTGTGAGAGATCTGCACCATGACTGGTGGGATGAAAAGACATTTATCGTGTATTTCTCATTTTACTGCCTGCTCATCAGAAAAGACCTGATTTGTGAATAGCAAAAGGCCCAGACAGCACAAAAACTGGTGGTATAATTCAGTAGACATGTTAAAAAAAAAAAAAAGTCTCTGGGTCCATCTAGGGTATAACTTGATGCCCACAATGCTGGAAAGGTATTATGGTAATATTTATGTATTTATTTTTGTTTTACTAATGTTGTCTTTGTCTGCCTGTAATGTTTTTCTACTGGTTGTAGGCTGAGAACTTTAATTTACCCTTGTAGAAACCTTCCCAGGATGAATTTTCCAGCACTTCTTTTCTGCAAAGAAGCTTCTTCTAAATAAGACACCTTGAATAGTCACTTCGACTAAGAGACCCCTCATTTCCAAATGTGCAAGGTTTCCCCTCTCTTTCCCCACAGCACCCCAAATTTAGCACAGAGGTGGCAATTGATTTGCGTGTGGTGAAGGGCGGCCTTTGGTGGCTCCTAACTGCTCATGTGCCCGTGTAGCAGTGAGTGGCCTCACAAGCCATTTTCTTTTCAGAGGTCTTTAAAAAAAAGCTGCGAGCAAGACTTAATTTATTCATTCAACAGAGATCCTATTTGATAGTTTACAGCCATTATGTATGAAGTAAGTATGGCTTTCGTTAAAGAGGAGACATGTATTTAATCTCAGTTGAGGAATGGGGAAACGTAGGCCATAAAGCCAATATTGTAATAGTCTCCCTTTTTAATACCGTGCTGTGTGCTGTGCTTCTGAAAAGCGTGGAGTTCTGGGGGCTGAGCTGATCAGAGCTCAGCATGCTTTTTTTTTTCCTTGCCTTATAGCCCTTGTTAACTTTTCAACTTGTCAAGTACATGGTGGTTTATGAAATTTTAAAGCTAACAGTATGCTGTGCGGGGATGTCAGCGATATGCTAGACTTTTGAGTGCATCCTGAGATGAATAAATCATGAAGTCACAGAAAGTTGCAATTAAAGAACCCAAACCTGGATGCTTGAAATATTAGACCTGGGTTCGTGTGACTTTAAACAAGAATCAGGGCTGGAAGCAATCCACACTTGAATTGTAGATCAGCAGTAGGAAGAAAAGAAAGGTATCTGTGGAATATGTGTCTTTTCCAAGGCATCAGACTGATATTTACTGACTGTAAGTGGAATTATTATTTAAAGAGTGGATTCCCTTCAGCTCAGACAGGCAGATATGATCCCACCCCACTGGAGATGGAAATTGCCTAGCCCTCCTGGTACTGCTTCCTTATAAATTAAGATAATCCTTCATTTGATGCTTACTTACTTGGTGACCTTCTTGTATTTTGCTGAGTCTCTGTAAAGATGCTGCAGGTTATATTCATTCTTGCTGGAATCCACTACGGATTTAGCAGTTACACTGTGGGTCAGGCAAGGGTTGCACTAACATTTCATCCCATGCCCTGCTGCCTAGTAGCCTTTGAAATATTTCTGATTTTCTGCAGACTTGAGATGAGTGGCCGATGCGTCTCATGCTTGCATCGCTTCTTATTTTAACTTTCGCCTTGAAAAACTGTGGGAAAAAAAATCACCATTATGGCTCTGTGTTTCAAGAGGGTCTCCATGGGAATTGTACCTTGTCTGTCAGTAGGGACACCCGGTGAGTCACATCTTTGACTTCAGGTCCGTGAGTAATCTCCCTGACTTCAACAGGATTACCCAGGTGTTTTAAATAAAACTGTGCTGTAGAGGTCTGTGGGATTATAAGACCAGAAAGATTGGTTGTGTGACTAGTCACCAAGATTTTCTTTTATTTTCTCATTTTATGAGTTTGAAAAGTCAATAAAAAATAATGCAAAACACATGCATGATTAAGGCAGGGGCTTAGCTGCAGCTATGCTGGGAAGTTCACAGTTAGTGTTTCTGGAGGAACCCTCTCATAGTTTTTCTTTCTTACGTGTTTGCACTATAAAAAATGTGTATTATGTATCCACATAGATGGACTGATAGCACCCCACTTAAAGTCATTTTTTAACTAAAAGCAAATCTATTTGATCAATCTGACTGGGTCAGGTGGACACACCAGCTTGGTTTCGTGTGGTTTTGTTTTTCTCTCCTCAGTCATTTCTTAATATCACCCTTACTGCTGCAGTTTCCAAATAGCTTCCAGTGGTGCACATCTGTACATGCTCTTTCATCTGCTCCCCAGGGAAAGAAGGATGTGGAGTCGAGTGTTTTGGTTGTGAAGGTTTATATAATCATGCACATGCCTATGTGGGTAATGCATATGTATGTGCTATACTAGAAAAGGGAAGTACGTGCAAAATTACCCTTATACCCCGAACCAGAGGCTTGTCCCCCCTGAGCAGCTGCCAACAAACACCCACCTCCTCTGCAAGCAAAGATGACCCAAGTGCAAATTTACATACCCCCATCACTCTGTCCTGGGTGATCCTTATGGCCAGAAGGGCCATTGAGGACCTTTGCAGTAACAAAAGTACACGAGCTTGACTGAACATTTTTAATTTTCTGCAGGCTGGAAAAGGTTAAAAATCACCATGTCACCCGTGTGTATATAGAGTCCCAAATTTATTCATGCTACAATCCTCTGGACCCTTCTTCCAGGTTGTCCTCTGGCTCTGATTGCCTTGTGCTGCTGTGAATGTCCTGCCTGTGACAGGACATTCCTGTCCTCCCCTTCAGAGGTCAAGGGGGTCCATTTGTAAAGAGTTTGTAGGGGAAACATTAATACTAGGAAAAGGTAATTGGAAACAAAATAAAAGTACTATGTGTATTTCATCTTAATGTCTGAAAATTGATTTGAGATTTCTTTTCTCTCCTGTGAAAAAATTTTAAAATTATAGCAATATTAACCTGCTAACACAACTTCTTTACTTCAGTGAAAATGGTATTTTTCTTGGGCATGGAGGGAGGCTCACATAGCTGCAAGATAATTTAGAACTTGCACGTATCTAATTTCTGATTTAAAAAGGAAAAGCTGTGGAAACCAGTTGTTAAGATTTGAGGGTGTTGGTGATATGAGATATATGTATGTCTTAAATAGACATCAGCTGGAAAGAAAGAAGAAACATTTTGTTTTTATTGGTTCCCATCAACAGTGCAGTGGCAAACACGAAATCCTCAGCAGGGATGTAGGAATAATTTTCTTCCACACATTTCTTCCCATAGGAAAGGCATTGGAGGGGGTTTAGTTCCACATCTCTCCTTCCATGGTGTTTTTTGTCTCACTTTACTTCAATTAATAGTATGCCTGAGCTGGTTTTACTGAGATGTTCGTTAAAGTGAAATAGTTTGAGCATTCTGCCCTTGTCTCTCCCCCTCCCCTCCCTGACTCTTCAGTAATTGCATCCTGGTTCGTATTCATTTGGCATGTTAATTGTTAAGAGTTAAGAAAAAAGAGACTTGCCAAGATGCAAAAGAATTAAAGTGATTGCCCTTTTGTCTGCAGAAACAATGGAAGCTAATAATTATTAATCTTATATTTTTGTTGTTAAAACTTCTCTCTCCCTCTCAGTTTCTGAGACCTCTGTTCTTCCTTTTACAAAAAGTGATCTGATTTGACATACATAGGCAGTACTTCAGAATCCATCACTCACAGCCAAAAGCCTTCCCAGCCTACTATATATTAACAAGCAGATGTGTCATCCTGCAGACTGCTCAATAATAGATCTTTTTAAGAATTGCTTTTCCTCTGTGTAGTTCAGGTACTCCAGAACTAGAATTTAAGCAGTGCTTTCATTTTATATAGAGATATCAGGAGATACTCAGCTTAATGTAGAGTTGTATATTTGCATTTGCAGAACATTTTGTCTTCCTTTATTCTCTTTGCAGACACAAGGTTTGGAATGCCAAATAGCTCATCAAGATATACAGTGTGCAGAGAGAAAATAATGTTAATGTCTAACTGTCTGGATGTTTAGGTTTGTTTTTTTTTTCAAAATTACTTCCTTACATTGCTTTTAAAAGAGCCTAAGGAGCTCAGAAGTACATAGAACCAGTTTTCCCCTCACTGGAATCCTTGCTCCCTGAGGATGCAGGGATGCTGCCCTTGCTGAAGCAGCACTTCAGTCTCATGGGTTCGCTCCTGCAAGCGTCCCTGTGATTTTGCTTTGCTGTCCTGCAAACCCCTTGTCAAGGAGTTTCTCCTGTCCATGCTGGTCAGAACCCTGTGGATTTTGATGAAAACCAGAAACCTGCCCGTTTTCTATTCATTTGAGCTCCTCTTGCCTTCTGAAAATAAACAGGGCAGGAGGTGAGCCAGCTGGAAGAGACCGAGGATATAAAACTGTGTTTGAGGAGAGAGAGAGAGCTGCTAGGAATGCCAGCCGGCTCTAACCTCAAGTCTTTCCCTGGATCCTCAATAATTTTAAGGGAAATCAGGCTTTCTAGGACTCTTGCAAAATTGCTACGTAGTGATAGCAAAGGGCAAATTGAAGTAACATGTAAGGCATGCCGGGGACCGCAAAGGTGCTATAAAACAAACAGCAGAGCATGTTATTGTTATTATTCAAATGTTATCCAGTTCCTGTAACATCTGGGAACCCCAGCCATGGATCAGAACCAGATGTGCTTTGTGCTTTATGACTGCAGAGCAGAGAGGGACACCTGCCCCAGAGCCCCCTCATTGTAAGGTGTTATAGACAGGGTGTAGGTAGGCTGTGGGGCAGTGATCTGCATCTGTTGTCAGCCTCAGCCTCGGCATGTCAAAAAGCAAGATCTATTTAAAAATCCACAAAATAAATGTTCTATAGCTGGAAGTAGAGATGCATGTGTTGATTTCAAGGCCGGGGTGGATTTTTAGACCCTCAAAAACAAATGTGCGGTCTATCTTTGGCACTGCAGCAAAGGGGGAGGTTTAGGGAAGGACCAGAGAGAGCTTTCCAAGCAATGAGTAGCACTTCTCCGCATGCCAGTGTAAGAGAAAACATGTTTGTTTGGTTTTTGAATATAGAAATTTGGGGAGAAAGGTGCCATTAGTAGCAGAGTAGAAGTACATCTTGGTAGCAGAAGAGGTGATGTTCATGTTGGAAGTCAGCCATGGAAAAACCTTTGAGCTAAAAGTGCAGCGTTTATTCTGGATGTGTGAAATAGAGGTAACCACAAAAGAGAAACATGGAAGTGGGATGTGGTCAAAGCAACAAGGTGTAGAAAGGATCTTCATGGCAGCGTTTTGAAAGAAAACAAATGTGTCAAGATGATTTTCTGCAAGGCTGCAGCAGAGGATGTTGCAGTAACTAAAATGTGAGTCCTTGGACTCAGGTTTGGACTCAAATTTTTTTGCAGCATTGTGAGCTCCATAAGAAAAAAACAACTGTGAGCATCTTCTTGGGTAGAGCAAGGAAGATGTGTCCATGTAGAGCGCAGTCTTAGTATTCCAGGTGCACCCTGACTTTTGGTAAGCTTAAATAACCTTCTGGGGCCACACTTAAAGCAGAACCACTGTGAGGAGGCCAGCAGTGTCCCTGGGGTGTGGAAGGGAAAGACAAAATGGGAGCAGGAGGAAGTAGGGACAGGAAGAAAATATCCCCCTGGCTGCTTCTCATATACTGGTTAATATTTCTGTAATAAAATGTTCCTGGAAGGAGGGAGGGCTGCATAGCTGGGCTCCTCAGTGCAGAACAGCATCACTTAGAGTTGCGTTCTGGCACTCAAGCTGATTTTATCATGAGACCTTGTGTGCAGCACAGCACAGTTCCTGTTTTGTTTAATCCTGTTGTTTTCATTTTCAAATGAAACATTAACTTTTAATTTATTTTTTTTTAACTTGCTTCTACTGATTAGTCACCCATCCACTTTCAAGTTACATCTAACAGCTGTATTTTACCTGCCTTTCCCTAGGCAGCTGGCTGATTGGCATCCCCTCCTTTGTCCAGCTGCCAGTGTTCACAAATCATGAAAAAGATCAATTTATCTTCCTGCCCTTCTTTCAAATATGATTGAAAGCAACTATTGGGTTCAGAGCTACAGGGCAGACAATTAAAAGAGACCCCAAAAAGGGCAGTTGCATTGCTCTTGCTTCCTTAGGAGACATACAAAAAAAGGTTATACTGCAAAATCTGGGGGAGCTAGAGAAGAATTGCTTGTTATTTTAAACAAACTGGGCTGGTTTTTGTGGTTTTTTTGGGGGGAAGGGGTTTGGTCCCTTCCCCTCCTCCCCTGCCCCTCCAATTTCATTTAAATGTAGTGGAACTTCTGCTGAACCTTCAAAGTAATTACTTTTCTTATGCAGTCATCATGTTTGTAATTTGATGGGTTTGAAAGCCAAAGGAGCGCTGCCTGCCTTCTGCAACTCAAAGCAAGCACCTGGCTTGGTGCAGAGCTTTGGTGGTGGAAAGGCTTCTTATAAATTCCTAATTGATTCTAAAAATTAAGCCATTATGTAAATGTTTGTAATTCTGGGCTGCTCTGAGAAGCTTCATTAGTAGGAATACAAGAGTAGGAATTAATTTTACTTATATTTAATGAAGAGTGGATGGGTCCTGAAGAAAGGCTGCAAAGAGAAGCCAGGAAACAGGTGCTTGTTCCCCATTTACCAGCTCTGTTCATGAAATGCCATTTCACAGGGATTTGCTTCCTATTTGCTTTTATTTTATGGGGACATACCTGTGAATATACGACATGAGATCACACTTTTATTGTCTGCCATGAATTCCTCATAAGTGTAGGAAAATGTGGAGATGTGCAGCCAGTGTTGTGTTATAGGGAAGCATTAGGGGGCTCTGTCTCTACCAGTAATGACCAGTTAATGACCACTGAGATAAGCAAATGAGAAGTCAGGGCTACTTAGAGCTTTAACTCATTATTTCCTGACCACCCACAGACAAAGAGGCCATTATTGCCATAGTTTTATTTAATGAGTATTTCAGATGAGTACAGGGCTTGCTTCACGCCCTGGGGGGACTCCTGAATATTTTGATTCCAGCCTGTGCAATATCTGTATGAAATCATGTAACTGGAAGAAAATCCCAGATCTCTGTGGTGGCTGGAAGAAGTTTATTCAGTTGCTGCTCAGCTGGGACAGGCTGGTATGATTTCTGAGAGGACTTGGCCCAAGCTTTGATGTTGATGCACTTCAGCTCAACGCAAGTGAAATTTCTGTTGTACTTCTTGTGCCAAAATTGCTGTGCAGAACAGGGCACCAAACATGCCATCTTCATTTCCATGGAGTGGAGTTCACCACTGAAAACCCCTATGGGCTTTGCTGAGCCAATTCAGTGAGAAAAACAAAGAAATAGAGAAGGTGGTGACAAATGTGGTGTGCTGTCATGCCTGTTAAACATCAGATTTTCAAACCCATAGTGAAATAAGAAATTCTCATTGATTTCAGTAATTAAGTCTGAGAAGCAGGGACAAAAGGTAAAATCCTGACTCCACTTGGAGGTGTGGGTAATGTGTGTAATTATCATTTAATGTCCCTAAGACATACATTGTACTCCCTGAATTGAGTTTTATTGATTTCAGTGGGTACCTGGTCTTGTCTTAGAGCTGGATGTTTAATGACTGGTACTAATAAAAGTTATTGACCAGTCAGGATGGCAGAGAATGAGAAAAGGAGGCAGAAAAATCTCAGAAGAGTGAAGACAACTGGATGAGACTGGACAGACAGTGCTGTTAGCAATGAAAGCAGACGGGTCGACAGCTCCACGTATGATGCCACTAAAACCAGTTGCCTTGTTCAATAATAATAAATGCCCCACCAGCACTTGTGGATGGGACCTTCAGTAGCAAAGTCACAAGTCAGGGGGAATGTGGGGCATCTGAGAATGGCCTTTACAGATGGTGGGACTGGACTGCTGACACCCTAGATACATAACTTGTGCTAACAGGCATATTTCTGCACCTGCTGCTCTTTTACCTCTGTTGACAGCAGTGGTTGCTGCTACTGGGAGCCATGAGCATACTCAAGCAGAATGCGTCCTTTTTTTTGAAAAAAAAATCAGGTTCCTGCTTTTATTGCTTCCTCCTGCACAGCCTCTCACAATGTGACAGTGTGATCCCTCCAGGTTTTATAATACAGGTTTCCTTCGTTTGGGACTGGGGGGGGTGGGGGTATTAATGAGCTCTTCTGTGTGACTCCTGAGCAGAGTGGTAGGAAAGGATAGGTGAATGCCTTTTTGTATTGCCCAGGCATCAAATACAAATGCTTTGTAATAACAGAAAGAAACAGACAGGGGAGCCCTTGTAAATACATTTAGAAGAGGCTGTGGAGGTGATGATACAGAATGAGGTTTATATTTGTGGCTTTGGGCGGGAAGGACAATTAGATGTTTCTGTGCGTGCCCTGCACTACTGTTTCTGTTCCTGCATCCTAGGAGCCTTGCTGGGTTTCCATGCAATCTTTCAACCCACAGAGCATACAAAGGCCATAGTCCCCCACCAGAGAAAGAAAAGGGACAAGGACCAAGAAGTGGTTTTTCTTTGATGCTGCAGCTTCAGGAAGAGAGTGAGGAGGTTTCACTGCATCCATGTGCTGAATTTGGGCCCCCAGCCCTACCTTGTTACTCGGGAATGAGGCATTACAGCTCCCAGCTGTGGCCTCAGCTGTGCATGGGAAGGAGTTATTTAGCTCTTCTCTTGCCTAGTGACTGCTGGGCTGGTTGTTGGAGGAGGTCCTGTTTTGCAGCAGCTTGTTGGGGTGCTCCTGATCAATCACAGTGAGGGGGGGCTGCTGGAGGTGATGGTATGTGAGACAGTGGCTTAGTGACTGATAATCATCAGCAGAAAGAGGTATGTGATTTTTTGGTCTCATTTTGTGGGGTCTTTTGGGCTTTCTCCTTCAACAGAAATGGGATTTGGGTCAAATGAAACTGATGTGTTTGCAATATGGCACTGAGTCTGTTCCTTGGCTACACCTCTGACTGGTGTGAAGTAGTCCTCCCTGATCCTCTCCACTCCTTAATGCTGCTACTGCTCCTCCTTTTGCCTAAAACACAGGTAATGCCTTCAGTGTTGTCTCAGGTATTCAACCCAAAACTAGGCAGTGCTCAAACTTAAAATGCTCTTAGGTGTGAATTAATACCTCTTAAAATGAGTGTTCCTGGTGGTCGTAATATTTCTCAGCCAGAGGTGGAATGGAGAAATGAGAGATGAAAACTGCATTATTTGATGCCTCATATTATTGCACTTTGAAAGGGTTTATGGTGTTTTGGCTGCTCAGGGAAAAGAAGAGGCAGGGCACAAACAGGCTGCAGAAAGCTTCATCGTCTCTGAAGCCCTGCCTTCATTATTATGCAGTGCAAGTGGTTGTTGGCACAAGAACAAATTCCACTGTAAATTATGTGTGATTTACATGAGAAGCTCATTAATTCTCTAACACCGGATTTAGATGGTTTCATTTGTAAAGGGTGTCATTTTAAACACCGCTCAAACATATTTCCTTCTATCTGCTGACTCAGAGTGTGTGCTGAAAGATGATAAACAATAAAGTGTGTATGTGTTCATAAATACATGCACACAGACACACATTAAAAAATGGAATCAATTAGAAGGTATGCTCTGTGTTCAGCAGTGGTGCCTGCGATACACAGATGGGCTGCCTGTTAAATAATGTTGCCTTCCTTGACATTTTTGTGTTAAAGACCTTGCAGGTTTTTTTGTGTTGCACTTATTGATGTGGATTTTGATTTTTAGTATTAAACTTGTGTCTTAATGCTTACAATCTGCTGCTATGGCCCTTGTTTTAAGGGCTTCCCCTTCCTGGGCAAGCCTTTGCACTGGTTTCAGGAGCAGCAGGGCTCAGCTTGAATGAGCAGTACAGTTCTGTGCAATAAGCAGAGTGTCTTTTATTCTTTTTCATTGTATGTTCTCTGTTTTCCCCAAATCTGCTATAATTCAGAAGTTTGACAAAAATAATAGGGGGGGGAAAATAAATCCTTCAGTGAAATTACTTTTTTATTGGCAACTCTGCCTCTTGCTCCAGGATAGATAGAGCCAATAGGCATTCCAGAAGTGGCTGTTGTTGCAGCTCATATGTTGAGGTAATATAGTCCATACTTTCATTTAATGTTGCTTTTGCATTAAGCAGCATGATCCTTCTGCATTAGCTGAAAGAATTATATGCTCATTTTCATCTTGTACTGATTGTTTTAATCCAGCATCTGGAGCTATGTGTTCTCTGATATAGGGCTGATGCTGAAATTTGGATGCTGGTGTAAGTGTTTTATCATACGTTCATGTGCTGTTTGGGTTTAAGTTGCAGCTTATAATTATTTTAAATGGGCAGTTGCTCTTTAGAAAATCTTAAGTTTGATGCAAACAATAAATGCAGGACAAGCTGCCAGACTCACCTTTGAAGTCTCTGGCCTAAGGAAACTGTTCCTTGACATCTCATTACTTTCCTTCTCTTATTGGAAACAAATGTGGACTTCCTACACATAGATTAAATATGGCATGAATTAAGAAAGCTGAGTTAGACAGCAGCAAAAGAGGAGAAATTATGCTGTACTCTGCTGTGGTTTTGTTTATCAGGACATAAGTCTGAATTTATTATTTTTTATGACTTGTAAGTTAGTGCAAGGAAAGAAAAAGGAACAGTAATTTTTTTCCTATGACAATCAATCTACTGTTTCATACGCATTTAAAAAATTTTGCCACAGGGAACAGAAAAACGTGCCTGTCTTAAGTAACCCAAACATTCGCAGTGGTGGTTCTTCTGCATTTAGCAGGGCTTTCCTTTTTTTGGATGAATTCTTTTCTGTTACCTGGAGAAAGTGGTTTTGACTCACAAGATATGGGAAAATGTAGACAGTGTTTCGATGGAGGAGGAGGAAAATCCTGTAGTGCTTATGCTTGTGAACAGCACATATCAGACCTTCCTTGACCTTTTTTTTTTGGCCCTAGGCTGAAGTTTTATGTCACGACCTGTCTGCACCACTTGCTAGGAGTGGATAAACATGTTTTTAAAAAAAGGATGCTGACAAAACCTGTTTTTTTTTTTTTTTTCAGCAAAACTGCTTTGCATAGAAGCTCCTTGTCTAATTTATTTGGGGCAGGGGGGGAAACAAACCAAGAAACATTGTGCTATTTTCATTTTCTTCAACTTCCTACAGAAGAGCATTGGAACATTTTGTCTAACATAACTAGAGTTGCAAAGGTGGTGACTGTGCCTTCCCCCTGTCCCCACACTCGTTCTATCTTGAACTGGAGGTGTGTTGGGAAGGAGATAGGGTGGGATACACGTGGTTATGGATCACAAACAGACAGAAATACTGTATCTAGAGCCAGTGCTTGGCAGAACAGGTCACTCTTCAGGTGATGCCACCCTGCATACTCTGTATATAAGCCACTGACTGTAAACCATGTGTTGGCTTGGTTGTTTTTTCATAGTGCTTCTCTTTTGAAGACCCAGGGCTCTTGCAGTTGTGGTATAGGTTCTTCTTATGATGTTGTTGTTTTAGCTTGGCTAAACTTCAGATCTGGAAAATCATTTTGAACGTATTTAATGTCTTGGGGGGAGGAGGGGGAATATATATGGGTCAGTTTTGTTTGAACTGTCCTGAAATAGTTTGCCCTCAGAGGGCACTTGTGATTTCAGCCAGCTGCTCCCTTATAGACTTTGAAGGAGGCCTGTGCCTGGTGCAAATCTCTGCAAGTATTGTGGAAAAAAATTAGAGGAGCAGTGCCAGATGACACCAGCTGTTAATGGCTCTCATTAAGCATCATGTTCTAACACCATGTTATTTTCCAGTGTAGACAAGCCTTCAATGAAACTAGCCTTTCCTTTTCCCAGACCTATTATGCAATATATTGCCTTTAGTGGAATTCTTTCTAAATTGTTATGGAAGTTGTATCCATAGTTCAAAATGCAAGCAGAGCAGTTAGTGTTTAATTGTTTGTAAGGCTGAAAGTGAGAGCCTCTTTGGTTTTGATTATAAACACTGTTTCTGTCCTGAAAAATATACAGCTCTAGATGTACAAAATGGACAAAAGATGGGAGAGAATAGTTATCCTTATTTGACAGGTCTAGTGAGGTAGAAAGAAAAAACAAAAGATCCCTAGTTTTGTAGAGTTACAAGTCTACAGTGTAATTCCATTTGGAGAAACATAGTGAAATACAGGAGTGAAATTTCCTCTTATTTCTCTTAAGGGAAAGCTCCAAGAACATTTTTTAGCTTATGTTCCTGCTACATGAGAGGCCAGGCCAAATAGTTCCACAAAAAAAATAAAACACTGTGCCAGCAAACTACTCTGTATGTGTTTGTATCTTCATACTTACATATATATTAAAATAAGAAAAGTCTTATCCCATTTCTTCTATATGAACATGTTTGGGTTTGGTTTCTGCAAGGTGCTGTACATTACCAAACATATGTGTAGGTCATTTTGTTTCCAATGAAAGCACTGAAGAAAATCAGCAGTTAATGCTATGCAAAGTGGAATGAGGCGAGTGTGTCACCTTTAATATGACAAGGTATTAACTTCTTAAGTCAGAGAAATTTAGCCGGACAGGCTGGAGTTTTAATCTGACTCCTGGCTGTTTTGTCAAACAAATTTCAGCTAAGTGAGGCAAATGTTTATAATTAATTTCAGAGTGGCTTAGCTTTTACACATTAAGCAAATTGGTATCTTGTTTTAGGCTCTGAAACAGGGAGGCAACTCAGCACGAGTCTGTGTATGATTTATTTAAGAAAATACTTGCTTAGGGACTCTGAAGTCATGCATGGAGTTGAGCTGGTGCTCAGCATTCATGCACTGTGGCATTATCTCCCTCAAACAGCAGCTTCATGGTGAGGCAAAGTCTGAAACTCTGAAATTCACTGGTGAAACACAAAGTTTATGAGCCTGTCTCTTTTCTTTTTGTGGTTTGGTGCTGGCATAACTCTAATGACATCAGGCACTTAAGGAGTGACACTGCTGTAATAAAGATCTGGAGACTAATGGTGTTTTCAGTACCATTTCTTGTCCAGTCTTTGTCTGCTGCTAAAAGCTCACTCTTTGACCTTGCCGACCCTTTCCACAGTTGAACAAACATCAGCTGACCAACAACAGTTTGTGCATTTGGTGCTCAGGATCCCAGTTTATTCATCTAACCAAGCAGTAGCCAAACTTAGGTCGGCTCAGTTTCAAAGGTCGGCCAAAGTCTGGTTTACGGTCATAGGCGGGAGCTATGGTGATAATTCACAAAATGAATGATCAGTTGTTTTAGAAGGCCAGGGGAGACTTAATGTCCCCAGGGGAGACCTTGCTGTCCCTTTAGTGATGCTGTATGCAGTTTTGTATAGCTTACAATGTTCCATGCCTTTTCTTCACTGAACTGTGGCCACTGAAGGTGGCTATTGTGCCATCCTTTTGCTGGACCCTCTCCTGCTTCTGGTCTGTCCATGCAGAGCAAGTTAATGTTTTATTTCTGAGTTAATGTGTGTTTTTAATATTGTTTCTCTTAGGGCCTTTCCCAGTGAAATATAAGTACCCTGTGTTTTGTCTTTAGAATCTGGTCCCTCTGAAGTCAGGAGAGGCCTGAAAACGATTATGGAGGAAACCCGCTAGTTTTTAAAGTGCTACAAATAGTGTTGTATCCCATCCCTCCCCTGCCCCTCAGGTTTTAATTCTTTAAGGATCTCTAAATAGATGCTTTTAAAATCAAAGCATTAAGGAGCAAAAGCATAGTGCAGAGTTAAAAGCCAGATGTTGGTCGTGGTAGCTCAGGTGTGCCATTCCCTAACACCCACTCAGCTTTCCTCGTGGCATTTCCCCAAAGAGGACTAGGAGGCTGGACGCAAGCTGAGATCAATCCCCAGCCTCTGGCATCTGTTTGCTGAGGGTTAAGCTGTATATTGAGTTGAAGTTGTGTGAAGTGAGAAACGGAGACAATGTGATGTTGGGAGCAAGCCTGGATCTTGGGAATGTATTGCTTAAGTGACGAGAAACTAAGTTGCTGCCTTTGTGCCAAACCAAAGTTAAAAGCCATGTGGGTTTCAGAACTTTTTTTTTTTTTAAGAAAACACTTGTTAAAGAGTAAGCTGCGTTCAATGATTGATTACTTGTTGCTCTTGCCCTGCTATTTGTACACTCAGCTTTGACTTATGCTGTATCCCTGAGGCCTTGCATTATAGGGAGGGCAGTATGCACAGCAGAGAGCTGAAAATTTGACTGAAATATCAATGTCCTGAAGTGCTGAATTGAGGGGTATTTCTGGAAGAAGTAGTGGTGCCATCCTTTGTTGGATCAGACTGAAAAAGAGGGAGGAGGGATTTGTCTCATAACAGTTTTTCCCCTGACTGTTTCAGAGTTTTGCTCAGGACTCTGGCTGGGATAGCTTTAGTTGCATTAAGCATTTTAGCTAAAAACTGCAGGCAAGTGCTGTTCCATATCTGTAGGTTGGTACAGAGAAAAATTAGGAAACAAAGGAAAAATTGTTTTGAACTTTCTTGATTTTTTTTTTTTTGACTCAATTATCTGGTAGAGCATGGAAGTGGAAGCTTTCCATGTAAAGTAGAGGAGGAAGAAGCTGGATATGTAAGAAGGCTGTGCTTTTATTTTTATGCTCCCAAGACCTAACTTACTTTCTATGCAAAGAAAGAGAGAGGATGGTGGGGGTAGGCATAATTCTGGGACATCTGGCCCCAGTAGTGAGGATCTTGCTGGTGATTAGGTCCATCTTGAAATCAGCCTTTCTAGCTAACACATAATTATGGGAGGTTTATACCTGCCTTGAATGGTTAACATATGATATGTCTATACATTGTTTTTCTTGCTGCTCATTTTTCCCTCTAATGTGACTGTGCAGGATTTACACACTCGGTTTGTGTTTATGGTGTCTTGCCTGACAGTTTTTTGTATAGAAAGGTTAAGGCTGTTCGCAGGCTCATGGAGACAGAAGAATTATGCTTGAGCCCAGAGTTAGTCATGCTTAGCTGCTTGCATACTAATTTGGCATTAAATCATGGCTTCCTTTGTTAACTAGATGCCACCATTTTAGGCAACTCTATTTGTGCAACTTGCAGTCAGGCTGATGAACCAGTCAAAAATGATGGTGTTGTATGGCTTCTCCCCTCCAGATATGCCCATCCTCCAAAAGTGGTAGGAGTACTGGAAAATACTGCAGAGTGAACAGAAAATGCATACTTCATACAGCTACTGGAGCAAATACCTTTCTATAGGAGGAAATCTGAAAAATGTAGAATATGCTACTAAAGTTTGCATGAGAAATTCTGCGTCTCCTTGCAAGAGGTGAAGTAGTGCTGTCCTTGCAAAGGTGATTTTGAAGAGTTATGCGGCAGTTGGATTTCTATTGATACTGAAACTGGATTAAAAAGGTAATAAATGTTACCAGACTTGGTTTCTCCTTTTATCTTTGGAAGATGATCAGGTACTGCAGGGAACAGCCTCAAAACTAAAGGAGGTTTTAGCTGTCTCTTGAGCTCAAGCCCTCTTCAGAGAAAGGCTTGTTCCTCATTGTACGGAGGTGGGATCACTGGCTTCCTGAGCTGCAGCTGTCTGGGTACTGTCTCATACCTAATGAGAGTTGC
The DNA here is from genome assembly GCA_035041135.1 of Platyrinchus mystaceus. Lineage (NCBI taxonomy): Eukaryota > Metazoa > Chordata > Aves > Passeriformes > Tyrannidae > Platyrinchus > Platyrinchus mystaceus. Next base: position 17,364,715 of record JAWWLV010000144.1, read on the forward strand.
TAGATTGTTTTTTCTCGTAGTTGTATTATTTTGTCATGAGCATGGCCTCGGTCTGAATTTGGCGGAGCTGAAAACCACTGACATGGCAAACAGTGTGCAAAACATTCAGGGCATCTCATGGTCGACAGTCTGATGAAAGAAGTAGGCAGGACTGTATTTATGAACCATTACCCCTTAGCTATTTTCATGAGCCTAATAAAAGGTTTCTTTGATTTTTTTTTTTTTCCCCTTTTGCCTTTGCTGCTTGTTACGCTAAGGAGCCATATCAAGTACAGGAAAAAATCGCTTATCGAAATCTCCTACTACAGCTGAGAAGTTAAACCATGGACTTCAGTTGTGAATTTGCTGTGTGTGTTTTTATTTTTTTCTCCAGTTTTTCTCTTTTTTTTATCCTCTCCATAGCTCAACATTATGACTCATGGCTAAGATACACATAGTCAGTATATGGTATGAGAAAGAACAGCATGTTACTTAATTTCTTTTTTTTAATAAGATTATTTAAAGATATTTTGCTGTTTTACTACAGCAAGTAAAACTGTGTTTTATGACCATCTTTGGATATAACCCCGTCCCCTCCTTGTTTTTTCTGCAGTGACATAAGATAGAAGAAAATATTTTTCCAATTTTAAGAGTTAGCTTTAAGAAATGAGCATTTGCATTGACTGTGCACAAGGACAGACGCATCGTGGAACTCAGTGGGAAGTGCTTTTGATTTCTTAAATGTGGATCATGCTCAGTCAGTGTCAGAAGAGACCCCCTGATTAATATTTTTAATGAGCTAGGGGAGAGTATTAAAACTACCTGCCTATCTACCTACAAGCCCTCAGGGTAGAGAGCTAAATCATTGTGAAGCATTGGAAGTAGAAGAGGTTATCTAACTAGGCATTTTCTCTGGTGTATATGGTATTCATGCATGTACCTATCACTTTTTATTTCTCTATTTTCTTATAAAGCAGCATGAATGACTGTGCTCCTATCAACAGCCTTGATTAACTCTTGTCTAGCTGAGAGCCTGAAAACAAAATAGCACGCACAATTTCCTTGCAGGTTTGAGCCACTGAAACAAATTCAGTCTCCTTTCTACTGTAAGGTTGTTGAAAGGGGAGCACATGTGGAGGAATGAGTATTTGTGTGTATGGGGATACAGTTGTGTATGTGTGTATTTGTTGTAAGGGCTGGTAAATGTCTGGGATAACCTGGAACCTGGAGGATTACCTGTGAGTATGCTACTTCATAATAAAAATAAACAGAAAGCCTTTGGTAGTGGAACTTAATGGAATTAAGGAAAATATTGGATTCTGAGTGCTGTTTCAAAGTCATTTTCATCAGAATGGAAGTGGCATAATCAATATGTAGCTCTTTGACTGTTAACTCTTCAGATTTAGCTGAAATCACATTAAATGGAATAGATTTTATTCATGGCTCAGGCAGAGAGGGTTATATTTAACTGATTCTCTGGAAGTCAGCTATTTGAGAGCTGCCAGCTCTTCACAAAGTGATGGTGCCTGTAGCTGTAACCAAACAAATCATGATATCATTTCTTTGTCATTACTGACAGGGGCCCTGCTTTATAATTAACTAAACACAAGTTCTTGTGGTGAGTGTCCTGTTTTCTCTTCCTAATTCACCCACTGATTTCTTTGCCCATCTAGTCTCAAGTGAGACTTGTCATGGCTTTCCTATTCTAAGGCATCTTTGCAAGAAATGATCTTCCTGCCATTGAGTTGAAAACCTCTGCTGTAAGCAAAATTGCAGGTCAGAATTTTGGGAAGGTAAGGGTCTGGGCTGAGTTTGCAGCTGTGTGGAGCATCTGTAACCATGATAGATATCAGTAGGAGCAGTTGTATTTACCACTGCTGAAAATGGCACCTGATGGTTTTAAGTTCAATACTCACACAGTCAGTCTTTTTAATGGAAATCTCCAGGTAGGAAGACAACAATAATTATTTCTAGTAGCTACCAAAAAAGCTACTAATAGATGTATTTGGAAAGCCTTAGAAGTCAGTATTTCCAATTACAAAACACTTCATAAAAATAATTCTTGTTTCTTGCAAAGAAACCACCCCACCACACAAACAGAATCCAAATGAAAAACTGTCTTGTATTCTGGAGATGCTGTCATGAGAGAGGCCTCCTATGGAGCATCTGTTCACACTTCCCACATATTGTGTAAATATATCTACTTCAAGTATTTAATCTTCCCAGAAGTCATGCTTTCCATTCTTCTCCAAACAAGAGTGCTGGAATCCTTTCCCTTCTTAGAAAACCCACCTGTAGCTTGGCAAAGTACCAGATTAGGGTTGTTTGGGTTGGGTTAGATTTTTTTTAATTTTCATTTTTTTGATAATGCTCCAGTTTTAAATTTTGCATAAAAGCTATAAATGTTTCGGGAGTTATGAATGATCTCATTTCCCCCCTTTCCCCATTCCCTAGGAACATTCCTAATAAGTTACTCAGTCGTGCTCTCTCTTCTGAACGGGGAGAGTTTCGACCATAGATAAAACAACACTTGAAACCGTAAATAATGTTTGGACAGCTTGTGCTGAGGGTCTCCCAAAGGGAAGAAATTATTTTGTCGTGGCTGTGTATCATGGGGCTGTTCAGTGTCACGCTTGGAAGCCAGTGGTGTTGGTTTGGAGCGTGCTGTTTCTTGTGCAGAGTGCCTCCAAGTGTCTGGAAGTTGGGTTGTGGCTCCTGAAAAACTGGCTTGTGGGATAGCAAAGTAAATCACGTTGATTAGAGGAGGGAAAGGGGGAATAAAGAAGGAGGAGAATTAAAGTCGCCAAATACTAACTGGTGCTAAGAAATTCAATGCTCAGGCTGAAACTGCAGCTTTATCTTAGGACTTGGTGGGGAAAAAAAAAGGCAGGAACATATGTCCATGACAGATTGCCAACCTTAGCATTTAATTCCTGGCATTTTGTGGGTTTATAGGATTTGCTGACAAAAAGATGAGGGGGAAGGGTTGGATGGGATGTAATTTCCTGAGTGTTCTTCTTGAAGGGAAAAAAATCTCAACCCATCTTCTTTTATTTGAATGTATTGGAAACAGCCTGAACAATTGTAGTTTTTCATTAGAGTAAATACCTTTGAGTTATGACACTTTCTCTCATTTAAAAGCAGTGTCCAAAGCATTGGAGAAGTATGCATAATTAAATGCTTTCCTTATTTGAACTTCATTGGGAGGCAGTCTGTTTCCTTCTTCATTTGACACCTTTGTGCTGTGTAGACTTGTGGTCTGTTAAATTGTGTTCACAAAGATGCAAAGAGCCCCAGTCTTCCTGATCCACAAAGATGTATAATAAGCAATGTGTTGAAAACTTCTGAGAAGCAAGATAGTGAGGATATTAAAAACTAAGCCCCATATTGCACCCAAGTGTTTATTTAATAGACACTGACTAGCCACAGTATATAAAAATTCTGTGTGCTTCCTTGCTTTGGCTTTTTCTGTCTAAATCTCTGTCTACCCATCGAAATATCCTTGATCTGACAGCCTGTAACCTGCTTTGGCGTGGGCCCTCTACAGGGAACCATTTTAAGCAGCGCAAATAGAAGTCCTGCTGAACTTTTGGAATTTTCATTTGGATAGCTCTGAATATGATATGCTGAGTGGACAAGCTGAAGGAAGTTACTAAAATTTTGCAGAAAAACCATGAAACAATTTGAATATAAATTCTTTCTTTTTCTTTCCTTCCCCCCACACCCCTCTGCCCAATTCCTGAAGGAAGTAGATGGAGATCAGAGGGCTTTTTTTTCCCATTGGAGCTATGACCTGGTTCTTGACCAAGGAATTAGCTTGGGAGAAGGAGAGCACTGCACCGGTGAAGGGTTTGAAACATTTTCAGAAAAGGTTCTTGGCTACATAAAAGGTCTTTTAATATTCACAAAAACCCTGATCTATTTAAGTGTACATCAATCTACTGCGTTTTGTCTCATTGAGCAGGAGTACATAGAGACTTCTTTCAGGGGTTGGGTGCCAGAGTTTGCAAAGTGCTGGGTTGCAATTTTTTTCCTATTTTGCAGCAGCATCTAAGGAGAAGGCAAAGGCCTTGTGTTTTGGCTGTGTATCATCTCAGTGTGTACTTTGGTGAGTTTGAAGTTCCCTGGCATTACAGAAGGAATATACAAACATTGGGTTTTTTTCCTGCATACTGTAACCTCTGTGCTGGTTATGGTGCAGTCCTCCTAACCTGGGTGAATCTGATTCTACAAGGAGCGTCTGGGTCCGAGTTGGTGGTTCAACATTGTAAACTCCACAGGAGCCATTTCTGGTGGAAATTAAAATTCACCATGAACCCTTTGTGTTTCAAGGTTTTGGGGTTTTTTTGAGCTGACAAACTGCTCCTACGAAATGATGTATTTTATAATCTCTATAAGTTGGGTGTTCATTTCAGGGCTCATGAAATTCAACAGGTAGACAGGCAAGTCGGCAGTACTTGTAAAGCCCAAGAGTTTGGTTTTGCAGGTTGAGAGACTTGAAAATCCCCAACAAGGTGTGGATGACCATTATAATCTTCATTGATCTGCCATGAAAGGGTTGGGGTAGTTCACAAAATTCTCTGGTAAACCAGAAGATCATATAACCACACATGGCATGCTGTTTCTTTTGGTATTCTGTTAAGGGTCTTAACTTGCTGAAATCCATCCGTCTCAGGCTCATGAGGACTACAAAGCCTGTGGGGAAGGCAAGTGGTGTATTTAATCCCACTCTGAGGCTCTGTGGATTTATATCCTTTTCTGCTTCGTTTTGTTTGGTTTTGCCAGCAAAGAGTGTTTTATTCTCAGTGGTCTTTCCTACTGTGGATTGAGTGACTTAAGCTTGGGCTTTGACAAAATGCATCTCTCTGAGCAGGTAGAAACCCTGAAATAAAGAGATGAAGGAGCATGTCTCCTCTCTGTGAAACATGTTTGAACATCACATGTGTAAGCACAGACTGTGGTGTGGGTATATCCAGCCTCATGGCATAGGCATGAACAGAGGAGAGAGAAAAGTGTGGCTTAGTGTTGTCTGCTGGACTTTAAGAAAGGCACTAAAGAAATATTTGCTTGCTTAGCCCTGTGGCAAACCCATGATAGAAAGTTAAAAGAGCTTTTTTGTAGGTAGAGGAGTTTGTAGGGTGATTACTACCTGAATGATATAAATATCACAAGGTAAACTATCTTATGCAGCTTTCCTCTCTGGTGCTTGTTTTTAAAGCCCTGAAGTGCTAAAGACCAGGCCTAAAATCCCTTGCTTCCCCCATCTGGGGCAATGGCAAGGTAGACTTGGTATTCAGAGGGGCTCTAGTCTATAGGCTGGTACTACCTGGGACCTCAGGACAGGGAGACCAAAGCACTTCCAAACTTGATTCCCTTTTGGAATACAGTGGTTGCTGTGTTCTTTCTGGAGAAACATCTGCCTGGATGTAATCATTTGCCTGAGATTTTTGTTAGCAAATGACCAATTTTTGACCGTCAAGGATTGAGTCCAGACTCTTGCAGGGGGATTCTTTCCCTGAAAGAGCCTTACTGACTTCTCTGGCTTGTGTGCGTGCACGGGCACATATGTATGTGCATACCTTCTACACAGTAATTTGTTGTAAATTGTTGCCAGCTTTTGAACTTAAGGGAAAGATGGCAGGGCCAAGAAAACCAAAACAGAAGAGGGAAGCCCACCCTCCCTTTTAAGTGTCTCGGGTTCCCTTAACAAAACCTGTGTGCTTGCAGGGCCCATTTGGCATTAATGAAGCTTTGACAAATATTTTTGCAGCTGGATTGGTGCTAATGAAGACAGTTAGTTTTGGAAGGACTTGCATGCAAAATTCTGTGTTGCTTAATTTCAAGTCCCTGGATTACTTGAGCCCAAAAGAGTGTGTGGAGAGCTATGGCTAAGTGATTGTCCCATCTAACTGCTCTGGGCTAGGCATCCACTGTAGGTGGTATTTGATCACAACATGTCAAGCCTAGGATGGCTGTTTGAATCAAGAGATAATAGTTGTTTAAAAGTAGCTTGTTGTTTCCCTTGATGCTATTGTGGCTGAAGCATGTGGTGATCTCAGTTAAACTAAATGATGAGAACATGCCCAGGAGTGTGAGGGAAGTCCAGGAGAGCAAGTAATTTTTATTTTCCAGCATTGAGAACTGATAGATAAACCCTGACCATCCTGCTGTAATCACAAAATGTTTCACAGCAGCAGAACCTGTGTGTTAGATATCCTGGGAAGCAGGACTGGGGCAGCTTGCAATGCAAGAGGGAAATAAAGGGTGTAACGGTGCCTCCTGAATGCTTTTCAGCTGCTTAGTGTGCAACTGATAATTCAACCTTGATCTAAGTGTTCATGTTTACCCATAAAACTAATTTCTTGGTGAAAACAAGCCAGATACTTCCAGAATTTGTTCCCTCTTGTATCTGCAGTGACAGTAGCTCATACCAGGTGGTAGTAGGGTATTTATCTGTAGAAAGAAACAAGCAAGTTGGCAAAGGAGGGTTGTTTGGATTGATCTCCATCTCTTACGTGCCCTGACTTTGGATTTGTTATATATTATATTGCATATAGGGTTGTGACTTTAAGTTTGCTCCTGTACCCTGGAAGTGCTGTGTGCCCCACTTGAACTGCTCCTTTAAAGGTATTTCGTCTTAGGGATATTGCCTGCCTTTGTTTTGGGGTTTGTTTCCTTTAAACTTGTCGAAGAGGATTGCACAGATAGTGTTTCATGGAATATATCTTTTTTCATTTGAGGGAATAATGTAAATGTGTGCTAGCAGGTTGCTATTGTGCAAGAGCTGTGATGTGTTTATGTAAGGGGGGGCTTGATTTATGATGCTGAATAGTTAATGGGAATAAATCTGCGTTTTTGATATCCCTGCTTCTTTGTGTGAGTTGATGGATAGAAACGTGGCAGGTCTGGGGTTTTTTGTATGGACCTTGTGGACTTCCATATATTGGTGGTTTACATAATTATGTCAATTCAGTGAGACAGAAGGAAACAGTTAAATTTGGGTTTTGAGAGCATGGGGAATAGGGGAATTTCTTTCTCTCATTATCTGTCCTTAGGTTCTTCCCCTTTGTTCCTGAAAGCAGCCCTGGCCCCTGTGCCTACAGAGCACTGCACTGGAGTTCCAGCTCCAGGACATTGCTCACTGATGGCAGCAGTACACATACAAGGTGAGGAGGTAGCTGGAATAGCCAGTAGGATAACCTGCAAGTTGAATTGTTTGGTTTTTTGTTTGGATTTTGTGTTGGTTTTTTTGTTTTTGTTTGGGGTTTTTGTTTGTTTTGTTTTGGGGGGTTTGTTAGTTTGTTTGTTTTTCTTTTTTTCTTAGAGGAGAACTTACTTTGCAGGTGTCTGTAGGCTTCCTGTAGCTGTAGGGGTCTTCAGTGAGATCCACTGAAAAATGTGGAAAGTAGCTGTAAGCCATGCATGGGAAGACTGATATTTTTTTATTCCCTTTAAATCTGAAGCTGTGCCTGCAAAATCAACATGCTTCTGATCTACAAAAAAACCCCCACTGTTCCCAAAGCCAGGTAGGGAATGTGAGGGAACACGCAGGTGCCCAGCAGAGGGGGACTGCTCAGACAGTACCAGACTGGCTTTTTTTATCTCTATTCCTGATGTTGGCATCTGGGGGATGAAAGGCAAATGCATCTTTGAAGTGTTATTTTGGGGACAGGAAAATAATGCCACAAGGAAGACTTGGAAATGTCTGGTTTATGAAAAATTGAATTAATTGCTTGTGATTCTGCTCCCCTGAATTGAATTCAAGACAAGGTAAATCAGTAAAATTTTGTTAATGTGTAAATTACTGCTTCTGAAAGTAGAAAAAAAATATTATAGTAGGCATAGTTAGTGATGAAAGACCACATGGTGATTGGTAAGCCTTTGAACATTAGAGTAATGTGTGCTATCTAACTAGATAGATGCTTTGCCTTGGCTAATTTTTCCAAGGATGAATTGATGACATACAATCAGGAGATGTCAGAAAAGAAAGCATCCACCCTTGAATGGCAAAGCTCAATTGTTTTAGACAGAATTGATAGCGGCCAGTATTGGACTCACACTAATGGTTTCTCAAACTGTTAGATTGGCTTTTTTTGTCAGATCTCAGATTTGGCCTGACAGCAGCAAACGTCTTCTATCACAGTGTTAGTTTCTCTTCTCCCCCCTCACCCCCCTTCCTGTTCTTTTTTAGTCATTTGACAATAATTTACTACCTTGCTTAGCTTTTTAGTCAGTTGTCTCCCACTCCGGAAAGCCAGGTTTCTTAAGTGCTTCTATGATGCCAAGTTAATTGCCCGAAAATAAGTGCTTGAAGATGGATCAAGTATTGTCTCATCAGCATTCAGCATCCCTGCCAGAGCATGGGAGGGGGAAGGGAGGCAACACCAGGAAGGTTTGAAGAAAAGGGATGGGGAACAAAGGAAAGCACGAATGTCCTGCAAATGGCCCTGGCTGGGGCCAGCCAGCAAAGCTCTCCTTGGATGTGACTGAACCCCTGCTTTACTTGCAGGTTGTTCCGTGGAATGTCATGAGTGCTGAAGTGTGGACACAGGTGTGATTGATCTCCCCTCCACCCAAATGAGAGGGGAGACTATGTTTTTGGGTGACCCTGGTCTTGATTCTTACTAAGGCCAAGTTGAGGCATGTACCTGTCTATTCAGGCAATATTTATGTTACCACTGCTTCATTTTCTCTTCCTCTCTATAGGGCAGGGAGGGGGAGGATTGGTGTTCCGGACTTGTCGTTGTGGTGAGGATGATTTCTAGATAAATGAGCAGTCTCAGTGGTATGTCTGAAATGCAAAGATACTCAAGAGTGGTCATACAAGTTAGAAGTGTGGAGAGCAGAGGAGAAATCACAGCTTGTGCCTGCGAGTCCACCTCACTGCTGGTATGTAATATAGTCAGCATAAGACTGGATACAGCACAGCACTTTTTCATTTCCATGGATGGTATGAAAAAAAGAACAAGAAACATAGCTACTACAATGAAATGATGCTAGTTTGAGGCAGGACAGGAAGGATTTTATGGGATAAAGCACCCAGCATCCCCATTTAGACTTGCAGGGCACTTTAAGGGAGCTGTGGGGATGAGGAGTGAAGACAAATGCCTGACAAACATCAGAAACAGACACTTTGTGCAGGGACTGAAGTGCAAGTTAGGGTCCTGCTGAAACCCCCCGTGCCTCAGCTGTGGGGAGGCATGTGGCTCCTTGTGAGAGCACAAAAATGTTGGGGTACCTGGCCACTCAGCCCTGCTTGTCACCTCGAGTTATCCTCCCCAGATCTGGGGAGGGGAAGGGGAGTACCACCCCCTCCTTGCCAGTGCTGCCAAGGCTTTGCTTTATCCTCCTTTGCCGAATAGAGCCAGGGCTGGTCCCTGGGATTTAACAAATCCTCTACTATTTCAGGGCTGGAGGGTATTGGCAGTGCTCTTGATCCCTCCTGCCCCATTCATTCTTCCACTGATTGCTTATGCTCGAGTGCATTGGACTCTTCATCCCGAGAGATCTCTTGCAATCTTCTGTTTCTGGGACACACTGGGCAGATTTGCCCTAATGGTATGCATACTTGTACCAGCCCCCTTACCTGACCCCAGTGAGTTTCAACACCTTTTCTGGCTCGCCTTTAGTCTGGGAGAGCCACCCTGCTCTGGAGAAGGGAGCAGGTTTTTATTCTGGCTTGTGCATCGTCAGCGGATTTGTTAACTAAGGTTTATATGTAAAACATTTAATAAATGCGATGTCAGCGCTTTAGAGAACCTGCCTGACTTTCACATCCTACTGGCAGGGCCTGCAGTCAGAAATACTTGGTCTTGCACTAGAAGATTTGACACAGGTATGTGAATATATGTGTAGTCTATATTAGTCACGTTGAAGAGCATACGTATTATTTTAAAGCCTTTTCTACCTTTCAGCACTCATCTTGAGATCAGAAACATTTCATTCCTTTACTTGATTAGGCAGGATTGAAAGTAAATAATTATGGTTGAAACACACACTGAAAATTATTTAGTATTGCTTTAATAAGGCTCTCCATCTGCATTTGTGCCTTTTGTCAGGTGTGCAACCCTCGATTAACGTGTCATCCTTTCCTCACCATTCATCTGTGAATGTTATCCCACTTATCGCCTGTGTTTTTGAAGGACCTTTCACTGTCGCATCTCTTCTGTATCTCATTTGCCAAACAGGTTGGGGCTGGCAATAACCAGGGAGGAGTGTAATGAGCCAGAGAGAGCCCAGCATGCCTGCTGCCTATATTCACCCGCATCCTAGGTGATAAATTCTCACATATACCTTTGTCTGTGCTCACACGGTAATGTCAGTTCAATAACATCCCTTCTGGACAGTAAGGTGGATTTTACATTTATAATGAATGAGATAATTTTATTATTGTTGCTAGCAGCAAAGAAGTTTAGAGATAGTCTGGTTCCCAGCCTCATGAGAAGCAGAAATGATGAAAGAAACATTGAGGCATTCCTCAGCACACATTTGATCCATCAATCACCCAGACAAAGCGTGCACTCCTAAACCATTAAAGTGTGACATCTTCTTCTCAGACTTTTGAGTTTACTGACTTTAAAGCAGCAAGTCAATTAGGAAGCCAAACCTAGGCTGGGAGGAGAAAGAAAAAAACACTATTAAAATACTAACTTGACATGCTTAGGTTTGTTTGATAGGCTAACAGGCTGCTAATATTTAATTTAAAAAACCTGGATGTTGTCCAAAGCAAACTTATGAATCGCATAAGTCATATTAAAGCAAACTTCCATTAAGAAACAGCTTTCTCATAATTAGTTTCAGCAGAATGATACGGTTTCAGAGAAACTATGGCATTTCTTTATTTTGGTAACAGGGCTTTCTGCTAAAGGTTATTTCCAGAGGGTTACTTATTGTGGGGACCCCTGGTGGCCTAGCGGTTAAGATGCTGGTCTCTCAGCGCCAGGGCCGCAGGTTCGAATCCCGATCCTG
>JAWWLV010000144.1:17379607-17398767 GCA_035041135.1 Platyrinchus mystaceus
GAAGCAGCTAGCTTTCTGGATGCTGCCTAGGTAATCTAGGAACCAGCCTGGGATTTTTTTTTTCTTTTCTTTTTTTTTTTTTTTTAAATGTGGGTTTTTATGGGTTTATGCTTATGGGTTATAAAGATGATCTGCTCTTTTATCCCACTGATGGCACTGCTGCCTGGTGAGGCTGGGGTGCCAGCTCTGCCTACAAGCCAGCCCCGGGGGCATTGTAGCTCTTAGACCAACATATGAAGGTGAGCTCTGAGCAGAAAATGGCAGTGGCTGCAGGCAGTTCAGGACAGGATCTGATGTCTCTGCCTTCAGAGCAGACAAAGTCCCTCACGCCTCCAGTTTGTGACTTCATGCCTGCCAGGACTGGTAACTCCCACTAAAAAGAATTGAAAATTAGGCTTCTCTATCACTTAAACCCCTTTAAAGGTGGGATTAATTTGGAAAATTGTTCCTGTAGCACTTTTAAGCATGTTGAAAGTCTGTGAAATACAAACATGCTAATATTGTAAATTGTAATTATCATTGTAGCATGAGACCTACTTTTGATCAAGTCTGTTATAGCAGCAATAGCAGTAAATCTGTGACAGGACAAGGCTCCCCTGTCACTCTTTCTGGTGCTTGAATCAGGTTGATTAAGCACCCTGCAGGTATGCCGACATGTATTAGTTGCACTTTGACAGAAATATGTCTGTGCCTTGAGGCTCCTGCATTTTTGGAAGTATGTAGTTAATCTTATTTAAAGCCTAGAAATTGAAACAAGTTGTGTGCATCTTTTTTCCACTTTAAAAGCTGACAAAATCACTCCAATATATGGGCCCTATCCTAAATCCTCTACCATCACTGGATGTTGTGCCAGGTAGGAGCAGTGATGAGACAGGCCTGGCTCTAGAGAAAAAAAGCCTGTTTTCTAAAGCAGTGTTTTCAATGTAGTCTTTGCTCCATTTTTCCCTTTTCCCTTTGTTAGAAATTTTTGTTCTGTAATTACATTGAGATTTGCAATTTTTTTTTGGCTACAATGCCTAAGAAAGAAGCTCGGCCAGATGTGCTCTGATATGCATGTACCCCTCTAGTTAGGTGGTGTGAGTCATCTGAGTGCCTGGGCATGTCTTTCTATGCTGGGGCCTCTGACTTTTAGAGCAGGAAGACTGTTTTGTTAAATGAAAAGAAACAAATTTAATTTTTTGTTTCCAGATAGTAATTAAGACATCTCCAGGGTTTGCACCATGACATTTTGTCCTGTCATAACTGCTTCCTTATGCTGTTGCTTTCTGATCCTCTCATCTTTTCATGGCAGACTGCTGCAGGTGGCTCGGCCCAGGTGTAGCATCTCAGGCAGCTGACTTGAGGATCCTCTTGAAAGAAATGTGGTTTTTGCAGTGTTGAACAGACTGTACTTATCTCAAATTCACTTAACCCAGTTTTAAAAATATTGTGTTTCTGTCCCTTTCGTGTTGTATCTCCAACACTTACTCTGTGTTTCTGAATTCCAGATGTTGAAGAAGGCTTCGTGGGTGAATGTCCTCCTTGGAAAGAGATTTGCTTTATTGATCTTGGGTTATGGGGCATTTTGTAGATTTGGACAATGGTAGTGAATCCCCAGGAGTAAAAGAGCTGCAGTATAGTTTTGAATGGGCATCAATATTTTGCTCTTAACTCCTGCTGGTTTAGAGTGTTGAGATGCATCCCTAGGTAGCAAAAATATCGCAAGCCATGTGACATATTATCTGAGCTGAGGGGAAAAAATTGGGTTTTGGAAATCTGCACATGCTATTGCTGCAGGGTAGGGTCCAGTCCCTTACTGATATCCATCTGGTGGCCTTCAAGAGGGTTTTGGGTGGTTTGGGGAGCAGAGGAGGCTTACCTTCTACCCAAGCCAGCTAGGGTGATGGCAGAATGGGGCTTGTCCCTAGATGAGCAGTGGCAGTTTGCTGCAGGACCGATCATGGGCTGCAGATGTGTGAGCACTGTTGCTCTGGTACCCCTTGTGTTTGTTTCTGTCTGAGGGAGTGTGTCTGGAAGGGATGGCTGCAGACCAGCCCTTGCCACTTGGGTGTAATCCCAGCTCTGCTGGTCCCAGGGCTCTTCTGGCATTCCTGCTGAGGGATGCATGCTCATACTGACCAATGCTTAGTAAGAGTGCTTTGGCACTGTTTTGTTGTGGGGCTTTTGGTTTTGTGGTGGTTTTTCTTTCTTTTTCTTTTTTTTTTTTTTTTTCCCCTTGGAGCAAACTGCCAGTGTCTAATAATACAAAGGCTGATACATCTGTAGTTTGGTACAACAGATCAAGACAGTGCTGCCAACTCTAAGAATAATGCTGTCTCCAAAGCACATGGAGGAGGATTAAACGGTTTTCCAGCAACCTGCTGCCATCTGTGCAAACCGTTTCCTAAAATATTCTGGTAAAATGCCTGTGGGAAGAGCTGCAAGTCTGGTGGTGTTTGCAAACGGGTAGATTAGTCATTGGTCCTGTCGGCAAGGTTAGATACATGCAGCCCAGGTGGAAAGACAGCAATAGGAGCAGGGCAGGTACAGAGCAGCTGTGTGGAGTGACACCGACTCCTTGGAGGTGGTGGGGAAGGAGTGAGATGGTGAATGCCAGAGAACTGGAAGGCTTTGAATCCTTGCTCAGCAGGGATGTCTCCCAGAACATCGGTGTTATTAAGCAGGGATTGGGCATCTTCGAGCAGGACACCAGTGGTTGTGGTGTTATTATCTAATAATGTGTGTAGAGATGAGAGGCTGTTATTTCCAGAGATTCACTTTGAGACAGATTCTGCAGTCTTTGCTTGCATTCAGCAACTTGATTTTTAATGAATCGCATGGGTTTTGGTGAGTGCTAAACCCAGGTCAGCTTGAATATTGGTGTAATAATCTGGTCTTATTAGTCCAAGTGATATATTAAAACTCTGTAATTAAAAGGGGGAGAGGGATCTTCAAAGCATTCTCCTTTTCATATCACTATCTTGCTTAAGAAATGTATCTTTCCGAGAGAAGCTTTCCCACTGAAGTATGCCTCTCTGCAGAGGGCAAAACAAATACCGACTCTGACACAAGCTCTGTTCTTCCTTGAGGCCTGTGAGATAGCAGCATAAAATGTGACATTTAACATCAGCCTTTTCTAAAGGCTTTGAGATAATTGTGAAGGATTCCTTTGTTCAGACCAGTCACTTTTCACAGCTCTTCTGAGAAAACTCTGAAGGGGAATATCAAAAGCAGAAACCTTCCTCTCTGATCTGGAAAACACTGCATTAAGAGGTCTGTTTTTAGCATTTGTCATACCTAAAAATTGATAAGGCTTCAGCCATCTTGCTTTTGCTAGAAAGTGGTGGGTTCAAGGCCATGAGGTCAGAACTGCTATCCTGATGCTTGTCATACTTGAAATGAGTCAGGACTGTGAAGAGCCCAGTCATGAAAATGATCTATTATTCCAATGACTTCTACTCATGTGAAGGCAGGATTAGTCACTGGAGTTTGTTTGGTGTCCTGCCATCAGCTGTTTTATATGGAAATTTTGAGCTCTTTGAGATAGAAGATTCTGGCTACTTGATATTATACCACCTACGGCAGGGGGCTCACAGCCAGGGTTGAAATCTTCATTCAGCTGAGATTATTCCAGGGAAAACATTTGGTTTGCAACTGGAAGGATGGACACACACACGCACAAAATGTTTCACTCATAGTAAATGAGGTCTATTTTGATGGTCCCAAGCCCTTTTCTGAAAGATCAGGAAGTCAGTTTGAGGCTTATGAGTAAACTAGATTGTACTCTGCATTAGAAAAGTGACATTAAACCAAATGTACAAGCTTTAGCTCAAGTATGTTAGGGAGGCTGAACAAGACTATATCACAGATGAGTTGCAGAGGCAGGAGCAGAACACAGGCTCCCAAATCTCAGCTCCTAGCCTTGCCCCCCCCACCATTCCATGCAACCATCACCAAGCAGGGTAAGAAAAAAGCTTTATTTCTGTTGGGATATATCAAGCCATTTGAAGTTTCTCTTGGAGAAAGAGAGCTTGAAGCTTGCATATGTGTATAGGTTTGGGGTTGTATGCCCTCTCTCTTCCCTTGTAGAACTCTGATGTGCTGCTCTGAATGCTTTCTGTGGACATCAGGACTTTGGTTTAAGACTGTACAAAATCTATTTACCTCTGGCTTTAAACTGAAGTTGTAAATACTTCTCTGTCACGGTGAGAGAAAAGCAAGGGGGTTATCCCAAGCCACAGCTGTCACTGGGATGGTGCTGACACTTCCCTGAACTTTTCTTGGGGGCGTGAGCTGAATTTCAGATTCGTGGTGAAACCTGAATGCAGGTCAGCACAGCGCTGCCTCAGAGATGGTAACAAAAACCCCTGCTTGGTGCTATTTATAATCTTTTAATTTGTATTCTGGCCTGCTGAGCTCTCTGGGGACTGAAATAATGGTGACTGTAACTCAGCTCCCAAGAATGAACAGATTCCAGCAGGGTTGCTCTCTTCTGTAGCTATTGAGTCCAAATTTAACGATCCCGTTGACCTGTCTTTCCCCCTCTCAGAGGGGCCTTATAACATGGTACAAACACAGGCAGCACTTTTAACAACCTGACTGGCACAAGCAGGAAGAAATTTGGTGTAGTTGTGCTTTCCTCTGGAAGGTTCCCAAAACTGAGGCTCTGGCAGCACTGACCTTCCCCTCTTACTCGAAATACCATTTTGTTGAAATCGATAGGATTTTGGCAGTGCATGTGTCGTGAGGGGCTTAAAAATGGAACAGAAATACTGGAAGGTAATCTGAACAAGGAATAAACTCAAAGCAAGATGTCTGAGGAGGAAGAGGAGCTCTAATCTAGTGGATTAGTTGAGAGCCAGTGATTTCCTCTCTTGTCTGCCACAAGTCCCTTAACTTTTCCCGTGTTTCTATCTTCAAAACCACTGTGTGACTAGCTGTCTTGTTTTAGAATATGTAATTGATGGAGAATTACTTGTCTGGCACTTTGGATATGGTTATTAGTGGTTTTTAGAGCTAGGAAAGACTTACCCATTTTAATCTTCACTGTGTTACTATTCTTTTATTTTTCAAGCTGCTTCTCTCTGGATTCCTGTAGCCTGCATTTTAGGTAGTCACAAGCATTGTTGTTATTCCTAGCCTTGCTTGTACTCAAGCATATGTTGCTATAGCTCTTCACCTCTTTGAACAAAACCATGTGAAAGCATCCTTTGCCTCTTCTCCTCTTATCACTGCCTCAAACAATCCTTGTGTAAGCAGCATGTCTGAGGGTGGGCAGTGCTGGGGTCCTGCTTCTCTGGCTATTATCCCTGTGCTTCCTACAAATAATCTTATCTGTATTTTCTGTTGGTTTTTTTTTGTTTGGTTTGTTTTGCTGTTTGGTTTCTTCTCCCCGCATCTTTGCTGTTGAAACTTCAGTGCTTTAGTTAAGGTGCTTTGTCCACTGATTGCTCAGGGCTGCTTTTGGTCCGGTAGTTACTTGCAGCAAAATGCAAACTTTTTGGATGTATAGGATGTAGGGCAGTAGTGTGTGCCTGCTTTGAGTACTTATCTTCTAAATGTGATATTATACTGTAATATAATGTAATTGGGTTTGTGTTTTTTTTTAAAACAGAGTAAGGTGCTATTTAGATCTGTGGGAGTTTTTGGTTGTGAATCTGTAATATTTTTATTAATAGTAATAATCAGAAGCTGCAGCTGACTGATAGCCAGATACACAAGAGCTGTTTCTCTTTCAGGTAACCAAAATAAGCTAGTGGAGGACATAGAGTTGTAGGGAAGGAGACCAGGTTAGTATATTGTACCACCCTGGCTGATTGCAGTTCGTGATTCAGAAGTTTAAGGTGTGCCTTCTCTTGCAGGCTGTACCTGCTGCTAAGATACAGTAATTTACCCATGAATCAGGTGAGAACCTGCACTGGTACACCTTGGTCTATGGATACACATTTGCTCTTGTCCTGCAGGAAGAGTTTCAGATAGCTTTTTTCCCTGTGAGAGCTATGTCTTGCTTGCCACAGAATTAAGTGTCTGTACAGATTTACTAGGGAACACGATATAAGATAGCTTGTTTCAGAACAGAGTGTTTGGAACAGTTCAGTGTTAATGCTGGGTTTATGAGCAAGTTTCTGTGAAGGGCAGAGCTGCCTTTCTGCTTCCAGGCCGTTTCTGGTGTTGTTTTGGCCTGACTTTCACATTCTTCAATCATAGTAGAAGCAATTTGGTGTCTGCAAATAAGGCTTTTTATGTTAAAATTTATTATTCTAACTAAGAAAACCCGTGATGTCCAAGATAATGTTTTGTGTTTGCAGCTAGGTGTCAGTTCCCCATTTATTAATATTCATCAATACTTCTCTATTGTGATGGTGTGGAGTGTGGATGAGGCTATAACATAGCAGTTTAAAATGATGAAAGGATGTCTGCTAAGGCTAAATCCTTGCCTGTCTAAGGCAGTTTTGTGGTATGTGGGGGTATTTGCTGTTTTGGCCTTGAGCATAGTTTAATGAGCTGCTTCTTAAGTGAAAAAAGGGTTTTTCCAGCTTTGTTGCAGGAGCTCAGAGTTTTTCTTCATAATATGCTTGTGAAAGGATGGCAATTGGGGTAAAGGTGTTGTGCCTCTTCATGTGGAAGTAGTGTCTGCTGGTAGCACAACCTGCTGTAAACCATTGTTCAGAATTGCCTCTTCCAGCAATTTCATTGTGAAGCTCTCTGTATTTTTTATCTTTCTTGAAATCTCAGTTCCTTCAGTTCCATTACTGCATGAGAATTGCAGCTTCAGATTTTGTCTCTGAGCTATAGAGTGAACAAAAAAGAAAAAGAGACAGCATTCTGGTAAGGGGACGCATCTCCCCTTCTCCACACTAAGAAAGCCTAAAAGATAAAAAAATAATCCAGCCAGTACTTAAAACAGAAACAATTCGGGTACATTAGGGGATATCACTGTGGAGAAAGCACAGAGAATGAGGGTAACATAGGCTTCATTCGCTCCACCATTTTCCTTTATTTTTATTTTTTTGGTTTGTTGGTTGTTTTTTTCGTTCCAGTCCCGTGATCCATGCTTTTATGTGCATGTATTATAAGTAGGTGAGTGGAGGCATTGCAGCAGGTAAGAAAAGGCATGAAGCTGGGTCTTGTTACTCTGTTGTTGCTGTGTTAGGTGCAAATCTATGTTGGGCTCCTTTTAAACCTGTGTTGAAGTAATAGGAGTTTAAAAAAAAAAAAAAAAAAAGATGCAGGCGTACCTGCAGGCTGTTTACTGTTGGTCAGTAAACCCCGGGGAGAGGTGTTTCATCATCTACTGGCTGAGAGTTTAAAACCAACAAATCCCTCCCCTGCGGAGATAAAGCCCTTGTGAACAGTTCATTATCATAGTCTCTGTTTTGCTCCCAAGTTCTTTCCTTCAGAGAATCACCTATTTAACAACCCTCTTGTGCGAAGGGCCTTGGGAAGATCACGGGGTGTTTATGGGCTGTGTGAGCCGGCAGCCGGGAGGGGTGAGCAGGGTCTGTGTGTGAGCGTTGTCGCTCAGCGTGTGGCTGACCATCCTCTGACCATCCTTTCCGCCTGTTGGAGTGAGCTGCAATATGGGAGGTGACTGTGTGGCTTCCCACCTCCGTGCTGGGAGCAGCGCTTCGTGAGGCAGTGGGATGGCAGCTTTTGGTTTCTTGCTCTATCTCCTACCTCACGTCTGGCTGGGATTTGCGTTCAGGGGGGGATAAGCGTGGTCTTTTACACAGGCAAAAAAGAAAAATGTTTGTGTGCTTGGCCTGGGTTGCGGTGGTGTCTGGCAGCTCACTTTTTCAGGTGGTGCTTTGATGTGTATTTTCAGAGTGGCTGTGACTCTATGAATGAGGAACAGTGACTGACCTAAATTTTGGTAAAAGGAAAAAAAAACAAAAAACCTCAGGCAGGCAATTTCATCGAGTGCCAGAAGAAATAGATGATAGACTAGCAAATGATGGGTTTTTCATCTTTAAAACTGTACACCTCTCATTTCCCTGAATGTGGTTTCAAGTTGTTTCCCCCCTCCATTGTAAATGATAAACATTTCCAAGGAGGGGGGCAATCATTTCTACGTTGCAGAAAGTGCCAAGGCACATTGATACTTACACAAAGAATGAGCGTTTCATCTCCTTTTTTTTCTTTTTCTCTGTCTTCCTACCTGTCTGACTTAACAAAGGCTGTTTCTACAGAAGCAGCCTTTTCATTGCACTGTCTTCTACAGCCATGGACTGGGTAAAAGTTTATAACCCTTTAACAGCAGTTGGGTGATGGTAGTGGATAGGTGTCCAACGCTGAAGAGAAGCCTCTTAGCATAGAGTCATAGAATCATTTAGGTCGGAAAAGGAGTGTAAGATTGAGTTCAGCCATAAATCTAGCACTTCTAAGTCCACCATTAAACCATGTCCTTAAGAGCCATGTCTACGCATTTTTTTTTTAAATACCTCAAGGAATGGTGGCTCCTCCACTTCCCTGGGCATCCTGTTGTAATGCTTGGCAACCTTTTCAGTGAAGAAATTTTTCCAAATATCCAATCTAAACCTCCACTGGTGCAACTTGAGGCTATCTCCTATCATCCTATCACTTCTTACCTGGGAGAAGAGACCAATCCCCACCTCACTACAACCTCCTTTCAAGTAGTTGTAGAGAGCAATAAGGTCTCCTCTGAGCCTCCTTTTCTCCAGGCTAAACAACCCCAGTTTTCTTAGCTGCCCCTCATAGGACTTAGTCTCTAGCCCCTTTGCCAGCTTTTTTGCCCTTCTCTGGACTCAGTCCAGCACCTCAATGTCTTGTAGTGTGGAGTCCAGAGCTGGACACCTCACTCGAGTTGTGGCCTCACCTGTGCCAAGTAGAGGGGGCTGAGTTCTGTCCTGGTTCTGCTGCTGGCCACACTATTTCTGATATAGGCAATGATACCATTGACCTTCTTGGCCACCTGGACTCACTGCTGGCTTATGTTCAGTAGCTGTCGATCAGCACCTCAAGGTCTTTTTCCATCAGGCAGCTTTCCAGCCAGTCTTCCCCAGCCCGCAGCGTTTCATGGGATTGTTGTGAGTCAAGTGCAGTTCCTGGCACTTACTCTGGTTGAACTTCATACAACTGGCCTTGTCCCATCAATACTGCTTGTCCAAATTTTAGGTATGTTGGTAGCAAATCTGAGGAAAATGCTACCAGCTCTTTTCCTTTTATTCAACTTTGTCGTCTGTTTTCTGAGATTTCTCTGTTAAGTAGTGTTGCAAAGTCCTGTCTGGAACCTGCCTTCCTAGGGAAAAAAGTGGTAGTTGACTTCTCCCTTCTCCCTGACCACATGTCTGTGATTTCACTATTGCAGTGCATCCAATGCTCAGATAAAGGTCATGCCAGGGCAGCTTCCCCTCAGCTTCACATCAGTTGAAGTTGGGTGAAGGTGACTTCATTTTTTGTATCTCTTATGTGCCTCCAAACTGTGTGACAAGTTTTGGGCTTCATGCCCACCTGTGAGCTGATTTCTCACTTCCATCTTCAGCTTGTGAGACTGCAGATTTGTACTGCCAATGGCTACTCCTTCACAGGAAGTGATGCTTATAGGATGCAAACTCTAAAAGCAGTTTTAATGTTGAAAGATATTTCCTAAATTATTTTGTTCCCTTATTTGCAAGAACCACATGGGCATATAATGCTCATCCTAGTCCACTGGAAATGAACTCTGGGTTGAATCCAAGGACATCTCATGGGATCTCTGTCTCTGTGAAATGCTGGTGGAAAGTGAGTGGTCTCTAGTGTTTTTTTTTCTTGTTATAGCATGCATATCCAAGTCCCTGTTTTAAAAAGAATGTTTTTGTCATGCCTGTTTAAGTACTCCAAACTTCCCTTTTGTCTGAATGCAGAAAAAGAAGCTTCTCTTGGGTGTACCAGCACTTTTTTTGCTGTGCAACCCTGTGATATCCAGCCTGGTCCCATGTGGTACGTGAGTGTGCAAGCACGTACAGAGCCTGCATGGCTGCTAAGAGGTATTCCATTCATCTCATTTTCCACTGTTGTCACCTCTTAGTTCTTCTGCCTTTGTAGGTTTTGCTTAATGTTTGGTATTTCAGGTCAGGAACCATGCTTTTTAATCAGGCTGCAAATCACTTGGTACCTTTTGAGAACTGTGTAATAGTGATTTGCTGTCAACCTCTCAAAGCAGCAAAGAAAGTTAAATTCTTACTAGAACAAAGGGTGATCACCTTTTGATGAATAAACTCACAGGCAGTAAACGTAGTAACTATAATGTCTCCAGACATCTGTCCTCTCCCTTTTGCCAGCTCTCCATATGGCACAGAGTTTGTAGGCAGAGAGTAAAAAGGAAATCTCCCATGAAATGTGTCACCGTATTTCATGGGACCATTCCCTACCCAGCCACCGCCATGATCCAGCCCTAAAATTAGTCCCCATTCATGTGGAATAAGGTGGTGCTTCTCCATAATCAAAGCTCTGCAGGGCCTTAGAGTCCAGAAGGCACAGCAGCACCCAGTGATCTGTGAAAGATAAAACCAGTCATGAACACAATTGTGTTGTAAGGAAGATTTTGCCACTCATAGAGGGAGAATGTGCTGTGCAAGACAATTAGGGTCTTCTGGTTATGTGTGCTGTTTTTGGTTGTTCACAGTAGCTGGGGTGATGTTTGAGATTTGTGCTGGAAACGGTGTCAATGATTCAGGGGTATTTTGGTCACAGTGCTTTCACAGCATCAAGGTCTTTTCTGCTTCTCATCCCACCCCACCAGTGAGGGTGCTGGGGGTGCACAAGGAGTTGTGAGGGGACACAGCTGGGACAACTGACCCCACCTGGCCCAAGGTGTATATTCTGTACCCTATGGTGTCATGCTCAGCATATACAACTGGGGGAATTAAAAAGAAAGGGGAGACTTGTTCAGAGTGATGGTGTTTGTCTTCCCAAGTAACTGTTGTACATGATGGAGCCCTGCTCTCCTGGAAATGGCCCGCCCATGGGAAGGAGTGAATGAATTCCTTGTTTTGCTTTGCTTGTGTGCGCAGCTTTTGCTTTGCCTATTCGAGTGTCTTTATCTCAACACGAGAGTTTTTTCACTTGTACACGGGGGGGAAGTGAATGAGTGGCTGTGTGGGCCTTGGTTGGCATCTAGGTTTAAACCATGACACTATGAAGATAACTGCTCTCATGCAAAGAGGGCACTGGGGATATTTATCAAGGAATTTTCCTTTAAGCTTTTGAGCTTAGCCAGATAGTCCAAAGACTGATGGAGGATGTGCTGTGCCTCAAACCCACTGCATCTGCACTAAGGAAAAAAGTTTTGAAAGTGGCTTTTGCTTTAAATTCCCATATTCTTGATACACAGCTGGAAGGATGTTTAAAAAAACCTAGAAAGAAAGCATATAGGTAGTTGATGGGATGGAAATGGAGGGAGAAGAGAAATAAAAGCTTGCTTATTTGTTTATTTTTAGTCTCATTTATTAGCATAGACAAGAAGTTGTCTCTGTGTTCTTACTTGGGTGATTTTTGTCTAAGTTTCTCAGGGTATGGTAAAAACTATTCAGAATCCATTTGTTTCCACGTTACTGACTTGCAACAAATGTGTGAGTTCTTGCGTATGTGACTTTCTGCTCCCATTTCCTTAGATCCTGAGCAGCAAAGAGATTGCCAGATTGTCTGATAAATGGTTCCAGGAGAACTTGGTCAGAAGGATTTTGTGAGCTCTTGAGGATTAGGGAGTGGGATAAAATAAACATCTGCTCCTTTTGTGAATTGGCTTCATCACCATCTTGTGGCAGCAAGTCCCCTGACTTAGGACAGGGGAAACTTCAAGATGTTTTGATTTACTGCTTTTTAGCACTGCTGGATGTCCTTTGGTCTCATCTGGAGGAACCCAGGCTACCCAAATCACTTTGGGCACTGTGACTGAGCCCCTTCGCTCGTGCTTGGGAAGAGTTGTCTAAGTGACGTATTTCCATCACATGCAGGATGTACAGATGCAGAGTATCTCTAGTTGGTCCTGCTTTGGCAAGCCGAGTTTTGTAGAAGTGAGGAGGCTTCTCGCTAGCATGGACTGTGGTCCCCCTTTTGAGATTGTAAAGCTGCTCTTAAATTAGTGCCAACTACTAACTCAAGGGGTAGTGGACACTCAGTAAGCAACTCTGTATTTGTGGCCCTAAATGATGTGTTAGTTTTATACTGACTTTTACAACATGAAAAGAAGGTATTGACATGCTGGTAAGGAAATTAAAGCTCTGGGGGGTGGGATGGAGGAGAAGCAAGGTAACATAGGAGTAGAATTAGGGCAAGAAAAGGGAAACAAATGACTGCTGGCTGCATTGTCACCGTACTTTGACCCAAAGTTTCTCTAGGTCCAAACCTTTGGAGGCCTTTCATATGTCTTTGAAAAGGTCAGCAGTATTATAGGTCAAAATCCAGAAGATTGCTTTATTCAGCTGGGAGGGGGAAGTATTTGATCATGAGACTTTGAGCACGGGTCATTAGTGCAGAGAGGGGATAAAATAAATCAGGGGAGCCATTAACACAACAATGATTAAAATCTGTCATATTGGTGCCATAATTGGTACCTCGGCTGAGTGAGAAGTGAAACACTCCAAGCTGGTTGCATTAAGTGTTCATTTCTGAGAGGCTGACAAAGATTTATGGCTTCTTTTCTGTAAGTCCCATTTAGTCTCTGTAGCACTACATCTTTTACTGATGCACATGAGAAACAGTTACTGTTAATGACTGGACCATTTCTCTGAAGGGTATGTTTAAAATCTGATTATTCTGGAGGAGAGCATTGTAGACCTTGGGCTACCTTTTGCAGAGGCTATGTTGTTTTCAGAGTACTTCTGGAGGTGCTATTTGGCTATTTAAATGCAGTCTGCCCTCTTCACCTGGTGAAAGACAGCAGCCATATTCTCACCACACTTTTTGGCCTCCTGGGGCATACTGGGGCTCTTGAATGCCTTTGAGGCATTCAATCTCAGATGAAGAATCTTCTGCAAACCATTATTCCTGTCTGCCTGGCCTAAAAGCTGTGCTAGCAATTTAATGGCCTCTTGGTAAAGCTATTGGGTCCTGGATTGGAGTCTGAAAGCAGCATGAGGGACCCATGTCTCCTCTGCTGGGTGGCTGGGAGCCTCAGCACTGGGGTCACCGTGGGGTCTGAGCTGCAGGGTGTGAGGAGAGGGGAATAGTTCCTTGAGGGCCATCAAAGGGAGGTCTTGGGGTCAGGGGTGGCCACAGGGCCAAGGGACCCTTGTGGTGGAGGCTGTGGGGTAGGACCCACCCCACATGAGAGTGGTGGATCTTAAAGAGAAGGTCCCAGTGTCCAGAGGTGGTGATACCCCCACCATGAGGGGAGTAAGCAGGGCCAGGGGCCACAGTGACCAGGCAGGGCTTCCCCTGAATAGCTGCTGGGTAGCTGGGAGGGACCCATGCCACCCCTTGTTACCCCTGCTGCTTCTGCAAAAACCCCTGAATCTCTAACTTGTTAAAAAAAAAAAAATCCACCTGGAGGCCTCTGACACAAGGTCTCCTCTCCAGCACTCCCTGGGGATGTAGTCTGCCATAGGAAAGCACTAGTAAGGTGCTTTCATGTTCCAGGCCTTTTAAGAAAGAATAATTTTAAATAATTAAAAAAAAAATTAAAAACTATTAAAATTTTGTATGAAAAACTGTCTAAATGCAACATATACATGTGCAACTTGCGTAAACTTTTCAGAAGAAATATGCTTTATCTGTCAGTACTTGCTGCTGCTGTGGTCTTTGAACTTGTAATCTTCCTAAACATCTCCTGACCCTCTGAGCTGTCTAGCTGGTATTTATTGTTTTACCGATGTGTTTATCCCCCAGCTCTTTTCTAATCCTGCCCTGGTTTTCACCCTGAGACCAGGGGAGCAGGGGGGAGGGATAGGAAGGTGTGTCCCTAGAAGCCTTTCACCTGGCTGGAAAGGAAGGCTGGGACATGTGAGTCTCCAGTGATTGACAGGCTTATCTATCTCTGGATGCACATTAAAATAACCCCAGGCATTAATTTTACCTGGTTTTGTCCCTGGTTAGCAATGTGCTTTGTCTGCACTCCTGTGTGCTCAGGAGGAGCAGCTTTCAGTCAGGCAGTGTATGTCATGAACCTATCCAGGTAGCCTTGCTGAGTTGCCTGAAGTTGTCATAACTAGGTGTTCAGCCTGATATATCCGCAGCAGGATAACTTAAACTTTTATTCTTAAAGTATTTTATGAATACTTTAAGAATAAAAATATTATTTTTTCTTAAATTTTTTGTTCTTAAAGTATTTTGACAAACGTAATGCAGAACATGCAAGGGTTTTTGTAGTTATTGTGACTTCAGGTTTTTAGAAAGTAATTATTAGCAGTTTCAGTCTCCAGTTTTACATTTTGCAAGGTGATAGAAATGTTTCAGAAGGTGAAGAAAAGAGTGTGGAAGTATAGCTCTACAGAATCAATAGGCTCATGTTGCTGCTCATTTGGATAGTAGCTTACCAATATTGCCCCTGAACAGTATTGATTTAGTTTTCTCACTGTTCCTGCAGCATAGCTTTGCTTTACACCACAGAGATACAAGTTGTGTGTTTTCATTTCACAGTGATGGCTCATGAAGGCTGCCTTTGAAATTTCTAACCTTACAGTCACAATTATTGGCTTTGTGAAGATGAGCTCTGGCCTTGCTGGTTATCCCTGTAATTGTTTCTGTCCTGCCTGTGTTAACCATGTGGTGGTGTTCCTGAGCATTTCTCTTTGTCCCTTTTCTTAGCATGGGAGAAAACCTCTCCAGACACTGTTTGGTTAAGAAGATAGAGGAACATGTTTTAAGCCTTGGGGCTTTCTGCATTTCATAAGAACTTTGCCAATTTAAATTACAGTGAGTAGATGTAGAGATGCTGAAGGGCTATGAAGAAGGCTTAGTCCTGGTTTAGCCTTAAGTGTGGACTACAAGGGTATTCCCTGAAACTATGTACATGACAATGGCTTCATTAGATAGGGTGAACCAGTCTGACTGACATTTTCACTTTAACTGGATGAAATCCTGCTGCTGTCTGGAAGATTAGTATTCAAAAATGAATCAAAAGTGCTGGCTGTTTTTACAAGGGAAGGTATTGTAAAGCTGCGGAGAGGAAGGCACAAGGAAGTCCTATGTATCAAAAGAACTATATCAACCATTTCAGGATTCACTCTTTTTCTTTTGAAAGACAACCCTGAGCTTTACTTCCAATTATTCCTGACATGAGCTTTTTGGGTCTATAGTGTTTGCTTGGCCAGTGCTGCCAAAGACTGACGCTGCCTTTCCAGTACCAGTCATTTGTAGATGAGAATAGCAAGGCCCAGATTAGGTCAGTGAAAGATCAGTGAAAGAACACTTCAGTCTCGAACCTCACTTCTTTGAAAGCTACACACTAGTGAATGTGTTTCAAGGCAGGTAAGGAAACTAAAGTATGTAGAGGAAACTGAAATGCAAGAGAGTCTTGCAGAGGAAAGTGCTTGAACTGATTGTGGGGCACTCGAGGATGGCAATGCTGGAACATACTTCATTCTCTCACTTTTCTTCCCTATTGCCCGTCTTTCTGCAGGAGTAATGCTGAAGTTGGTAGGTTGGACAAAAGAGCATGTTGCATTCATCCTTACTGCTTGTAGTGGTGAGCTTGCCACGAGGGAGCAGACCCACTGTTTGACAAGCTGTTTTGTTTTAGTTGTGGCTGACTTCAGATTACCTGTAAAGAGGATTCTAGAGAGGTCTGTGTCCTGAGCTATTCTTGACTTACTAGCTCTCCTCAGTCTTGTCTTTACTTACAGTAATGAAAAGCTTGAACTCAAGGCAGTGTTTCTGGGGGAAAAGGCAGTGGGTTCTGAACTGAGGCAAGTGGGGTGGAGGTTATGGGTATTTAAGAGGTGGAGCATATACAAGCTAAGTATATTTGGTAGCAGGAAAAAGTTGACCTGAAAATATATGTGGAATTTTGCACTGGAGGAGGATGTGGGAGAGAGGGACTTGCCTTTTTGCTGAGGGAAGCGTAATAGAAATGATGGAAAATCAAAAATCAGGGTCACGGAGAGATTTCCTGCAGCAGCCTTCATTTTTCAGCAGAGTGGTGGTCTCCTCCTGGTTCTCCTCTCAGCTCATAGTAGGCTGCCCAGTGGTTCGACCGTTTCATGCAACAGTCATCACGAGTCATAATGTTACACATATCTTCTCCACTGACTAGGGAACAAAATTGCTTTAAGTTATTGGCAGTTTTGAGGAGGGGAAAAAAAATCCAGGGATACTACTTTCTCCAGCAAATTGACTTTTTTTTTTAAATCAAAATCATGTATCTGCCAGAATGTTTCAACACAACTGAAATCTGTTAGGAGCACCCTAGTTTCCAAAAATGAAGTGCCGTGGATTGAAACATTATCAGAAAAACTAATTTAAAAATAATTAAAATTGATAATTATTTTCAGGAAAATGTGTAAAATTCAGAACAAAATCAGAAAAATGTCATTTGGATCCGAAATGCGGGGGTAAAAACAAATCTGTATCTTCTGTTGTCCTGAAGGAGAGCTTACATAATTTTAATTCTCAGGGAAGAGATAAAGGCAACTTTTTCAGGATTTCCCTGATATGTGCAGGCTGGTTGAAAAGTTCCTGATACATCCCAGTCATGCGAGCCAAGGACCTCAGGTGGCTCCAAGTGACATTCAGCTTCTGGGTAACCCAGGATGATTTCCTTGTCCCTGAGATGATTAACTCCTTCTTTGGGTGATGTGGCTTGTAAAGACTTCAGGCTTGTAAGACCACCTGATTTTCTTGCATTTTCATTTTGGAGCAATTGCTCCAAATGCATTTTTTGTGTTTAATTTGGAGAAACCGCTACAATTTCTTGTGCATTTCTTGTAAGACAAACACATTTGGATTGAGTGTCTCAAAATGGGAAGCCTTTTAAAAAGAAAGGCAGTTTTAAAAAGGAAGGAAATTCCTAGAAGTTTCCCAACCTGATTACCATGAAAAGGCATTTTTGTTTCCTGCTGTCAATATGGGACTGTGGCTCCCAACAAAACTGTCATGGGTGAAGACTCAACCTCTGACATTAGTGGAATTGTTTGCCAGGCATTGCTCTCTCCCTCTACCTGTGACTGAAGCTGTGAGAAGGTGCTTGTTTGGGTCATCCATCCCCCCTTCACTCTATCAATCTGAGCCCTGCATCAATGGTTTTAATTCCTAATATGGGAGGAAGAAATAATGCATTAACTCTTTGATAAATTTCTGATAGCAAACTGTCTCACTTGGACTCTCCCTGGTCTCTCAGCCTAAGGCTGAAATCTACTGGCATTTAGTGCTTTGGCTTTTTACAGTAGCTTTTGAAACATTTGATGCTAAACTGTTCCTGGTGATCGCATCCAATTTAGGAATGCTATTTCTGTTTTCTTCCATAATGAGGCAGCCCTGGCTGGGACCTCAGTCTCTGGGCATGTGTATGATGTGCTGCTGAACTGTACTGGCTGCATTTGCACTGAATGTGAGCTTTGGGTAAAGGCAGTGTTGAATTATGAGGTCAGAAGGGACACTGATGCCAGGAAGCAACCTACCCTTTCTTGATCTCAGAAAACACATTCAGGTCTTCCCTCCATATTTCTGTGACAGTCTAGACAAAGCTTGAATGGAAACATTTTAGTTTGGAGAGAATTATTTTAGGTAATGTGCTTTTTCTTGATGGTGAGTCTGGATCAACAGAAGGTCTTGATCTTCCTCTTAGCAGAAATACAGTTCTCTTTCAATTCAGACACTGCCTCTTGGGGGTCTCTTTGCTTTGGAAGTGAAGCTTATGTAATTGTAAGGTAAGCAGGGAATGAAAGGATCTTAATGTTAGATTTTTAGCCATCAGTTGGCTCCGTTACATTTGATAGATTTTCCCATCACTGGCAATCTGTGTTCTTGCTTGCTCAGATCCACGCCGGTGCCAAGTACTAAACAATGACACTATCTATCTTTCTGCACAATTTGCCAATTTTGGTTACTTTTGAAGCCTAGTGTTTCTGCTTTACCCTTGTGAATCATCCTTATAGGGAGAAGAAAATGAACAAAAGAGTGATTGCTTTAGCAAAATGTTTAGGGTTGATATCTCTGTCATTTATCCCCTTGTTTTATAAACTAGAGAGCTTACTTCTCTTACGGTAAAATAAGTCAAAGTAAAGATATAGTAAAGAGTTGTTGTTTGTTGTTTACAGTAAATTGCCTTTCAGATAATCAAATGAAATACTTTAGTGCAGTTCCACTTCTAGCTATGA
The DNA here is from genome assembly GCA_035041135.1 of Platyrinchus mystaceus. Classification (NCBI taxonomy): domain Eukaryota; kingdom Metazoa; phylum Chordata; class Aves; order Passeriformes; family Tyrannidae; genus Platyrinchus; species Platyrinchus mystaceus. Next base: position 17,397,841 of record JAWWLV010000144.1, read on the forward strand.
CCTTAAATAACAAAGGTTTTACTTGCTGCTTACTAGGCTTTAGGGTGATGTTTTCCAAAGCGCTCTCTTGGTTGTACATCTTCCTACAGAAATCAGCAGGATTTTGCCACTGACCTCAGATGAGCTAGCATTAGAGCAGTGCTTTTGAAACCCTTTCCTGTAGAGGAATGAAAAATGAGGTCTTTCTTTCACAGGGAACATTTCAGGAGATAGCAAAATTCTTCTCCCTCCTCCCCCCAGATTCATGTTGCATATCAAATATAGCTATATTTTGGTATTTACAGAGTCCCTTGCAAAATATCATAAGAGACAGGCCCATATATCAGATTAATTATCTTGCCTTATAGTTGCCAGAGGTGCTTAATTTCTTCTTTGGAATTGAATGTGACTTCTGCAATTAAGTGTTACTCCTTGATTACTGAGGCATCTCGCTTTTTATCTGGGTGGAAGCACTTCATTAAGAGCAAGATGAGAAGTGGACTTGCATGCTTCATATGTGCCATCACAAATAAATGTGTTACTGCACGTTTTGCAGCTATTATACTTAAGGTATATGGAAATGAGATTGTTTATTGTTTCCTTAGAAATAACAGAAACTGAGTCATTAAGTTCATTACACGGTCTCTAGTGGTACAGCCACCCCATTTCAGTCGGGCTGTATCTGATGGCATGAGATTTTGCCAGATACCTCTGACTGAGTTACATGTTTACAATGTTCTCTTGACTATTTAAAATTCAGTGTGTACCTGAAAGTGTAAAATGTTATGGAAGTTCATTGCTTCAGTTGGACAAACTACAAATGAGAGCACCGTTATTGAACATGGTCACTCTAGTCCTGCAGTAGTTTATTTAAAAGATAAATTACAATCCCATAATTTCAGCAAGAGTCAAGTTTAGGTTTATTTGGGAGGAAAAAGGCACTGAGGA
>JAWWLV010000144.1:17398867-17483118 GCA_035041135.1 Platyrinchus mystaceus
CAGCTATTATACTTAAGGTATATGGAAATGAGATTGTTTATTGTTTCCTTAGAAATAACGGAAACTGAGTCATTAAGTTCATTACATGGTCTCTAGTGGTACAGCCACCCCATTTCAGTCGGGCTGTATTTGATGGCATGAGATTTTGCCAGATACCTCTGACTGAGTTACATGTTTACAATGTTCTCTTGATTATTTAAAATTCAATGTGTACCTGAAAGTGTAAAATGTTATGGAAATTCATTGCTTCAGTTGGACAAACTACAAATGAGAGCACCGTTATTGAACACAGTCACTCTAGTCCTGCAGTAGTTTATATAAAAGATAAATTACAATCCCATAATTTCAGCAAGAGTCAAGTTTAGGTTTATTTGGGAGGAAAAAGGCACTGAGGAAGTTGCAGGGTTTGATTTGGTGTTTCCCCCATCCCCATTCTCTACATTACACTGCATCATTTTCTAGGACTTTCGGTAACCTTCTGTGGCAAAAAATGTTTTCAGTTTTCCAATGGATCTTTCAGTGATTGTTACTATGGAATAGGTCATTATTCACCTTGAGACTTACAGAGGGAGGCACATCTTATATTGGCAAATTTCACAACAGGTGTGTTTTCTCTTTAGGCTGGTTGCTACTGATCCTCAGCTATGAGAAATGAAAAGAGAGCAAGTGTCTTGCATTCCTTACACAGCTGCCCAAGACAGTTCTCTTAAAAAGCACCTTTGTCCTGATTGTCTTCATAATTAATTTCTGCAAGAAAGCACTTACTTAATTTAAGCCTTTCACCCACCCAAGAATTTTACTGTTTAAAAACTTGATAGGACCCTTTAAAGAGCATATGTGCGTACTACTGGAGTAAGCTTTTCTTTTGTGAAACTTTCTTTGCTTTTGCAAAAAACAAGTATCTTGCCTTTAAAAATACTTTTTGCAAGAGTTAGGGTGCCAGTCACTTTGGAGAAGACCTTGTTACCATGTATATCTTGATGATGCCAGCTTGTGATATGAGAGCTGAGGCTTCAGCTGGGTGCTCCCGATGAAATTCCAGCCAGGTTTAAACGTTCTGTTTAGTTAAGATCCCTCTTGTAGTTTCAGCTGGAAATATCTGGCCTTTGTTTCACTTCAGAAGGGAAGAGAGAAGTGTGTGTGATCTGTATTATATAAATACTTTATCCGTCCAGAGTTCCTAGTATAAAATGTTTCCTTTGTAGTACCAAGAGAAGTGTTGGCTTTCAGCTGTACCACAGCAGCCCTTTCAGATTTCAAGGCACTGTTGTGTGTAGCGTATGATGCTCTTCATTGGGAAGGAGATCAAAGAAGTTGCAGTCCTGTCAGCTTGTGTTTGAGGGAGGACTGATGGTGTGGTGTGACATCAGAGCACCTTCATACACACTGGACAGGGGCTTAGCAGTATTTTTTTCAAGACTGGCTGTCATTTAGCCCTCCCAAATTTTGAATGCAGTGAGGTACTGAGGATATTACCTCTTTTCCATAAGCTTTGACGGGAGATTTGCTATCTGGCTTGCTAATTGAGCTTTGGTGTTGAAGTAGTAGCTTGGGAAGAGACTGGGTTAACTAAAGATCTCCAGAGTATTCTTTTGACCTAAAAGATCTGCAGAGTATTCCTTTGGAGGAATAAGGCAACTGCAAACTTCGGGGTGGGGGCATGGAGGAGGAGGGGGGGGGAGGGTGTTCTCAGTAGAGATTGGACTGGGTGCAGTAGTGTTTTCCTCCCATTCTTTGTTGATTGGATAATATGAGGAGGAAAGGGGAAGGATGAAAAAAGCTGTGTTTTACTGTGAGAATGCTCAGGATCTTTCACAAGTAGGCTTTGGGTGAGATGGTGACTTATGTTAGCAGACTATACATAATAACAAAAGCACCTGTGCAGAAAATGAGTGTAATAATCTTTTTTTGTTTCCTCTTCAAAGATCAAAGAGGTTTGACTCTTGATTAATGGGCAACAGAAGCCATTAATATGGTAAAATGTGAAAAAACAGCCTCTTCATTATTACTACACAGACATTTGCTTTAGGGAACTGCAAATACTTTTTGTTAGGTAATTTGGTCGACTGCTTTTTTTTTTGTTGCTTCTGTATATGTATCTCACTGGAGAATACCACACCTAAAAATTTAGATGCACCCTTTATTCTTCCCTATGCATATCCCTTGCTTTTTTCATGATACAGAATGCTGCTTCTGTGTTACTGTCTTGCTTTCCCAGTCAGTGTATGCATGGGCTTTGCTTCGCTTGCCTGCTCTTTTTATACTACATCAAGTGCTGTTTGTTTTTCTCCTAGCAACCCACTGGGCTGCTCTTTGGCTGTAGGTCTAAGAAGATTTTTTTTTTTTTTAACTTGTAGGAATGAACGCTTAAAGTTCCCTGCTTGTGTTAAAAAATGAGACAAAGTTTCTTACCCACTAATACTCATTTTTGAGATACTCCCAAAAGAATAAATTCTTGCTAAGATTTTTTTCTAACACAGCAAGGTCAGGAGTGTTTCATAGATTTCACTTCAGTCCAGAGTCTTTCTTAATTTGCATAATTTGGTTGAATAATATAACCCTCCTAATATTTTCCAAGCCACTTAGACTTAGCTAATCACTTACACTTATCTTCAGCATAAACCTCATTGATTTTATTTCTCATTGAAAACATCAGTAGTAGCAAATACAATCCTATTGGCTCACAGTCTATTAGAAATAAAATTATATTAAATGTCTTGTGGGGTGTGAAGAGGTTAAGTCAAGGAGAGTCATCTGAGAAAGTCATCCTGGTGTGTAAAACATAAATCTGGTTTATATTTAAACTACATGTCACCCACCAGCTAAAAATAGCAATGATCATTAAAAGCCAATTTGCTGCTAAACATTAATAGACATTTATTACATCATAACAGATCAGAAAGATAATTAAATTTATCTTTTTTTTAGATAACTTTCTTTTAAAAATGTGTTACCTGGCTTTTGCCACTAATCTCATTTGCTAGTGATTTTTGTTCCGTTTGATAGTGTGTATGTGTGTGTGCATAGAGTTGTGGGTATAGGTGGTCTCTTATTGTTACTCTAAGTCTTTCAAGAGGAGTACACTTTCAATGGCAAAAGCAATTAACCTTGCTTACACTGCCTGTTAATTTCCAATTCAGCACAGAAAGTGAAGGAAGTTACAGCTTTAGTGCAAAACAAGCAATATCTGTTACTGTCCGTTTGAGAAGGGAATAGTAAGCAAGAGCAGAATAAAAATGCACTGGATACACATTTTACACATAGGAAATAGATTACAGCTTTGCTGTTGTTTTCACTGAAATTCCTCAGTCAAGTGGTACTCTTTCCCTGTTTTATTACTGCATATAGCTGTATTTGTGAGTATTTACTGGAGCTGGAGTAAGTCAAAGGCTGAGGAAGTCCAGCACTCTCAAAAGTACTGCTTTCTATGACAGATGCAGTTGTGATCCTGGTATTTTGGTCCATGTGGTGCTGTCTGTCAGGTCTCATGAAATAAGCCATCAAGGAGGGCAGGCTCTCTGCTTCAGCTCAGTAGTGCTCAGTTCTCTGTAGCTGTTGATGGCTTAAACTCTGCTATTTAACCTTCATAGCCAAGGTATTGTGGGGCCAACTGGGCTGTGAAAGAGTGTGCCACGAGGTGGACACAAGGTAGCCCTTTTCCCCTTTTCTGAATTGCAGGGCCCATAAAAAGTGCTCCACTATCATCTTGGCAAGTAAGAAACTTCTCTGACATATGCCACTTTTGGGGCACAAACAGCTTCAAAAGCCTGTGTGCCATCCTCCTGTTCCTGGCTGCTGCAGAGTAAAGGAGCCCACTCATATTGGCTTTGGGCTGCCTCCTGATGAGTGGCAGGCAAAGGAGAAGTGGCTCCTGCCTGCATTCCCCTACACTCCCCGGGAAAAAATCCCATCCTCAAAACCCAGTCTTGCTGTGATGGCGAATGGCACTAAACTCTTCTCTCCCTCTCTGTCTGCAGCTGCTGCTTGATTTGGGGCAATGTAAGTTAAATAGGTCCTTTCCTGCCAGGAAGAGGAGAGGAAGAAAATCAAAGGTGGTATGAAGGAGATGGAACAGGAAGGGAGAGATAGGAGGGATAAATGAATATTGAAAACTGTTTTAAAGTCTGCATCCAGAGGCGTCTAGGAGTATTCCTCCTTTGGTCCCAATATTGCACTTCCCCTATTTGAACTGTCGTGGAATTTTTTGTCACTTCCTTTGGCTAATTTTCTCCTTGGAGGTGTCACTTCCTCAGGTTAAAGCAGGATCCACTGTAGGATCTGTGCCATCACAATTACAGCCATGGTAAGACATTTGAATAAATAGGGCTGGTATGTGTGGGAGAGGTGATGCCTTAAAATACAAGCTCAGCTTATGGTAGCAAAGGGAAGTTAAAATAATGCTGACCCTGGTGATAAGCTTGTCTGCATTTTCAATGCATGCACCACATGTGTTTTATTTGTCAAAGAAGAATTGCCAAAGGCTCTGTGGAATGCAAATAAGCATTACAAGAGTATTGTCAAACCCAGACTTTCAACATTGTGAATCATTCACAGAAAAAAATATTTGAGATTTTATTAAAAGTCAGGAGAATTTCAAATCAAATAAATATGTTTATTTACCAGTGGTTTACTAAGCCTCTGAGCTGTATTTGGGTCCTATTTTTCAGCTTCTCTCTGTAAGGAGAAATTTACTTGAAAAGTAAGCTGAAATTTTCATTATTGCAAGGAGTTGCCACATACTGAGTTTTACAATGAAATCGTAACTGTTGGCAATACTGTGAAGAGAGCTTGCCTATGCATTATTTCCCTTGTATATAAAGATGTGCTGCAAACCAAAACATTTGAGAAAGATAGTGTATCATGTAGGTATAATACATTTTCAAGAAGGATCTTAACACCTTCCCAAAAATTTGCGGAATATTGTTGTAATAACTGCTGTATACGATGATGAAATAGGCTTGTTTCAGGTGATCAGAAGTTTATGGTGCTATGCAGCTCGTGTGAAGAGCTGCATAGTTCTTCCCAAGACCTGTAGGTTTTTTTGCCCTGATGGGTTTGGAGTGGTGGTGGGACTGACTTGCTTCTTGCCAATTGTGAGCTGCTTTAGTGGTCCTTAACCAGGGAGAGTACCAAGTTTTTTGTAATCAGTTTTCAGAAAGCCTGCTGATCTGGGGTGGTACTGCAGTACAAACATTGGCATATTTTACCACATCCTCATATGATACTCTGCACCTTTTGAAATTTCGCATGTGTTATCATATATTTGCACACATGCAGGGACCTTGTGAATGGTGTACTTTCCTTTTAAATCTGGAATGAATTATATTGCCAAGGATAACCAGCAGGCACTTGAGGAAAGTCTGGAACGTTCAGTAGCTGTGATACTCAGATGTGCAATTCATTACAATATTTCTAAGCTTCTGGACTGTATTTTCAAGACTCTTAATTTTTCTCTCTATTCTTTCTTCCATCCTCACTTGTGACATCACAAGATACGTGAATAGCTTCGCTGTTAGTTTGATTATCATTTTCTGCTGAAATAGCTTTGATTCTGGATTGAATGGGAAAACCAACAAGCTGATAGCTTAAGTTCCCCTTTTGACCTTTGGAACAACACAAAAGCCTCCATTTCACCTACACAGGGAAAAAAAAAGCTACTATATTTGGCTGGTCTGTATTCGGGTGTGCTCTTATCAAAGGCTTGATTAATCTGAAATGAATTAACTCAGTTAACACTTGAGTTATTTTGCAGCAAATCCCGCAGAACATCTAAAGAGCTCTTTGTCACTTTGAATTATAGCCTAAACAGGTGGTTGATGAGGCTTGGTTTGGGCTGATAGTGATTCCTTACTGCCTTGGCCGCTCCCCTCATGGAGGCGTAAGTAGCACTGCAGTGATACTGGAGAATCTAGGGTAAACACAAACTTATTAGGCTTTGCCGTCACTGTTGCTGGCTTTTAAGGTTTTAAAAATTACTTCTCAGAGTGCTGCATCAGCTATAAAGGAGGAGTAAAGGGCAGAATGGTCTTAGGCTTTCAAACAGTATGGATGAAATGAATGTTAATATACAGGAATGGCAATTAGGTGAAATAGAGGTTAAAGTGCTTGTTTTAAACCTTGCTTGGAAGTAAGGACTTAGAAATATTATGTCATTATGTACATATGGGGTGAATGTGTTGAGGAGTTTCCTTCTGAGTTCACAGCCCCAACAGACATGAGAGAAAGTGCAGGAGCAGGGTCTGCAGTACAGGAAGGCATAGATGTGAGCATGCTGAAACACAAGTCGGTGAGTCCTGTCTTTCTATGAGAGAGCTCACTGGGTCTCTGACAAAGCCTTCTCACATCTGGCAAACTTAAAACCTGTAATAAAGAGCCAAAAGCTGTGGCTGCTGCTTCATATTTTGAGGCGAAAAAAAAGCTTGTTTTTCTGAACATGGTGAGAATTCTGACTTTATAAGTATTTGTGGAATAGTATGAATATTCTCCTGGGCTAAACGCAGACACGAACGAAAGTCTACAGATAATTCAGTTTGTGTCTCAGAAACACGTTCCTGACTTCTTGAAAATGCTCATGGAAAAATCTGTCCATAAATAACCGTGTCCCGATAGCACTAACTTCAGTGAGTGGCTATGAGTGGAAGTGTATATGGTTCCATTGAAATGCCAGGATTGCAGCCTTCTCCTGCCCTGCTCCCCTTGTGTTATACGATCGGTAATGTCTGTGTGACCTTGTTCGTGGCAGGTTGTGTTGCTGCCACCACAAAGTGACCAGGGAGCCACACCCTGAGTACCTGGCAGGGTAAAGGTGAAAGGAGGTTGGAGGACCAAAACTTTTTTAATTAAGTCTTTTTTTCTTTTCTTTTTTCAGTAAAAATAAACAATAAAAATGTGTTTTGCAAACAGCTTATGGCCAAATGTATTGCAGTAATTCTTTTGTTTAGACATTCGTAATGAGAGTGGAAATACAGCTCAGTCTCTTCCTTAAAGAAGTTTTCTAACATTAAATTGCAGTTAATTTAATTTTGCAGAGATTGTATGTTATAGTTTTTCTTACTGGGGTTATTTCCCTTCCCTCTCTTGGTTAAATTCTGAAAACATTGCCTGGAATAAATTGTCTCAAGTAGCAGATGCTGAGAATGGGGGATTACATCCATGCTTCCAGCTTGGCCCATCAGCTTCAAGGAGTTCAATTACTTCCAAACTTTTCCTGTTGCAAATAGTGAATTTAATCAGTATTTGTTTGAAACATCACTTTTTTTTTCTACTTGGTAGGTGACTTCTGCCAAAGGACAAGATAAGTGCAGGAATCTTTTGTATTAAGAAATATAAAGTAGCTCTTGTGTCACTGATTTGTTGAAACTAGTTTTACTGTGAGTGTTTTCAGGGGTAGGAATAAAGTTGATGCAAGTGAAACTGGGTAAGAAAAACAAGGCATTTCTAGAAGGCTTTTGCTAATGAGCCCCCTTGTAAAACACTCTCGCCTCTCCTGTACCCCAACTGCCTAGAAAATGCTGGATAGCTGAGGAAGGCTGGTAGCTTTTGCCATGTGAGAAGGGTTTTGTCCAGCTTTGTGCAGGTGTAAAAGCTCGTGTTTGGTAGAAGGCAGTAATTAAATGGATTTCTGACCGGTTTGGCTTGTGCTGCGCAGAATTCTACTTTGAATTCAGCCTGTCTGTTTACTCACCACATGAACTGGTTTAATTTTCTTTTTCACCCTCCCTGTAGACTGTCGACAGATGAGCTCAGAAAATGCTCCATGTGCTGCTTGACATCAACTGCTGAAGAACAGACTTGGGTAGATGTTGAGTTTGTCAGTGTATCTATAATGCTCTTTTATGAACAACGCCTTGATGAATACTTCACTGCTCATCTCTTCACCACGAGGCCTTAGTTTCCTTTGGCTTTCTCCTATTCTGTCAGTTACACTTTGAGTTGGATTTTTAGGAACTGCCAGCATGCAATTCTGGTTTGGGTGATGCAAGAGATCAGACTGTGAAGGTGTCAGGGGCAGTCTTATGGGCATGAAGGTCAGTGAGCAGAAGAACTTTCTTTTAAATCAATGCAGGCTGCATCGTCTTTATGGTTAAACTCCAAACCCCTTAGGTCAAGTGTAGCCCTTAAATTTTTCACTGTGATAGTGTATGCCTTTCTTGCATCAATAAATGTAGCACTCTGCACTGAACAGTTCACAGATATGTGCTCTAGTTTCTCTCTTTGGCTGTACTTTACCTGGAGGTAATCCAAAGATGAAGTGAGTTTTGTTTTGCGGGCTTCTTTCTGCATCTTATGCTGCTGCTTGAGAGAGGTTGAGTGACCACTAAGGAAAAGGGTTGTTCCACTCATTTCCTATCTAGCTGTTCCCCTGCAGATATCCGGTTCACAAACACACTATGATTATTTGATTACATGAAATACAAACCCACCCAGAATTTTGTAGCATTACAATGTATTTGGTTAATAGAGTGGTGCCCTGTGTTGTTAAACCCAGTTGGCATGTCTCCAGACACATTGTGTATTTGTTAATATATGTGCATGAGCTTAAGCCTAAGGGATTGAAGTCTTTGTAGAAGCAGGCTTAAGGGCAAGGTTGTGCCAGCCAGGGTGTGCAGACACCACCTGGCAGGCCACGTCTCTGGCGTGTTCTCCTCTGGCAGGAAGGATGGTAGGGCAGAGAATACTGGACCGGATTTACAACTGGAGTAAATGGTGCATAATGCTGAGCAAGTCCTTTTGTCTCTCTCTTGCACAGGAGCTTTGTGACTCGATAATGTACTTTCCAGTTGGATAAAATGATTATTTCTAGTTCTGGTGGTTTCAAGACACTAGTTCCCAAAAATTAGACTTTGCTTGGACTTTGCAGAGGGCAAGTGAATTCTTTTTCTTATTCAGCCCCAGCCCATGAGATGATAGAAAAAAAAATCTGTGAATCCTATTATGCAGGTATATAGAGACAGATAAAAACAATTTTAAAGGCCACTGTGTAAATATTTTGTTGACAATTATCCCGCTTCTGGTACAGGAAGCCTAATTAATTTGTGACTTTCAGTTTACACCCAAACCCCTTTTACTGCACCATAATGTTATCTATTTCTAGCAGACTTAGATTATTCAGAACTGATTCAGCTTAAACAAATAAAAATTAGAAAACAAACCTTTACTCCATCACTGCCTGACTGAGCTTTTGCTTTAGGGAAGTGTACCTGAGCTTGGATAGCTTTCACTCATCTCTGTATGCCTTTTCAAATTTTGTAGCACAAAAAGCTTCTTACTCTTAAAACTTTTGAGAGGATACTGTAGAAAAAGTATGCATAAATAATGGTCAGTGGTGTAGTTTGTGTGCTTGTAGCCTCCTAAAATATAAATGGAAAACTTGATCACTATTTAAAATGTATGGTTTAAAATATTCATGAGGCTTGTCCCCATTTGAAAAACAGACTTTAAATATTATCAGTGACTATTTTGATTAGTCCCAGCTCAAGCAAAGTCTTAATTTCAATAATGTCTATTAAGAAGCCACTTGACTGCAGATTGACCCTGGGCTTTTTCGTCACCCCGGTTACAGAGATGAGAAAAAGCTACAGAAACTAAATGCTACATTTGAGTGAACAAATTGCAGGGACAGACTGGGGAGGAGAGTAGAGTGGGAGCATAAAATCTTGGCACTGAAAGATATATTTATTAAAAAAACCCTCAAAACAGCTTCTTTATAGACTTTGGTTCTGAACAATGTGGGGTTTGATTTAGTTGATCAGTAAAGATAGGAAGCAAAACAAAGGCCACTTTGTCATGCCAAACTTCCAGAAATATACCCACATCACAATGGCATGCAGCACAGTTTTTTAATACTGTTTTTGGCTCAGACTGGGTTTTGGGTAAGAACAGAAGTTGGCAAAAACAGCTTCTTTGCTCAGAGAAAAATAACTTCTGTTGATCAGAGATTTTTTGAGAGACTTTTAATTAGACCAGTGCTGTGAAGACTGCAGTGTAAGGAGTTCCAAACAGATATGTAAAGTACTTTTCAATTCCTCATATTTCCTCATCATTTCAAAGTCAGTGGGGAGCTAAGTCTCAAACTGATGCCGTAGTTTAACTCTGCATAGTTGTTTTTTTCCTGCCAAGTTTGAGTCACTGTGGCCATCTAGACCCTTCTTGAGAGATTAAAATGATGGAAAGCTGGAATATGTTCTGCAGTTAAATGAGTGAATGTTTTTATTCAAGCATGGATTCAGATTTCCCCATGCTTTCCTGTAAGCGTGTGGAATGGACGAGACTATTATTTTTAATTCCATAATAAATAACTGCAGAGCTTGACTAGGAGCGAGTTCACTGGCAGTGACTAGAAAGTAGCTAGTTAGAGAATAAGGGTGACTTCAGGCTCTGTTTGGGTTTAAAGCCTGGTCCAGATTCAATGATTAAAAGCCACACAGGATGCCTCCAACAAAAGGAGGCTTATCATCAGTGGAAATGTTCCCAAACCGTATTACTAGTCCCACTGCCTGATATATTGTTGTCAGCCTCTGCAGCAGAGGCATGAAAGAAATGCAAAAAGAAGTGAAAGGTCTTAGCAGAATAATGCAGTGCCCAGGTACCTGGGGAAGTGCTGGGCTCAGCTTCTGCCTGAGTCATTCAGGACATATAGCAGATGTTTGCACAGATAATTCTTGGCCAGCATGTCCACCTGCATTACATACTGTGTGGGAGGCTAAAGAGAAAGCCTAGGATTGTTGTTTGGGTGTCTTATTCCCTACACTGGGACCATCTGAGTTGGTGTGCCTGTGTTAGATGCATTGAAAAAAGGTTTCTGTTTCGAGGGAAAGGGGAGGCAGGCCAGGAACTGCAGCTCCAAGTTGGATTTGCTCCGGAAGCACTGTGCTTCCCATGTGCACTCACTGGAATGGTCTAGATCGAGTGATGAAGCAACCTGTCTTGTTGGCGGTTTGATGGCTTTGTGCTCTTCCAGGAGCTTGCATTTATTCTTTACTGCCCCCTCCCCTCTATTAGAAGTCCCGTGTACTTACACTAAGATCCAATGTTTATGGAATTGTTTTTTCTAGTCAGCTTTCAAACTTGTGGACTGTCTGGACTGTGGGCATTGTTGTTCAAAACTATTTGAGAGAGGAAGCAGAGCATTGGCTATGCATAAACTGTCTCTCTGCACAGGGATAAGTTTTAATTCGTATTTTATGTAGGAATGTGCATGTGTCTGAAGGGCCAGGAAGGGGGGAAGACACATTTGCCTTTACAGCTGCTGGCTGCAATGAGATGCAGCAAGACTTGATTGAAAACACCTATCTTATTGTTTTACTAACTGCATTTTTTTCCTTTCTCATTTGTAGGTCTCAGACTCTGGATACTGGCTGTGGGATTTTTTTTTTTATTTCAATTATTTTTGATTGTTTTTTTTCCCCTTTTTGGATGTGAATTGAAGGCCAACAGTTGAAGTGTTGGAAGCACGTACAGGAGGACTCTCACCTTTTCGTTTGAACCCTTGTTTGCTGGGATACTTTCAAGCCCTCCTTCACAGTCATGTGGTCATCACAGCTGCTGTTCTTCACAATGCTCTTAACACCGATTGCCCATGGTGAGTGAGGGACCGTGTAAATTTGCCTGTGGGAAGAGAAAAGAAAATAGCAAGGATTTTGTCTGTCTTTTCCTAATGGTGTGGGTTTTTTCCAGGATGTTGATTTCTCTCTCTGCTTCCACCTCAGGTCTTTGAATTCCCAGGCTACATTATGACTAGTTAAGTACTGAAACAACTCTGACACGTAAAGGTTTCTGTTACTGAGTTTAGCTGCTACATTAAGGCAGACTGTCTTTCTCCATGCCTAAGAGCCTGCTCTGTTGGCTGTGCGTCACTGGGATTGTTTCTCCTGGCTTCTGCATGGAAATGAATTTCCTTTCTGTGAATACTGCTCAGTTAAAGGGCTGCATGTCCTGCTTTAGCCACAGCTCCAGGGTGGGATTTTACTCACCATCATGTTGGGCTGTGATTTCATGCATTGCAGTGGATATTTCTGTGCTCTGCTGAAAGACTGAGGCTCCCATAGCCCAGGGACTCTGCACCAAAAAGAACTACAAGCAAGAGTGTTGCCTTAGCCTAGCACACTGTGTAACCCACCCAGCAGTGTGGAGAACCACGCTGCACAGCCAGGCTGCAGCTGGGAACTGCAGGAATAGCATCAGGCACAGCTGCTCTGCTGTAGGGATGGATGAGCTTGTGGTGGGCTGACCTGGCTGGATGCCAGGTGACCACTAAAGCTGCTCTGTCACTCCCCTCCTCAAGTTGGACAGGGGAGAAAATACAACAAAAGGCTTGTTGCTTGGGATAAGAACAGGGAGAGATCCCTCAGCAGTTACCATCAAAAGTAAAACAGACTCAACTTGAGGAAGAACTGATTTATTACCAATCAAATCAGAGTAGGTTAATGAGAAATAATAACAAATCTCTAAAACACCTTCCTCCCACCCCTCCCTTCTTCCTGAACTGAACTTGCTCCCAGTTGTCTCTACCTCCTCCCCATGTGTAGGGGAACAGGGAAATGGGAGTTGTGTTCAGCTGATCACACCTTGTTTCTACTGCTTATTCTTCCTCAGAGGGAGGACCCCTCATGCTTTTCCCTTGCTCCAGCATGGAGTTCCTCCCCAGGGTCGCAAGTCCTGCCAGCAAACCTGCTCCAGAGTGGGTTCCTCTCTCCTCACGGTCACAGCATGGCCCAGTGTAGGCTCTCCATGGGGTCACAGGCTCCTCCACTGGCTGCAGATGGATCTCTGCTCCACTGTGGACCTTCATGAACTGCAGGGGGAAGGCTGCTTCACCGTTGTCTTCGTCATGGGCTGCAGGGGAATCTGAATCTCTGCTCTGGTGTCTGGTGCACCTCCTCCTCCTCCCTCACTGACCTTAGTGACTGCAAAGCTGTTTCTCTCACATAGTAGCAACTTTTTCCCCATCTTAAATATGTTATCACAGGGGTGCTACCACAGTTGTTGATGGACTTGGCCAGTGGCAGGTCCATCTTGGACCATCAGCTGCCATTGCCTCTGTCAGACATAGGGAAGCTTCAAGCAACTTCTCACAAAAGCCACCCATGTAACTCCCACCCAGTCCCCTGAAACCTGGCTATGCAAACCCAATACAGACCTCTAGGAGAAAAATTCAGGTTTTTTTATTAGCCAGGAAACTGTTAAGTGAAATCTGACACATGTAATTCTTTGAAGTAAGATTTTGAGGCCTGGGTTTGGGTTCTTTTTGTATGAGAAACCTAAATGTAAGCCCCAGAAGTAAGCTGCCAGGTTTCACAAGTGCTAAAGTGTTCAGGAGCTCCTATTAGCAGTGATGGTTACTAAATGCTCAGAGCAGAGCTTTAGAAAATATAGTTGCCTGATTTCCCGGTTGCCTAAGTGGAAAGTGAACTCCACCAAGGATCTCATTTTAATTACAGGTCAGTGGAAGCATGTTTGTAAATAACATGACTCCCTGAATGTAAGCTGTGGGCCCCTGCTTTTAAAATATTCATCAGGCTTTTTGTGCTTTACAAACTGATCCTTTGTGTATGTGGTAAGACACTGGAGCAAAATTTTACAGCAGAGAAGGTGATTAAAAAATGAAATATATGTAATTGGCAGAACATATCTATAGAGCACAACCTGTCTGCTTATATAACACCTTTGGGCACAAAGGTTATCTGTACTATCATTCTGGAAACAAAACTCCTCACTGACTTGAAAATTAGAATGAATATTTAAAATGAGTTGACCAATTGGGGTGGAATAAAAGAGCCATTAGGAAAGGTGCTCTCCATTCCTCTCCAGGAAAGTTAAATGGCAAATGTTTTGTAAATCTTTATAATTAAGCAGTATTAACAGTTAAAGCAATTAACAATTTAAACATGCCTCTGGCAGTTCTGTTTTAAATTCTCACTGCCACTGTAGCTGGAAAGTCCTGCCTGATAGTCGCAGTAAATGAAAATGTCAAACGTATCCTGGGAGCCGTATTATGCTACAGATGAGCAAATGCCAGAGATGCAGAAACTAGGTGCCTGGAAATATTTCTACCCTTTATGTTCTTCTACAGACTAAATGTACAGGGTGTTTGCTGTGGTTGTTGTAGCAGTCAGTGGTGGTATCACACATCTAACCAACACGTGTGTTATCTGTTCCCTATAAATTGCCAGTGAAAGTGCAATAGAGGCTCACAGCTGCCTTTGAACAGCGAAGAATGAAGACCTTTGCTCTGAGCTAAAAAACTTGTTTTGATTCTCCCTGTTTTGATTTCTAAGAGTGGCCAGGATGAAGCTTCCACTTCAGAACTTTTGCATGTTGCCTTTCTTGGGGGAAGCAGGTACCGAGAATTTGTCTGGTTGTTTGAGTGTGATGCATTCCTGTTCCTAAATGAGGGGAGAAGGTTTAGCTGTGTGATGTTCGATGAGTACGTTTGCTATCAGCTAGCACTGGGCAGTCAAACCCCTCCAGTCTCCTGTGTGGAAGGACGTGCACGTAAAACTCAGAGTTCCACTGGAGGTTGGATTGAACAGTCCAATGGGGCTTCCAAGGCTTTGAAATCAGAGACTGAATATGTCATGCTTTCAGGTGCTTTCCCTTGTTGCCAATCTCCCTGCAAGAGGCTGTCTAAGGGGAATGACAAGCTGGTATCAATGCAGAGTTTTTTTGCTAGCCTGAAGACAGCATATTTGTGTTTAAAAAGATGCCACAGCCTCACCTTCCTTATAAAAGTAGCCCAGTTAAGGTCTGCTTTTTTTTTTTTCCTTTTTATTTCCCCTTTTAGTAATCTCTTTTCACTGCATGCAGAAAGCATTCATAATTTATGTTTACCAGGACTCAAAGCATTTGAGTTCCTGTTTCGTGATCTGGAATGATTCCTGTCCTGTAGTGATTGCTGGAGTTGATACAAACCACTTCTTCAAACTGACCTTGCTGCATCTTGTTCTCTCTTTGAGTTTCCTGAAACAGCCTCTTCATCTGTAGTGTTAGCTGCATTATAGACAGATTTCTTAGACCAGTGATCTCATAAATTGGAGAGGTGGTTGTGTTGTTTTGGTGGTTTCTTTTTTTGAGGGGGCTTGATTTTTATTTTATTTTAGCTATCTCATTTCTTGGAGTATATTGTGTGTGTGATGTGGCTGTGATGACAGGTGTGGAGTCAAAGGGTGTATACTTCAGTGATCTGCAAGATGAAAAGTAATCTTCCAGAATACTGCCCTGGTACAATGTCATCTTGTTGATAAGCTGTAGAAATCATAAAAGGGGAAAAAGTCATGAGCCCTTGCAGTTCCTCAGTGATGATGTTAATCTGCTGTATCCTAAATGCACAGGCACAGTACTGTCTAGTGTTTTGTTCAGACTGCTTTGGATCATAGCTCACAAAAAATTTAAACCATGTGAAATACTTGAGATGATAGCAGATCTGAGTAGTGGATGCTTTCTTTAGTGTTGCCCTTGACTTGAATGGAAAATAACTTACAACTTGCATATTCGACACAACCTGGAGGAGTGTGGAAGCCCCCCAAAAGCTATCCTCTCTTCTAAGCTACAGCAAAGCCTGTAAATCCATCTGTTCTGTAAAACCAAACATGTTATACAAAATCAGAGAATTAGCCAAGATAGAAAGCAACAATACCAGGGCATAAAATAAACCCATCATCAGCAACAGCAAAAGCAAAGGCTTTTTCATCCTTTGGAAGGACATTGCTATGGACAGGGCTTTTGTACTTTTTCCTTCTTTTTGCCCCTACTGGAAGCTTTTCCCAAAGCGTGTGAAGGTCTGGACCTTCAGAGTGCCCCTTAACTTGTTTTACCCCCATGTACACCTGAGCAAACTGATCCTCTTTCCCTGTAGCAGGTGGATTTCCCAGAGGCGTTTTCTGGAATGAGCAGCTGTTCTCATCTTCCTCAGCCTTCCTCCCCTTGACCCCAAACAAAGCAGATTTCTCTTTACCCACAAATGAACACTGTCAAAGTTCACTCGAAATGGGATGGACGTGACAGGCAGCAGCTCATTTTGCAAGCCTGGAGAGATCTACACCTGCTCTGTCACATTGCTGTCATGCTTATGTGTGACTGAGAGTTGAGATTTAAGACTTCCAGACTGCTGGACAAAAATAATAATAGAAATAAAAGGATTCATCACTGCATGCTGTTAAGAGCAGGATGGGAAGGATACCACAGCGATTGCTGTGGGCTGAAATTTTGCACGTCTCCAAACAAGTAATTTATTTTAGGCTCTGGAAAAGAGCTGAAGGCCTGTTGTATGCAAACATCTTTATCATCCTATCAGATTGCTTTATTATTATTCATTTGAAAATTATTTTTTTAAGGACTGTGTTGTGTGCATAATTTCACAATAGGCAATGAAGAATAAGTTTTTTGTTGTTGTTACTCTACTTCTTTTGACAGCATAATCAAAAAATGAACAACCACTTATTACTCCAACTAAAGCAATAATCCAAGTTGCCCAGTTTCTGTTGGAAATTGTTACAAATGCAATAAAATCAACAGGCATTGCAACTTACTTGTTTCTTCTGCTGCTACGCTCTTGACTTGTATCATGAGAGTGAGCTTTCAGCATCTTTATTCCTTCTTGAGCAAAGTGTGGTGTCAGTTGCTGGGCTTGGTTCTTCCTGGTCTTGCAGCTGCTTTGGGGTTATTTTTTAAGTTTTAATTTAAAAAAAGCCATTTGTTAATGGCTTGCACACTGTTCATCCCGATAATCCGTGGGGTTAGTAAGTCATTGTTGTGACTACTTAGATTTCTTAATCTTTTTCTTGATATACAATGTGATTTTTGGGTTAGAAGCACACACTTGGCCAAAGCTAAGCAAAACAGAAGTCAGAACAAGTTAAGCAGTAATGTAAGCAAAACCTGGCTGAAATTACAGAACAAACAGTAGGTATCCTGGTTTAAACCAGCTAGTAACTAAGCACTGTACAGACATCTGCTTACTTCCCTTCAGCCTTGTGTGTGAATATGATTCTGTATTTTCATACTGAATCCACAGCACTGTACCAACTACTAAGAAAAATTAGCTCTATTCCAGCCAAAACCAGGACAGTCTAATATTAAAGAAGTTTTGCTATTGCAGCTAGGACAGGCTAAGCAAAAGTTGTCTGATCCTAGGGAAAGCTGCAGGTTCTGCAAGAGTTTTTAAGTAACTTCAGGGGATAGAGCTAAGTTTAAGCTAAAATAGATTTTAGTTCAGACAAAGCCTGACAAGTCCTGGAGCCTGGTATTGTTATGAAGCTTAAGGCCTAGTGCTGATACTTGACAGCACCAAACTGGCAGGTCTACAGATGCTGCTGGCCCAATTCTAAACTTCCAAAAAAGCCTCTGAGAATTTATTTATGGAGACTTGTGGCATAGCTGTAAAATGACCTTCCTTCATCTAGGGACAGATGCCATCTTGTCTCTCTATATGAGAATTAGTTTGAGATGGGGCTGAACTAATTTATCCCTCGCAGAGTAGGAAATTAAATTTGAAGTCCTTTCAAGTCATTGTAGCTGCAAGGAAGGAGAGCCTCGTGTGCTGTCCTGTTCTCGCCCTCTGAGCTTCTGCACCATCTTTGCAATGCTTCTGGGAGACAACCGTGGTGAGGGGCTGCATCTTTGTGAAAAGATGGTACTCCAAGGTCAAGCTGAGCTCTCCAGGCATTAGCAGGTCCAGATGCCGAGCCAGTTTCTGTGGGAATGTTGGAAATATTTATTACTGAACAGCACTGGTAGTTGCCTGGTGACAATGATTCTGTTAAAGCAAGCAGCATTATCTATCTTGGGGGAATATATGATGCTAGCAAGCTGGTCCTCGGTGACAGAGTGCTGTTTAATGTGAGCTGAACATTTGCCTCACTACTATTTTAATACAGTGGAAATACTGTCACTGCTTAAAATACATACTGTGTTTCTTTTATACTTGTACAAGTGTTATGTTAGCTAGTGAATGGTGGATAATTGCCTTTTACTACAATACTCTTTATATAGTCACAATGAAATACAAGATACATGTTTTATTAGTTGTGAAATAGCCAAGTTGACTTCCCGGCTTCTGCCTAACTTCAGTGTTTTAAAGATTAATCATCCTTGAAATATTTATAATGTTTGCTATTCTTGGCAATTTGTATTACCTGCAGCCGTGCCACCTTTTCTGTAGTGGAACAAGTGATCAAGGAAGGCTTTTCCTGATAAAAGGGGGTGGCTGTTCTGTGTATATACTGTAGTGCTTTTCATTAGCAGCGATACACTAAAATTGGGAGTATTAAGTTCCCCATCTGATGACAGACCAATCTATAAGCTGATAAAGGTGAAATTCAACCTTGCTAAGACTATACACTATTTGATTCTTGCTTAAGCAATTGTGCAGCACAGAGGTCTGTGTGTGGACCCACCTCTTTCACATCTAAATTTCACACTAAATAAGGAGGGAGATTCTAAGGCGATTTTCTGGTAATGTTGGTTGGTTGTTTTTTGGTTTTTTTTCCTTTGTTTTTTGTCAAGCGTGTCTGCTCATAGCATCTTCCTGTTCTAGAGGGGAAACAAGATCTTTTGCCCTCAATAGTCCATATTGGCACTAATGTCTTAATTAGTGGCATAGACAAAGGGATCGAGTGCAGTCTCAACAAGTTTGTCAATGACACCGAGCTGTGTGATGCTTTGACATGCCTAAAGGATGGAATGCAATCCAGATGGACCTTTACAAGCATGAGAAGAGGGGCCACGGGAACATCATGAGGTTCCACAGAGTCAAATGCAAGGTGCTCCACCTGGGTCGGGGCAATCGCAAGCACGAAGACAGGCTGTGTGGAGAATGGATTGAGAGCAGCCCTGTTGGTGTTGGTGGATTAGAGGCTGGATGTTATCTGGCAATGTGTGCTTGCAGGCCAGGAAGGCAATGGTATCCTGGGCTGCACCAAAAATAGTGTGGGCAGCAGATCAAGGGAGGTGATTCTGCCCCTCTACTCTGCTCTGATTAAGACCACACCCAGAGTATTGCATCCATCCCCATCTGGGGCCACCAACACAAGAAGGACACGGACCTGTCTGAGTGAGTCCAGAGGATGGCCATGGACATGATCCGAGGGCTGGAGCACTTCTCCTGCAAAGGCAGGCTGAGAGAGCTGGAGTTGCTTAGTGTGGAGAATGCTCCAGGTACTTCTCCTAGCAGTCTTCTAGTACCTAAAGGAGGCCTTCAAGAAAGCTGCAAAAGGACTTTAGACAAAGACATGTAGTGGGAGAGTGAGACAAGAGATAATGGCTTTAAATTGGAAGAGGGTAGGGTAAGGACAGTGAGGCACAGGAACAGATTGCCCAGAGAAGCTGTGGATACCCCATCCCTGAAAGTGCTCAAGGCTAGATTGTATGGGGCTTTGAGCAGCCTGGTCTAGTGGAAGGTGTCCATGCCCCTGGCAGGGGGGTTGGAGCTAGGCAGTCTTTTAGGTTCCTTCCAACCCTAGCCATTTGATAATTCTTAATATGTACACTGTACAGCAGCAGGGCATGTGGGTCTTCTTCTGAACTACAGCAGTAGAAAATGTGCTTGTTCTCAGAGCAGTAGGGGGAAGTTGTTAACTTTCAGGCCTATGACCTCTGCTTCTTTCATTTGTAACCATTTCCTGACAAGACTGATTCCTGATCTCTAGTGACTAACTCTGATTTTAACTGTTAGTTAAGCCATAAGATGTGACAGCATGTGAATTATTGTGTAGTAATTCCCACCCAGCACATTCAGACACAAAGATGACGGCCAAATGGCCTCTGTGCAGTCAGGTGTGAATTATTGTACCATAATTTAATTCCCATTATATTTTACTGTGATTATAAAAATGTTTTTATTAGTGAACTTCTTTTAAAAAAAGTTACTCTCTTAAAAACCAGAATTGAAAAGTGCAACTCAGAGCTTGTCACAAAGAGGGGTAAGTAGTTTTGGGCAATGAGGAGTTTTGTTGAATCCTGAAAAATTATATTTGTGTAGTTAGTAACTGTAGGTAACAAACAGATGTTGTGGTGCAGACATCTGCTGTCTGAAAAGCTGACCTAACTCTAACTATTCATTTTGTATCAGCTGCCAAGCAGTTGCTAAGTCAGATGACTAGGTTTCTTTGTTTCTGACCTAGTCTTGATTTGATCTGGAAACCTTAGCTTATAACCAGTCTATTGAACCTTCCAGTTTTCTTCCAGTTCAAGCTATAAAAATGCTCACATCAAATACTTTTTATTATGGCCAGCACATTTGTTTTTGGTTCTAGTGAGTACTGAGCAAATGGACAAGACAGTTTATTGGCAGCAGTTTGGAAGAGCATCAGAGGGACCAAGCTGGTATGCCTGCTCTGCTGCGTGTTGGGGAAGAATAAGCCAACCTGGAAACAGCTTGGGTGGTACTGGAGAGGAAAAATAAGAGGGCCATAAATGCCTTAAAAATCTTTTGTGATATTTTTCTCTCTGTCTTTCTACAAAGCTTTAATGTTCTTCTTTTTTGTTGAAGACAAAAGTCAAAGCTCGTGCAGTTAAGGCACAACCCTCTTCCCAATGAATTGTTTTTAAAGATATGAATGAAGAGCAGCCATGTGCTTGGGACACTGTTTGTTGTGATAACAGGATCTCTGAGGCAATGCATGGGCTTTCTCTTGGGATTCGGGAGAATGTTGAGTTTATTCGTTGACACCGATCCATTTGTGTTTCTTCTGCAGTAGTCCCTGTCTAGTAAGAACTGTTAGATAGCCCTGTTCCTGACTAGTCCTTGTCATAGCTAAGCACAGAATAAGTAAGGACTAGCTATTAAAAGCAGGTTCTTCCAAGGAACTTTCCCTGAATAAGTTTTACTCGTGTTCTCAACAACTTCTAGCTCATCAGGATATTGATGGGGCCAGGGCCCCGTTTCACCTCTGGTGGATATATTGGTTTAAAAAAGATTATAGCATCCCAATGAAAAACCATGATGATTTTCCATGTAAGCAGTAAGTAGGGTTTTGGAGAGATCCTCCTGTTCTGGGTTGAGTAAAGGGGTTTGGTGGATGAGGTCATGCATCTATTCCCCAATATTTGGAGAAGAAGTGCAGTACCTGAAGACAGCTTCACAGACAAAGTAGCTGCATAATGCTAGAGCAGAGCCGTCCTCTCCAGAAGTGTCCAGGTTTTTTTTTTTAAGTGCAAAAGCTTGATCTTCCTATCCTTCCCATGCAGCTGTAGCACCTCTCTTCTGGATGTGAATATGCCCACAAGTGGATTGTTGTTTGTTTCTTTTCCTAATAACTTCAACTAAGCTTAAACCATTGGAGTTGGATAGAAAAAAATTACTTTTGAGGGTTTTCTGGCCCTAGTTCCCTCATACATTTAAGCTGGGCATTTTGAAGTAATTTAAGCTAAAATGAGAAAAGAGTGACACTGAGGGAATGAATTATGGCCACCTTCATTCTTGCACCTCCTCCTCAGTTGCTGCTAACCTGCTCCCACAAGATCTGGGCAGATCTGCTGTTTTCCTGTTAGGAAGAGCATCCTTTGCCCAGTGAAAACAGTAAGAAGCTCTTTATTGCAAACGAAACTGCTGATTTCCTAGAAGAAATCTGTAACATCCATTTTATCAACTCCACAGTCATGCTAAATGAATCCTAGAGCCATCTGATGTTTATTACCCCATGGCATATTCACTGTTGTTCAGTTGTTTCCTTTACTGATTGTGATTTCATGAATTTGGTGTATGTTTGGTAATGTGGTTTTATTTGAATTTGAAAGGCGTTTCCTGCTGCTCGGTGAGCAACTCATCTGGGAAAGATGCTCTGGTAAGGGAAGAAATTAAAAGCATGTCGGAGAGTTCAGAAGGTTTTCCTTACTTTGAATTTCCCTGATTTCCTGAAACAGTTTTGTGCTGGTCAGCCTCCCTGAATATCCCTCCCAGTGCCTGGCAGGACCATCCCTGTTCTGTCATGATTCTGCTCCAAGCTGTGGGATGTGCAGTGGGTTTTTAGCCAACACCACGCAGGTGCTGCAATCTGCCCATTGTAGAGAGTGTAGGCCTAGGCTGGTTTTCGTTTTTGTTACAGTGCAATACTGAATGCTGCACCACATAAACTCAAGGAATTGTAATCAGAACAAGATCTACTTTTATATATTTTCTCATGTTTTGCTGTGTTGGGCTGCTTTCTGCAGTGCCTGATAGTGTGGGGTGCCTTGCTATGCATCCTGAGGTGTAAATTTGCTTCATGTAAGATTCATGGACACTAAACATCCTTCTCAAGACAGTCTGTGTGTTAGAGTGGGCAGAGGAAGAGCTAAGGACTAGAAATAGGTAATTTGGTTATTGTCACTCCCTCCTATATCATAATCTGTAGAAACTGAGATGCCTGATGGATTATAGAAGCTCAGTCTAATTTGTCACCTGTTCTTAAACCTCCAGAATGTGGAGTCATAAATTACGTTTTAATACTGAGTTTTAGGAGTCTGATCCAAATCCCGTGACAAGTTGGTGATTCCATGTAAATGCACTTTGAATCTGGTTTGCTCAGGCCAGAGGGTGTAAGATGGGGTGTAACACAGGAGACATTATACCCTGGACTAATCTCTCAAATATTAGTGCTTGCATTGAGCTCACTAGATTGTGAGCTGTTCCCCTACCCTAAGAGCTAGTTTTGCATGTGGTCCTTATTCTCTTGGGAGGCAGATACCCTTCAGTCTCTTCTGGGAGTAATTAGAAGTTCATCAATGCTGCTGATTTAAATGAGAAATTTTCTTCAGGTTCACCCCCCACCCCTCCCCCCCCACATGTCTTGTTGCTGAAGATCTGTCTCCAATTTTTAATTCAGTGTTTTGTTTCTATTACTGAGATGCTGGAGGCTGCAGTAAGGGCTGATTTAGTATCAAGAGAGCAGATGACAAAAGGAAGCTGGCTTTGGTATGTCAGTTCTCTGCAGTGGAGTGGAGGGGGAAATGTGCATGTTGGTTAATAAGCAAGGCAGTTTGGCTGCGCTGGTTGTGTCAGGTTAGAGTGGAGCTGGGAATTTAGCACCTTTCCAGTTCAAGGTGTGGACAAACAAACCAGTGTGGCAGTGTCTCTGAAGGCAGGGTAAGCCAGGGTGGTCTTCCACAAAGCCAGGGGCTGGTGGTAACCCTGCCAACTGTTGCTTGCTGTGCATTTCTCAGAAGACATCATCTTCCTTCCTCGACCATGTCCGCTCCTCTGCTGGAGTAGGGCATTCGGCACTGGGGCTGACAAGTGTTCCTGCAAGCAGGTATCCCCTTTATTCCTCCAGTGGAGGCACAGCTCTACTCTGAAAGACAGATTCATGGCCAAGTCCTATGTATCACCTCAAACAGTATTTTCCCAGCACTGCTGCTCAATGCTGTGTTTGTAATTTGTAGTATGTTTTTAAGGAAGAATGCCTACTCTTAATAGTTGTAGGAAAATCCAGGCCACTTGATTTTATTTTTGTCTGTGTGTATTTATATACATGAGTGTTTGTATGTGCTTAAAATATAATTTTCGTACTGTATATATAAATAAACCTACAGAGAGATGGTCTATCTAAACTTGGAATAACGCAAGGAACATTTGACATGCCTTCATGTCTTTGTCGTGACTTGAAATCCAACCTGTCATTGCAATTTGTAATCTTATAGGCACGTGCAATTAAAAATCTTACTATTAGATATTACTCTGGGGTAATTCTGAGGACTAGAAAATCTAATAATGTTTAGTTGTTTTCCTTAATTTGATTGGAACAAAAAAAAAAAAAAAATTGGCCTCTTGGCCAGATGCCAAATACATAATGAATTTGTATCATCAGCAGACACCTTAGAGTCTCTGAGCACTGATGACAAAAGTGCATGAAATTTATATATTACAATAACAGACAGATATAAAAAAAGAAAGAAAAAAACTTGCTTACCTTTATGCTTGTGTATGACAAAACAGGCCTGGACAAAAGTTTTGGGAGATGATGAGTTCTTATTTGTGAGAAGTTGTTTTGGTGTTTCTTTAGTACTTCTACCTCTTCAGACACAGAGCAGTTGTCATGAGACACTGCAAGCACGTCCTTGCATCCTGACAGCTACAATCCTTGTTTCAGATTGCATACCTGAATTCACAGGAGCCTTAGATTAAAGACGTGGAAGACAATAAAATGAAGGAGATGAAGCACAAAATGGATGAGCCTGTAGTCTCTGTTTAGTGTCCTTGGGGAACTTAATTAAAAACGGGGTCAGGAATGCTGTTAGCAGAAACCTGAATAGTTTAGACTATTTGCTTTGTGCTGTGATTTGTGTCACTGGTGCCAAAATCTTTCTAGCAGGCCCCAGAAGGTGGGACTGCTCTACTTTGATGTCTGGCTTGATGTGGATTCCCATTTTGTCCTGTGCACTCTTTGCCCTGGTAATGCTGGCTGTCCCCCATTCACCTATGTAATATCTGAGCTCTTTCTGCCTTTCTCTTTTTGGGGTATTGAATTGTGGTCTTTCTCCTCTAACCAGCCAGCAGCTCTTGCAAAGCATAGTAACTTAATTACTTAGGGCCTGCACCGATTAGCCTCACTTCTTGAGGCTACACAGACTCTCAGCTGTGGAACATCTGGTGACAGCCCTGTTTCTCAAAGCCCTAGTGCTTGCACAAATACAGTGCCTTTCTTTTTGGATAGTAAATATATGACAGATGTGAAATTCTCCAGCTCTTGGGGGAATGCTTACATGTTGAATTTCATTATCCCTTGTTGGCCAGTTGGCAAAATGCAATCAAGAATAACTTTTGAGGAGGGCTGGTGTATCCAATATCACTCTTGAACGCTATTATGTTGAAAAGCTTAGGGCACAGAAAAATTGATATAAGGAGATGAGATCAGTCTGTCTAGTATTCATGAGAATGACTTGAATTAAAAAGGACAAACTTAGAAGTCAGTGGGATCTATGGGTTAGGAACCTCTGTGAGAGGTAGACTCACAACCAGTTTAAGGTGCCATGACCATTTTAGTATGCTTTGCTGCAGTGTCTGATTTTTTTTCTCGTTGTTTACACTGGGATATGGCAATCTGAATATCTTATGGAAGTGGTAACTGGCAAATGTTCCTTAGTTTTTATAAATCTATTCAGTGGTGATTATTTAGTGATAATGCTTGCACCTCTATAGCATTATGTGTAAAGCTAAATACACAAATAAGATGGATAGCAACCAGATATACTACCTGGAAAGCGACAGAAATACTAGTTAAAGCTGTGGGGAAAGACCTAATTAGACCTGAAAAGTAATAGTAATGAAAGGTATTTTTCGTGGGGAAGCCTGCGTGAATGTTTGTTTATAAAGCTGAAAAATCCATCTTGACTCAGAGTTTGCTGTGATGCCTCAGATGAGTTGCAGATCTCATGTCTTTGTAGGTGTGGTGTTCCCTCCTGCTTGGGCTCCTTGTCTGAAATGTGTTTCCTGGAGCAGCTCACCTTCCCTCAGCAGGCAAGGAGAGGAAGTGCCAGACTTGGCCTGGCAAGTTAAGCTGTGCAAAATGGAGACTATGGATAAAGACACTCCAAGTTCCTCAGTTCTTGAGCAAAGAGGTTGATCGAGTTCTGCTTTTGTTAGATGATAAAGCTCAAAGCAAAGTTTAGGAGAAAGTAATTCAAAGAACGGCAACGAACTGTGAAGAGTGTGTACTTCCTGACAGTGAAATGATACTATTGTGTAGGAGAGGGCGTGACGGACTTTTCCCATCGTAAAGATCCTTAAATAACTTACTAAAATTATTTTTCCCTCCCTCACCTTCTTTCCCTTCCTGCTTCCCAAACAAGAAGCAGGGAAACTCAACACCCATCCCCCCACTTAAAATACCAACCCAGCAGATCATCTTGTCTGTGGAGGATTGTCACTGTTCCTCAGAGGCTGTCTCCAGGGTAACTCTGTTGTGACATCCTTGAGGGGATGCTGCCCTTCAGATTTTGTTCTGGGAAACAAAGCTTTTGCCTCATGCCCTCAAATACATCGCATTATAATCCTTTGAATATATCTGAGCACTCACTTGAACCCTGCAAGAACGCAAAAGGCTGTCATGCCAAAGTAGGGCAGGATTGAATAGGTGTCAACAGGATGTCTTGCTAGCAAATGTAGCCGTTTATATATTAAAATAGATGTTCAGTGAAGCACGATGCTGGCTTGAATACAGAGGTATCCAGTTTAAAAGCACTCTTTTTTTTCAAGATCTGTGCTGTTCAGAACAGTTCCTCTCTTTATGTTCCTTGCTGAGTATTAATTGATGGCCCGTTAACTAACTGACTCCCTTTCAAATAAGGAACTGTAGTAAATAATTTATTACTTGACTAGGACGTTATTTCATGACTAGGATTGTTGACAGAGCATTTGCAATCTATCCCTTTAGCAGGAAGAAAGGAACATAAGAAAGCATCTTAGTTCTTCTCCTGCAACTTAAGTGCACACTGACATCAGGAAACCCTTTGCCTGGCATACGTGTGTCCAGTGCAGAATGACCTGATAAGTCAGAAAATTTGTCAGTCACTCTACTTCCAGAAAATAGTAGGAAGATATTTCTCTGTCAATCTTTTTGTGAGTTATTAGTTAAACAAACTTTATCACTCCTGAAGGACAGCTTGTTTCATGGGTAAAGGAAATAATAGAGACTGATTTCTATTTTGGATTCTTTCCTTCACTGTAGAAACTAGTATGGGGTGTCTCTACTGCTAGGCTCTTCACTCATGAAACTTGCAGAAGTTGTATTATTTATGCCCTGTCCTTTTTTTCCAGACAGGTTTCCAAAGGGACAACATGCTAAAAGTGGTTAGGGGGACACTGCGCAGCAGACATGATCTGCAAGCTTATATTTAGCTTCAATATCCTTGGAGAACGAGACAAAACAGGCAAAATCATCCCTTCTGGTATGCAGTTGGTTTGTGGCTGCCTGCGGCTTTCTTGTGTGGATGGCATCTGCTAGCCCAACATCTTCCCCTTCTCTGTACTACCAAGGTTGAGGAGAACTTGGAGTCACAGTCCTCTCTGGCTTTCAATGTCAAAAGTCAGCACTAAGGGAAATGTGGGCTATTGATGTAACCAGGCACGTTCTGTCTAGAGAACTTGTACAGCCATGTGCTTCACATGGTTGTTAGAGCATGAGCTGTGTTATGTGGTATAAGATGGTAACTGCATATAATCTGTCAATAGCATTTATGGCTGTGGAAGTCTTTTCATAGAGATGGGGGTCTGTGAGGCAAATGCTGTTGGCACCGTTAGAATTACATAAAAACGCTGTTGAACTAAAACCCTCTAGGGTGCTGTTACAGATAGGACTTTATTTTCACAAAGTTTCTGGACTTGACACCACTTTCTTTAATTTGACACCTTTTTCCAAACAGAATATCAAAATGGTCCTTAAATTACACTGTGAGTGAAGAGCTTAATAATAACCGTGCAGTGTATTGTGTTTAAATTAAAGCACAGTGTTGTTTCAGTCTGGGGTTTCAGATTTGCCTTTCAAATGCTTTTAATGTCTATATTGAAAATTTGACAGATGCCGTGTATTGGTAGAACACTTTCCATTTACCTGACCTACAGGACACAGCATTTATTTGCATTTAGGTGGGAGTTTGCAGCACAGTGAATTAGCAGTAAACTGATACTTTAGTTCTTGTGTTTTTAGAAAAATAATCCCTCACAGGCTTTGATTTTTTTTTTTGAATACCATAATGTATTTATATGCAGCATTTGGTTTTTTTCAGACAAATTCTATTTTCTGTTCAGTTGATCATATGGAAATTTTCCCAGACTAATTGGCAACACTAAAAAAAAAAAAAAAAAGAAATAGAAAAAGAATAATGTTCTTTGA
Source organism: Platyrinchus mystaceus (assembly GCA_035041135.1). Lineage (NCBI taxonomy): Eukaryota > Metazoa > Chordata > Aves > Passeriformes > Tyrannidae > Platyrinchus > Platyrinchus mystaceus. The sequence continues at coordinate 17,426,671 of JAWWLV010000144.1, forward strand.
GACTGCTTTTGCATTCCTTTTGGATCATAACTTGAATGCCTTAAATTTTGTGTTGTATGTAGAATGTATCAATGCTGATTTGCAATGCAGACACCTGGACTGCTGTGTACCTTCTGGATGTGCTTAGTACTGTTAGTATTTGTATCCTGTGCTATTTTTTATTCCACTTTTAATTCTGTTCTAGTACAAGCTTAAATCTGTAAAGGTAATAATGAAAAAATGAGAAATGTTAAAATCCAAATGTCCTTGGGTCCTTGGTGTGATGAATCTGACTAAATAACCCCAACTGCTGAGGTGATCTAACTTTATCATACTTGTACTGTCAAGAGCCAAAGACTGCTCCTGGATAACTGTGGAGTATCTAGCACAACATCTTGGCAGGCTAGGTAGTTCCTAGTATGTTTCATTTTTCGTTTAATTTAATCTTCCTAGTGCCAGTGTCTATTGCTCTCCATCATTTGTTGCTATTTCCATTTGCTTTGTGGTGGTGGAATGATCAACTGTTTTATCTTCCCTGCGAATGTCTCTCCGCTAGATTTTTATGGATGCTGTGGTTTACACTTGACAGCTTCACATGGGGGTTCTGAGCAAATGCATCTGAAATGTAGGCAGCTCTCCTTTTTTGGTAACAGTGTATTGTTCTTACATGATATGTACTGAAACTTTAGAGTTGGCACTTGAAGATGTGACCGGTATTTTAGTAAGTGAAAAGCAGAAGTTACAGTGAAGAATTTGAGGAGGGAATGTCTTAACTTTCCTAAGAAAGCAATTTTTCACAATTGTGGTTACAGCTACACTCTCTCCCAGAGGTCACTTAGCTGTGAGAGGGAAACAAGGAATTGTAACAGTACTGCTGTAAATCTGACTTTGGGAATGATACACAGCATCAGTGTGAATGGGCACTGCACTGTGCACTGGATGGGGATTGATTTCTGAAAACACCAGGGTTGTTTCGTGTGGGACCCTTGGTCACCAGGTGCTTTCTGGTTGGGTGATCTCTGGTAGGGGAGAAGGCGAAGAAGAACAGCTCTAAAATTCTAATGCCCTGGCAATCCTTTCTGCCTTTTCACCTGAACTCAGAGAGTTTATTTTTTCATTGGTCAATCCATTTATTTTCAAAAAGGAAGTCCTGTTTATTCTGACTGATTTTGGATGATAAATTGAAGAGGCAGTCCTTCTCAGAATAACAGTCTTTTGGCATCATTCCTTGCTCTAGGTGATACTTTTTTGCCTAGTGACTGGAGTGGTATCTAAATAGGAGCAACAGCTTGTCTCTGTGTGCATCACTAGAGATGGGAGAGGCATCTGGTACTGGGGGTACCCTTTCCCAAGGAACTGAGATAAAAACAGCTAAACCTGACCTTGTTCGCTACATTTTAGTGCTTGCTAAAGTCTAAGCTATCCCTTACTCTCTTTCTACCACTATGGAGAATGATATTTAGGTATATCCAAGAAAATCACCCAGGAAAAATATTTATTTTCAGTAAATTCTGCCATTAATAGCTTTTATTAAGTATTTCCCTTGTTTTGGATCAGCTAGTTCAATAGCAAGCAGGGTCATTGTCAGAAAACAGTGTACACACACAGATCCCTGTGAAGATGCAAGTAGTTTCTGCAATTCTTGATGTTAAAGACACTATAAAATTCTGAAAAGTTTAGAGAAAGAAATAATTCACTTTACTCGTGATTTTAAAAAAAATACAATAAAAACCCTTCTATTTTGAGATTTAACATTCTTTGTACTCCTGCATGATTTTTCTCATCAGAGCCAGCTGTTGTCTGAGGTTTGGTGGAGACACTCAGTATGTGCTTGTTAAGAAAACTGTGTCGTTGTGAGTTGTCTCTTACAGTAGGTGTTGTTTTGCTTTCCTGTTTGCTTCTTGTGCAATTCATGCTGTTCTTTAACTAAATAACAGCTAAGTTTGTGTGTGGGTTGGGATCAGTGGAGTGAGTCTTCTTTGGAGGGACTGCCTGTATCTTTTTTGACCCTGGTTACATGAGTAATGTTTTCAGCTGTAAAGGTGGAGTTGATAGTGAATGCAGTTAAGAAATAGGGAAATCTTCCTTACGGAGCTGGTAGGACTGGGCTGTTTCATGCATAAATCCTAAGTCTTCAGTTACTTTTCAAGCTCCTTGCCTTTTCCTGCCTTGCCACCTTCCTACTGTTCGTTGGTGTACCCCTTACTCTCTCACTTGTTGCTCTTGCTGCTTCTTGAAGGGCTGCTGGTATGTGTGGCAGAAACCTGAGCAGTGTCAAGGGGCTGGAACAGCTATGAAAAGTGATGAGCTTTGAGAGAGATTACAGGATTTTAAAATAAATTAAAATGAAATGAAATTGCCTGTCTCAGGAGGGTGAGGCAAACACTTTTAAATTTAGGCCTGTGCTGATGTGGGCAACACTTGAGGAACACATTCAGTTGGTTTGACATCATGGGGTAGTTTATTAAATGAACCCTGCCACCTACTAGTGTTTGCCATTTGTTGATGTCAGCGTACAGCAGGTTTTGGGGGAGCTAGAGCGAACATATAAATAACAAATGGGGATTGGAAGGCAACTCTTTCATCAGCTTGGAGCATGCTACACAGTAGAAGACAATAAATAGATTATAACTGGGCAGTAGCTAGAATCAAATACATCTGAGGAGCAAAAGTAAATGGTTTTTTTTTTTTGCTTACTAGGCAGATTATTTTTCAGTCTTGGCTGCTAAGACTGGTATGTGCAGGAAGACAGGTTTTACAAGCACAAGAACAGTGTGTCCTTTCAGACTTGTGGCAAAGAGACAGCAAGCATGCACATACCTCATCTTTGGTGGGTTTCATATTTTATGCGGTTATTTACCCTTCGCTTTTTAAGGTTCTTCTAGGCCCGTCGTAAGACAAAGTTGGCCAGAGTGACTTAGCCAGAAGAATGGATAGGGAGCAGGAGATGGTCCCAAAGGGTTTCATGACATGCAGTGTTATGAGCAATGATCTCTAGTGTCCGTGGGTACCAAAGACACACATGTATTCTTCCACGATACGCTAGATAGCTTTGGCTGACTTGGGCTGTTGTGGCAACTGACAGCCGCTAGCATGTAAGCAATCCATTTAAGCTGTAGACTTTAGAGACAGAAATTCAAACCTGAGTAATAATATACTTTATATATATATATATATATATAATATAACATAACATTTCCTCCAAATTCTGTGGTACAACTGGCTGCAAAGTACATTTATTTCAGCAAGTGTCCGAATATAGAATTGTATAGTTGTTACTGACTTTCTCAGTGTAGAAATATCAGTATCTAATGTAGACTCGCAAACAGTGGTGTGGAATCAAAAGACTTATGGAAAAACCCAGGCTTTAAATGCTAACCTGCTTGTAGGAGGAAAAAAAAAGTATGAAAGCACCTTGTACATCAGCACTGAGGAGGGAGGTCAGAAAGGTAAAGGAGTGCAGCATGTATGTATTTGTCAACATAGATGTCTCTAGAAGTCTATATTAATTAGCAAAGTGTTCTACTACAGATTATGAAGATTAGCAGGAGACTGATTTCAGTAACTCTTGTTTGCTCTTAGTAATGTTCTAGCATAATGTACACTTCAGGCAAATAAAGAATGAGACCTTTTTTGTGCCTTTTCAGAATGCCTAAAAACGGGCCTTGATTTGTAGTCTGCTTTTTAGCCTAATGAAAACATGCAAGTCCCTTAAGATGACTGTGCAAAACTGGTTTTTTTTGTGTTGTTTTGGGTTTTTGTTTTTGTTTGTTTGTTTGTCTTTTTGTTTGTTTTTTATATAATCTCATTATGTTTTGTATCTAAACTTAAGTAATGAACACCAACACCACCACTGATTGTTGAAGGTTATACACAGTTACTGAAATCACGTATGAATGACTGTTCAGAAACACACAGCCTTGGGGTCTTGCATCTTCCAATACCAATTAACAGAGTGGCAGCCCTTGTCTCACGTGTCTCCTGTGTTACCCAGGAACTCGTCAGACCTGTGTGCCTGCATTTGGGAGATGCACAGTCCATGTGTGTGTATAAGTGCCCAACTAAGCTTTATCTTTGGGTCAGCAAGTGATGGGAACAAAGGAGCTGTAACAGCAGACATCTGATGTGACATCTTGTGGTTTTGGTGACTGGATATTGTGCTATTTCAGGCTAATTGCTGAAGACTTAAGCTGCCCTTACGTGCTGATTTAGGCCTTGATGTGTTCTTGATGAGAATTTTCTTCTGCCTCTTATTTTAGAAATCTCAGATATGCTATTGCTGTTTGAAAATGTAGCCTTGCTTATGTCTACACTATTGGTTTTGCTGCTTCCACTCTAAGTACAGAGGGGTTTACCCTGCATAAGCAGGGTCACCCCCTCATCTGCACACTCATAAGGGCTTTGATTTGTAACCAAACTACTCAGAAGAGCAAAGACCAGGCAGGAGAAGCTGATGTCTTGGGATGACGGGATCTGACCATGTGCTGATCTTTCATCTCTTTGACAGCATGTTTTCCAGCACTTCTTGGGTCTGCGGTGGGGGTTTTCCATGTGTGTGGCATTCATGGAGATATGTGCTTAAGGTGGCAAGAAGCAAGCAGGACATCATACACATTTTCCTCTGTGTTGATACCACAGTTTGCAGAAGTGTGCAGGAGTGAGCCCTTAACAATGCATTCCCAACCTGTGGCTTTTGTACAGTGCAAAAATATATTTTAAAATGCTGCACTAGCACTCCTGCTTTTTATGCACTGCTGTTGTATTATTTGAGATGAAGGGCTCTGTTTGGCTGTTAACACAGTGCATGATTTGGTCTGTTTTGATTTTGCTTAGTTTTTAAGGCAAGACAGTTCACATGACCACTGGATACAAGAGACTCAGCACATCTCAGTCCTGTGAGGTGCTGTAAAGCATCCTTTGCCAAAAACAGAGTAGTCTTGTTGCTGGATTACTTATATGGGAACTCTGAGCAGCTCGAGTCTCACAGTCCTCTTCAAACTCTGAGGATTACATCCATTATTCCAGATTTTCAGGGCATTACTATGGGTCACGTTATCTACATGTGATGAGAGAAGTGGGTATAGTTTGTGCTTGGGGAAGTAGAGACAAATATTAGCTCCGCTACCATTTTATAAAAGCTGGTGCAAACCAGCTTTGCAAGAGACACACATGCAAAGAGACATAATGCCAGAACTTGTGGTGGACTGTTAAAGAGCTTGGTGTCCACAGCATCTCCAGTGATATGACAGGGTCTGTACTTAACCTGATGAACAAGAACAGTGCTTTACTGTTGTCAAATTACGTTGAGAATTCACTGGGGGAATGAAACCTTAACCTTTCTCACTGAATTGCATGGGGGTGTTTGAAGGATTTTAAATAATGAGTCCTGCTGAAAACAATTCCCTTGTATAAGCAGAATATAAATGCTGTAAGTGCATGGCTGGTATAATCCTGAGGCTTCTTTAGCTTGTCTGCCTGCTTGACTGGGAACTGTCTTCAACTGAACACCCCATAGCATATCTCTTATATCTTTACTTCCAGAAATTGCTTACTTGTTCATTCTTGGGCAGGAATGGTCAGATCCAATTAACTCTTAGGCTATGGTCCTTGGTCTGTCCTAAGCCCTTTTCCTTGCCTAGATGTTGGCAAAAAGTTGTTGCCGAAACCCATGCCAGGAACAGTGGTAACAATTTGATTTTCTTTTTTTGTTTGTTTGTTTGTTTGTTTGCTCTGTCTTGCATTGTATTCTCACACTGCCATGCATTCATATGTCAGAAGAGCATGCCTTGGTCTGCACTGTAGTGGTTTGCTCAGATAGAAAATTGTGTACTGGTTTGGAGGAAGTCTCGCTGCTGCACACACAGCACTTGGAGATACTCGGGTTTTACTGCAAACCTCCTGCGTGACCAGTGGTATCTGGAGGCAGCTCTGCCTTGCTGTGTGCTGCCTGGCTGAGCTGAGCCCTGCAGCTGTTGATTGACAGCTGTTGTGAGACCTCGGTGTGACAGTTGACACTACATCGAGTGGCACTGAACCAAAATCCCCAAAGGGAGATCAGGAAAGCTGATCTGGAGAGCAACTGGTTGCCTGGGTCGTATCTCCTATGAGGTACAAATGCCATGGAGGTAGGGCCCTGCATTGTGCCTCTGGGCCCAGCTGGCATCCCTCCAACTAAGGGACTCCCTGACGGGGGGGCCCTGTCACCCTTCGGGTTTGCCAGCAAAACCCTCTCCATGACAATGCTCTGGCTGCCTCCCATGTCGGCACACCTGGGTTGAGATGCACGGATGATTTCGCTAACAGGGTCTTAGAAAGCTTTGGATCATTGTTTAATTTTCTGATGCTGTTCTGTGATGTGGATGGGGAGGAGGACAGAGTAGGTGATAGAGCAAAAGAAATGAAAACACTAATGTGAGAGTATTTTTAAATTTTTTTTTTCAAGAGATGTAACCTGCATGTTTTCACACTTCACTTCGTTGAAAAAATAAAAGGTTTTAGCCTTCTGTGCTTAATAGGTTGCAATGAAATGTAGATGTGGGTGTCAAATGAAACAGAATATCTAAATTTGTTTATTGGAATTATTGTCCTTGAAACAAATAAGGTTTTCACTTTTTTATATCTAAAAGAAAATCATAATCCCTGATACATTTATCTAAAGTGTAATAGCCTTCTGCTACTCTTCCTTCAGGGGGAAAATAGGTATTTATTCTGTTTAGGTTTTTGCACTTACTTACAGTTTAGTACTCCTTTGTACAGCAAGTGTTAGATTAGCTCAAAGCACTCGGCTTCAAGTGTTTGGCACTTTGGGGCATGAAGAAACTGAATAGGTGTAAGTAGCACCTCATATCCATGGTAAATGTTGGGAAGCCTGTATTACTGGAAAGCAGCTTCAGAAGTTCATTTTAGCTTTGTGGCAGAGAGCCCATGTTGGTGGTGGTCTGTCAAGTGTGTCCACATTGGCTACTCCTCTCTTGACTTTGACAGGGAATGAAGGGCAATAGCAGAAGGAGAGGTGAAATGCATCTCTTCTGTACTCTCTGGCTTAGCGTCCTTCACATGCTGCGTGGATCTTTTGACTTTATTACCTGGGTCAGATCCCTGGAGGCAACTCACTCAGCTCTGACATAGTCCCTTAGGACTAGGGATTGTGGCAATTTGATGCCCCCTAAGAGTTGGGGAGATAATAGTTACTGGGAGGTCTTGGGCAGCACAGAAAGACCTGGGAGACAGACAAGTTCCATTTTCAAAGTGCCAGAAAATGCCTCTCATTCTCCTAAAAATCTTGCTGTGTGCTTCATACTATAATTAGAGCAACATTCATAACTGAAGACGTGAGTATCAGATGAGAGATTGCTTTCTTTTCCTACTTTGAAGAAAGCTAATGATTTAATTTTCTTTTCACTGTTCTTATACATGGCAGATAAATAATTCAGTTGTTTTGCTTCCTTAGTGGTGGAAGTCTCTGCTTTAGAAAAACTAGATCTGTTTTTACATTTAATTCTCACAGTAAAAGGAATGTGAAAGGAATTTCACTGAGTCAATGAAAAATAGCTCTATTACAGTAGCTACTGAAGTTGAATCTTAAAACTTATTTTTTAATGAAGTCATGAAAGGCATTGACAGCATTAACAGTGTGCTTAGGTATCTTTCTTTTTTTTTTTTTAATTAAAAATAAATCTTCTGGTTCCATTTACGTTAATACACTCGGTAAATAATTTGGTAAAGAATAAGCTTGGAGTTAACAACCAGAAGGGGAATGCAGTGGACTTGGGTTGTATTGTTTCCAAAAGGCTTTTCTAAATGTTAGAATGTCACGGTCCTTTAAACAGATCTCCCCACTCAAGGTCACCATAAACCCGTTGTGCCAGGAGTTAAATGTGCCGTGGATTCACTGAGATTGTCTTGACATTTTGAGCGAGACACACGAGGATGCTCTCCACGTTCACAACAGTTGCTTCTTCTTGTTAGTCTCTTCTCTGGCTTTCTCTTTCTTCCTGCATTTTGGTAGAGATTCTTATTTCCTCCTGCTTTTATGTCACTGAATCATTTCTTTCTTCTTCCTTACCTGTTCCCTTCCTCTTTTGAGCTGCCTTTTGTGCAAAAAAACCCTGGATGGCTTCTTTTTTTCGCTTTACTTTTGCCGTCAGTTTCTTCCCTTGTCTCCAGGGTGACCCTTTGCCCTCTCACGCTTGAACTGTGGCTCTTTGTCTCAAACGTGTCAGAAATTAAGTTCTCTGGGACATACATCTGTGTCACCTTTATTTGCTTGGGGAGGTTCTGTGGACGTTTATGGCAGTGCAGCTGTAGTGATAGTAATGTGGAAAGAACAGTTCTGTCTTTGCTGAAACTTTGTCGTTTTTATAGTTTTGATGAAACAGCCTGGATTGGTGGGGATACTGAAGGTCATTAAAAAAAAAATCATGAAACAGTGTTCCTTGCATCCCTGCCTAACAAGATCTGATCCTATTGGCATTATATCACTGGCAGGATGCTGGAGTGCCATATTAATGTCAAAAACATTGAGATAAATGACAGCTCCATTAATTGGGTAGGCATTTGGGCTCAACTTGAGGATGCAACATATTTTATAGGTGTGCTTGGGGCAACAGAAGGGGTGGCGTGTTGAAAAGCTACTGGGCTCTGATATTTACTGCTAGGTATGTTAATATGAATGCAAGCATTGCTCTGTCTGTAGGGCTTGCATTGCTGGAAAGGGAGTTTAGGGATGCTGTGCACATAGCCTGGAAGGAGGTAGACTCTCTGCATATATCAGGTTTTTTCAGCTGCAGTCCCTTAGCACAAGGGGAGCTGTACACTGGCAATATGAGCTGCCTGCTGATCAGGCACACAACTCCTGCTCAGGCAGGGATTTTAGGGAGGTTTAAGGGAGCTACAGCTAGATCCAGAAAAGTAATTAAGCACTTGAAATCTGTGGGAAGATAGGAAGCAAGATGTTAAAACTTCAGTAGTGTAGTTTTGTGGATATCTGTGTTCAGTGTTTAACAGAGCATAAACTTTAAAAAATACAAGCTCTAAACCGTGCATGGATTTGAGTTTTCCTGTAGTATCAGTGTTGTAGCAAAGGTACATGCAGATGTTTCCTTCAAGCTCAGTAGTCCATCAGTGGCAGAGATAGTGGGCTCTGCCTCCAGAGTTAGCAAGGAAGAGAATGCATGCTTTGCATTGTCTGCCCAGCTTTAAAGAGACTGAAGGATTTGGTTGCTCCTGAATCTATTGAGCAGAAATGCTCTTTTTAATGGTAAAGAGTTCACCTGCTGTAACATCACCATCCTGGTGACAAGAGTATTGCTATATTTATACCTAAAAAAATTCCTGCTAGCAAATTATAATGAAGAAAGGTGGTTATTCTTCCTCTGCTGTGTTGGAGGAAACATGGCTTACTAATTATTTTTCTACGTGGATAATTAGTTACACTTGTACAGCTCCAATAAATGCCATCAAATTGCACAGCAACCACTTGGTTTAATTTGCCTGAAGAACTTCTATTACTTACAATGATGTGCAAAAAATGGATGTATCCTGGGCTGATTTTCATATTCCAGGCTCATTTTTTGAAGAACTGGCAGTGAGGCATTGTTGTTTTCTGTTTTTGTTTTATGAAAAAAAACAAACCTTAAAACCTGCAGTCTTTGTAAGTATATGCCATGCACATTTAGTAAGAAAATTATGTATACAATAAAATTGGAGCCCTGACATGACTTTTCTTTTTCTTTACTACTTTTTTAAAAAAAAACCAAAACAAAACACTACAACAAAAAAAAACACAACAAGCTGCTTGTCAGAGTTGAGTCACACTTGCAGGCTTCTGCTGCAGCCGTGGAGTGAAATTGGTAAAGAATTGCAATTGCAGCTGGCTCTGGAGACATGCATGCTTTTGGAGATAATGACGTTAAGGGGACATTTATAGCTTATCTGTTTCCACAAGTGGCAGCCAGGATTTACTCATTTTAACTAACTTTTGCACTTCAGATGATTTTACACGTCAAGTATATGAGAAATAAATAATTTGGGTTTACTATAAGCAAAGTGAATTCAGTAGAAAACGTAAAGGGATAGAATTTTTTTTTTTAGGCGTATCGTGAACTCTGTGAGGTGGAAGGTTCTGTCTGGACTGGACGCCAGGGAAACTTACGGATGAGAATAGGGAAAATATAAAAATGTGAATGTATACTTGGCCACATGGTTGGCCTTTGTATGCAAAGAGACCCCCCCTGTACATAGTACAGGGGGATATGTCACAAATCAATCAAGAAGGAAGGGTAACACCCCCTCCTGAGTCCAAGAAAATACCTTTTAAGGTAAAATACCTGTACCTACTGAATATGTAACAGCTTATGTAACCAAAAATACACAAAAAGGCTTGTTTTTCAAACTGCGGTGTGCTTTCCAGGCCCATGTGGCCTAGAATGTCACCCAGCACTGCAATAAAGATCTTCTCCTGTAATTTTCCTGGTCCTGCAGGGATTTTTTTGCTGTTTTCTTAAAATGAAAGCAAGGATTTTTCCAACAAGTAGGTCTTGAATAAAGTTTGAGATCCGTTTGCTTTTTATTTTATGGTGTTGATGAGTTAACAGGTTGCTATAAATAAAAACGGGAGTTTTCATTTGTTCTGCCCTGTGCTCCGCTGACAGAAAGTGTTCGGACTTAGCCCCTGGCAAAATGCAAAGGAGTGAGGGCATTGCAAAAGTATGAGGCAAATCTTGAAGTAGTGGGTGATCTCATTTCCCTGATGAGATGGAATCTTTGTCTTTTTTCCCCACAGAAAGCAGGAGACTTACCTCTAGAGAAGAGTTAGCTCTAACCGGATGCTTTCGCACAGCTGGTATTGTAGACTCACAGTAGTCTCAGAGCTGGAGGGGACGTTGCTGAGCCAAAAGGGAGGTAACCAGCAGGAATATCGAGCCATGCATTTATTAAAAACAACTTCAGTGTGATGCTCATCGCATAAATAGCACTGACTGTGTCTTCAAAACTATCATAAAAGCAATAATGGCTTTGGGGGGGGAGTTTATCAGCAGTAACAGTAATAAACCCGGACTCAGGTTTTCAGGTTGCAATTAGGTGCTCAGCAGCTGTGACCTGCTGGATTGCCCACTGCTGTCAATCTCCCCTGCCACAGCTCCCTGTGACCCCAAAGAAAGCTGCAGAAAGTGGTTTTCAGATACTCAGCATCAACTCTTGCTTACGCCGTGTCACACTTACATTAAAAAAGGCAGTAAGTTGTTAACCTGACTATCATAAATCCAGCTGTTCAGCCAGGCTTTAATGGGTGTGATGATCACAACTTGTGCTCCCCAGATTGGCAGACTTTTAAATGGTAGTGTTATGGTGTGCCCTATCTCACAACTTCCTAAGTAGATGAGGTCCCAACACAAGAAAAAGAATTATTAAACTATTTGATGCGGGGGGGGGGGGGGAGAGAACAAACCAACCTTCAGGTAAACAACTTTCAGGTAAGGGAATAAAGTTCTCCAAGAACCTCCTGGGAGTGCTGTCTTTTCTCCATATGGTTCTGATGGAGAACAACCAGGTAGATTCTTGCATTTCAGATTTTCCCTATTGAGTCAGAGTTTGATAGGAGCTAGAAAGGAAGGTTTTTTCAGATGTCTTTAATGTTAGAAGTATGGGGTAAAAATGGCAGTGGTAATTTTAGCTCAGATGAAAAAGGTTTTGATGGTTTTGCAGCTGTAACAGCTTTACCTGAGACCAGATTTCTGTTGTGTTGCAGTTGTTGTCAGAGAGGTTACTTTCACCAGAAACAAGAATTGGAGATCTGCCTTCCTGTGCTTCAGTGGTTTCCTAAAATGTATGATTTGTGGCAAGATTTTGCCATGGGCAATGAGATTTTTTTTTTACCCTGATGTTCTCTAAGAAGTTCAAATTTATGACAAGCATGGCTGTTTTTCACATACCATCTTCTGTTTCTCATCTTTAGCGTTCATTAGAGATGTTTTGTTCCATAAAATCCTGATCGTGAAGGAACTCAGTAGAGTGTGGCTGTGTGCATGACTGTGACAGTGCAGGCTCCCTATCTGCTAAGAAAAGCCAGAGGCTTTTTTGATGATGCCAAAATAATTTTGAGGGGAAAACAAAGGAAAATTTTCTCCTCCTGACTGGAATGTTAGTGTCTCAGATTTAAATCAGTGTATAATTTGGGAGTGGGGGAAAAGGCATGAGAACTCATCAGCGAAAATATTGGATTTACAGTACTTGGAAGCACCGCATTTTAATTTTAACTTTTTTCAAAGTTGATAGAAAAAAAAGATTAATAAGCACTTAATGAAAAAGCATTTAAGATTAGTTTAATATCAGTTTAGTATCTTCATTTCCAAGATTTTTAAATTGGACATTTTGAAAATTTGAAAGTTTTTGCTTTACATGCATTTTTCTTTTCCCATAAAGATTTCTCAGAATTTCCCTTCTCATGAACAGATTTAGTTTTGACAGATCACCATTTTCTGAGGAAAGAACAGGTTTTGTCAGAACATTCTCAGCCAATGCTTCTGGGGGCTGTACTTACTGAACAACACTAACCTGACAAGCATAATTTCTTAATCCATGTGTGTGTGAAGTAAAAACAGGTGCATATTTTGCTAGAATAAAATTGTGGATTCTGTGGGGGTGTTAGAACTTTTTGGTATTACCAAGTAGCAGTGTGACTCGAACCACAGAACTTTGGTTTTAAACAGATTGTAAAAACAAGTAGTTTTTTGTGCTTTTTTGGAGTGAGAAAAATGATGAAATCTGGTTAAATAGTAGCACACTTCCTTTTGTTGGTATGTTGTGTTGTCTGGCATGGAAGACACATGCTGTGTTGCGTAACTAACAAATTATTATCTTGGGGGGAAAGTACTTGTACAATGGCAGGCCTTGTAGGATGCACGCTCATGCTTCTTTCATAAAAGCTGCCCCCTTTTTTCCCCCTTATCCAGAAATAGGTATAACATATTACAAAGAAGACACTACCTGTAAGGTGGGTCTGCAGGCAGATTTCCTCCATCCCTTGGTCACTGGGGCATCTTCTGGATAGGGACCTCAGAGCCAGGCAGAAGCTGCTGTCTCAAAAAGTGCTGTTCCTGCAGCTGATGGTGCTTTCTGCTCGTGCTGGGCTGTCCAGCTGTTGGAGGTGGTCCCCGACGGCCGCCTGCAGCTTGTAAGCCTTGGGGCTACCCCTCTGTGCCAACGGGCACGGGAGGCAGCAAAATGCAGATACAGATGTTCAGTTTTCACTTTAGTAGAAATGCGACAGGTTTTTGTCGTTGTTCCTTCACCTTTTAAACCTCATTGTAAAATGGTGAGTATACAGTAACAGAAGGAAGAAACCTTTTTTTTTTTTTTTTTAAACATCTGTTGCTTGTCTTCATCTCAGCACACAATAACCCTGTGCAGTTTTGATCCATAAGGTCCTGTGCACTCTCCAGATCTTGTTGGTCTTGTGGATCATGAGTTCGCTGGCCTGTAGGATAGCTGCTAAAGCTTCAGTTGACTTATTGTAGACTAGGATTTTGGCCCCTAAGTCATTTTGTTTCCCTTCACGCAGTGGAAGCAGCTCCTGAGCACTTGCCCTGCAGACAGCAGGGAGGTGTCATTCATCTAACCTTCATTTCCTGAAGGGAGATATAGGCAGAAATGGTCTGATAAGATAGGGTGCCTGGTACTAGGAAATGCTGTCCTGGACTAGCTGGAAGGTACTGTTTCTCTGACTTTTGGGTTTCTCTTTTGAATTTTTAAAATATTTTTATTTCCACCTCCCACACTAATTTTCAGAGATAATATTTGTTACTTTTTTAGAAAGCACGTGTCTTTCAGTGCCCTAAAATACAATGGTACAGAAAGTTCAATTGACCTGAAAGCTGCAATTCCCATTTTCCTTATGATAGGAGAAAGAGTAATGCAGTAACCAGTTATTTAGGCTTAGATATTACTTTTAGCTGGATGCTGATGAACATCACTTGATTTCAGCAACTTCTGCTAAGCGAAGTGACTCTTCTGAGGTTTCTTTGGCTTTATTTGCTTATTGCAGTGAAACCTTTTGAGTCCAATAATTTATTGTTTCTTCCTCTGGTGGTTTGTAATTGGCTTGGTTATTTGATGACCTCAGTAGCTACTTTCTGAAATTGCCCCATGATTGTGACTGTCCAGGCTAACACTGTATTTTACTATAGCTCTTTATATATATATATATATATATACTTGAAACACTTATAGCATTATAAATCTGTGCCACTTTGTAAGCTTTTTTCCTCTTTTAGTGGACAAATATCGAATGGCAGTGTATTGTGTAAACTAATACCTTGTTAGTTTTAGGCAACTATAGATTTGATTAAAATGTGGTAGAAAAATACCTTTGGTATGTGTGAGGGAGCGAGGGCAAACCTTTCCTGAATCATTTTGTTGATCTCACATGAGGATTGCTGGGAGAAGCTGTAAAAGCTAAGTGATGTGTATTAATAGAACCGTGCTAAAGATCACAGGAAAGTGTTTTATTATGTTCCAGAAATATTGTATCATTTTTTTAATGATAATTTAAAATGGCAAGAAGAAAATGAGGTCTGGAAATTAATTTGACTGTTAAAATGTAACTTTCCTGTGAGCTTATGGTAGGACCGGTAGCACAATTAATTCTTCTTATGCACTGACAGAGCTGTTTGACAGCTGCACCATCTGGCTGGGTGTGGGATAGACTGGATTTTATCAATATTTATTTTATTATTAACCCATCGGAAGCTGGTCCACATAAGGAAAAAGCGATTTAGATATTGTTGGTTCCTGCAGGGTTGGAAGCAGGGGACAGACTGGGAAAGATTTTTTTCTTTGTTGTTGTTGACTGGAAAGCAGAGTAAGGTCCCACTCTCATGGGGACTGACTCTTCTTCTGTTGTGGTGAGATATCCTGAGACTGGAACACATTTTGGATTAACTGAGTATTGCTCACTGCAGTACGTGCCCACCTATGGGAGCTAGAAGATGGTAGCTTAGCAAAGTACTGAGTAGACTGGATTCCTGTGGTGTCTAGTGTGAGCTGAGCTGAAACTACAGCTTCTTTTGTGCTAATAGGGTTTCTCTCTTTGGCTTTGTTAGTATTCTTACCAAACAGATAGTAAGTTAATCAGCAAAATCCCTTTTCCCTGAGTTGAATGTCAGTGACTTGGTGGGATGCAGAAATACAGACCTGTACATAACAGTATTATAAAAGTCATGTTCCTATATGTAACAAAGACTAATTATGTTAAAGCAGAGTATAAGGATATGGTGGAGCTGAGGTTTTCAGCCTGCCTGTTTCCACTGACTGTGTGTGAATGATGAGCCAGGCCATACTCCTGTGATTGCACATGGTTTTGGTGTGTTGGTATTGAAGAGCTGTTTGTTCTGTTTGAATCCTTAGATATTAGTGATAGACAGGCAATGTATGTAGGGTTCCTATTGAATGTTTCCCTAGTGATTTTTAGCTTTAGTTGGAGGGTTGGCACGTGAGATTTGTTCTCTGCTGTCATTACTACCTTCCTTCAGTGCTATCACTGAACTCAACAGGTGTCTTATCAGAGAGTTCAGGGAAAGTTGTGTTAGGCCAGTGGAAGCTTTGCAAATCTATTCTTTAGGAAATAACTTTTTACACTGGTGTAATTATGTCTTACTTATTAGAGCAATAGGGTGAGGGGGAGAAGACAACAACACATGTACTCCAGGGTTTTTTTTCCTGCACAGTAGGTGGGTAAAATTCAGCTTAGGTTAATTAGCTCTTGATTTCCCCTTTTTCCTCATACTCACTCATTTTTGTTATGGAGATGCTAGAAGACGCCTTACTCTTTCTGCTGATAGACCTTGTGCTACGGGAATTTGTCTTATTCTTTTTGAATGTCTCTGGGTTCAGCATCATCCTGCTGCAGTGAGTCCCCAAGGTCATTTTATGTTATGTGCAAAAATACATAGCTAAGCTTGTTTTTGAACCTTGTCACTGTGAGAAGTTTATTGGCTTCCCTTGTTTGTGGTGTGATGAGTAGTACTGAACAATCATTTCCTATTTACCTTCCTCAAACCATTACTGATGCTAGACATCTCAATCATCTCTCTCTCTCTTTCTCAGTTGTCTTTTCCAGGTTGAAGAAGCTGTTTCAGTTTACTTGTATCATGCCTGTAAGGAGGATATTTAGCTTTTGTTTGGGTGGAAGCCATCCCACCAAGGGCTGTGCTGTAGTAATCCGGCTCTAAGCAAAGACTAAATTGGGATGCTTCTGTGATGGGTCAGCTGTCTCTGAAGAAAACATGTGACTTGCTGCTGTGCCTTCATCTCCAGCTGTAGTGCTTTTTTTCAGGCAAGGATACATGCCTTGCAGCTGCTCTGCAGACCTGAACTGCCTCACCTCCTCTTACCTGTCAAGTCAATACCTGAACTTCTAGTGACCCTGCTGCAAGCCAGAGGATTTATTGGGAACTCCCTTGGTGTGGGAACGTCTGTGAGGAATAATGCTTAATAACAGGGCTTTGTGCCTTTGGCATATGTATGCAGACTCCTTTACCTGCCTGCCTTGCAGCAGAATGCTGCCTGTGTGCACTCTGACCAGTTCTGAGGGCTGTCGTGGAGGCAAGGGCAGAGGCAGGTCAGTCACTTTTCTTCCCCAAACTTTTCTAGCACTCTCAGCTGGCGAAAATAGCTAAGCTCAGACCCTGTTTTTGCACCCACTTACCTTATGACCACTGATGAGATGCTTGGGGTCACTGTCATGTGCCAAGAATCCCACTGAGATGGCAGATGAGTGGGAACAAGGTGCTTGTGTGCCGCTGTAGCAACAGTGAAGCAACCAGAGATGCTGACAGCGCTGCCAAGCTGAGGCTCATGCTGCACCAGAATGAGCTTTACGTTTTGACTGAAGTCCCATGTCAGTCCTTGCACCAAAGCTCATGCCAGTTCTTCTGACCACTCCTTGTGGACCTGGCCCATAATCCCTTCAGACCTTGGTATATAAAGTGAGGACGGGAGTCTCTAATTGCATGTCAGGCAGAAAAATCTGAAATGCACTCCAACTCTATGGGAACTGAGCTTACATAAGTGTGTAAAATAGCCCTGACTGGGGACCAGATTTGTCTTCAGACTTTAGTTAAGGTCCTTATGTATCCCATGTATCATAGGAATAAGTCACGATAACAAGGTCAATATCCAGAGGAGTTGAAAACACCAAACAACAACTGGGTTCTGGCATTTGTTTTGAGGAACTAAAATAAGGCATAATCTGAAAAAAATGAAGCAATCTGTGTAGTTACCAGTATCTGTTTTCTAACCTGTTTTAGACCATGCTTCTCTCCATCCTGTTAGTGTGTTGGTGGTAAATAACTGCAGGATCATTGAATAGCCTGAGTACTGCTGTGAATGGAACTGCTGTAATTTGCCACTGTATTTTCTGAGGTTTTCTTTTTCTTTTCTTTATTATTTCTTTTCTTTCTTTGCTTTGTCTGCTTCCCTCTGTCTTGTCTACCATTTTCTGTGGTTTGAGAGCCAGGTGGGCATCCCAGAAAAAGTACTGAAAGCCCATACTGATAATTTAAGACATTCTCAAATACTTACATCTTAGGGCTTTTTCTGAGGTTTTTGTGAACTCTCAGTGCCCCCAATCCTGGAGGCAGGTTTATACCCACTCAGAGCCATAAGGCACCAAGCACATACATGTGAAAGATGTATTGCAAGCTCTCTTGCAGGAGATATTTTAACAGAAGTCCCTGTAAATACATAGAAGAACTTGCACCAGGAGGAAGTAGTTAGTGATGTGCTGAGCTGCTTAGACACAAGTTTATGGGGATGGACGTGATTTACCCAAGGGTACTGAGGGAGATGCTGGAAGAGCTCACCAAGCCACTCTCCATCATTTATCGTAAGACCTGGTTAACCCAGGAGGTCCCTGACAATTAGAGGTTGGCCAACATGATGCCCATGTACAGGAAAGGTTGGAAGGAGGATCTGGGGAACTACAGGCCTATTAGCCTGACTTCAGTTCCAGGGAAGGTTACAGAAGAGTGCCATTATGCAGCATGTGGAGATCAGGCCAGCCAGCATCCAGTTTAGGAAAGGCAGGTCCTCTGTCAGTTTGGAGGGGACAGATGGGAGTGTTGATCTGTTGGAGAGTAGGAAGTCACTGCAGAGTCATCTGGACAGTCTGAATAAATGGGCCGAGGCCAACGGTATGAAATTCAATAAGGCAAAGTTCTGAGTCCTGCACTTGTGTTGCAACAACCCTATGCAGTGCTACAGGCTTGGGGAAGAGTAGCTGGAAAGCTGCCTGGTGAAAAAGGGCTTGTGCTGTTTGACAGCTGGCTGAACATGAGCCAGCAGTGTGCCCAGGTGGCCAAGAAGGCCAATGGCATCCTGGCCTGTATCAAGAGCTGGGTAGCCAGCAGGATTAGAGAAATGATTGTCCCTCTGTACTTGGCATTGGTGAGGTCTCACCTCAACTGCTGTGTCAGTTCTGGGCCCCTGACTACAAGAAAGACATTGATGTGCTGGAGCAAGTCCAGAGAGGGGTGACGAAGCTGGTAAAGGGCTGAGTGAGTCCTATGAGGAGTGTCTCAGAGGACTGGGGTTGTTTAGCCTGGACAAAAGCAGGCTCAGGGAAGACCTTATTGTTCTCCACAACTATCTGAAAGGAGGTTGTAGCAAAGGTGGGTGTCGGTCTCTTTTCCGAGTTGACTAGCGACACAACAAAGGGGAGGTTCAGGTTGGACATCAGGAAGAATTTTTTCACTGACAGGGTGGCTGAGCATTGTAACAGGCTGCTCAGAGAGGTCACCATCCCTGGAGGTGTTCAAGAAACAACTAGACATGGCACCTAGTACTATAGTTTAGTTGATATGGTCATGTTAGGCCAAAGGTTGGACTCGATGATTATGGAAATCTTTTCCAACCTCAATGAGTCTATGATTCTAGCATGATCACACCTTTTTTGACATGAAGGAAAAGCTGTAAGACGAGGACAGGTGTATATGGTGCTTTTCGTTAGCCCTTGCAGAATCTCTTGTTTTTTTTCAGCTTTCCCAGCCTGATGTGACCCTATGGAATGTAGTGGTCCACATTACACACTGTGGAGCTGACCTGTGTTAGTGTTGGAGTGCTGCAAATTCCCCATTCCATGTGATGGGGAATGTGCCTGCAGAGCAGGAGTGTTTGAGGGTCTGTTCTCTTAATTAGTGACTTTCTGGGTGAGGATCTGGGGAAAATGGATTTATTAACAAGACAAATACATTTGTTTTCCGTGCCCTTCTGGATGCTTTGTATTTCTTGCATCCCTGTTTCTCTTTGTTTCCTGAAGAAATCTCCATAGCAACCGCCCTGGTACTAGAAGGAAAGAATCCAGTCTAGAGAAGCAAGACAGAAGCAGCCTGTGAAATTGGCCAGGGTGTGTGCTGTAGTTGCAGCTCTGTCTTCTAATTCTGTTCCAGAAGTAATTGTTCAGTTTGGGGTATTATCTAGAATAAGAAGTGTAAGGTATGTTGGTGCCAAGGACACTCACAAGGGGCAAGAATTACAGCCATGCGGGTTTGAAGGGACCTCTGGAGATCTCTAGTCCAACTTCCCGCCCAAAGCAGGACTGTGGTAAATCAAGCGGGAGTGTGATTAAAAGGAGAAGAAAAATAACACCACTCTCACCATCAAACTAAATGAAAGAACTGTATGCAATATCTCAAAAGCACAAAAAAGTTTTCAGTTTGAACAAAATAATCGTTGCAGGAGTGGGGTGATAGAGAAAGGGAGGCATGACTTTGGGTACGGAGCAACCTGGAGGATAAAGATAAGGGCACAACAGTAAAATTTGCTTCCCAGCTTGTGGGAGAACAGTGACCCCAGAGGTATGACTGAGAAGCTGTTGCAGGGAACAGTGCCCAAGGCTGCCTCGGGTTTGTGAGTGTCCTTGCCCAAGGCAGAGCAGTACTGCTTCTGTTTCCCAGAACCAAGGGAGAAGGCTGCATTTACTCCGTTAGATATCTGACAACTCTGACTCCAGTAATAATTTCTGGGGACATTAAAGGCTCCCTAGCAGTTAATCCACATGATGCAGGCTGACAGGAGGAAAGTTGGAAAGAAAACTGACTGAAAGACCCAGTGAAGGTCTGCGAACCTAATGCAGAAGCAGACATGGGCTGCACGAACCCAGAGCGCAGAAGAAGGTAGGGACCTACTTTCTCCACATGTGCAGTGCTAGAGGAGGTTGCCAGACATTCGGCTATCGTATTTACAGCCATGCTGTGAGCCAAGAGCCTATTCAGTTTGCTCTGGATTGCCAAACCAGCTGCTGTATAATCCCAGCCACGCTGATAAGTGGAAAATATAAGCCTAGGGAAATCTGACCAATCCTTGGTGAGATACAGTGCAATCATTCTGTGGCTAGCAGGCAAATGCAAGCATGTTGTGATAACAAGCCCATGCAAGAGGAGAGGTTTTTGCCTGGAGGTTCATGCAGCTGACATACAGCAATACCACTTGTGGCAGGTCATGGGTGTAATCCTAGGACAACCCTGAGGCAGGGGGGCAGAACATATATCTGGACCCTGTCCAGTATTTGAATGTAATGTGAGAATGCAGCTGAAGGATATGAATGTCTACAGAGCGAGGTAAGGATAAAAATAAAAAGAAGCCTCTTCTTTCAGCCTTGTCTCCTACTCCCTCTATCCATGCAATGCCTGTGAGGTTCTGAAGCACAGAGTATTGTTAATGCTAGTGAAGAAATCATCACATCCCTTGAAACTGCCCCATCCTTCATGGGTGGCTGACAACATTGAGAGAGCCTTTTAGAAAACTGAGGAGTTGGTCCAGTTCAAGACCATTAAGGAGGATGCAGAAAAGAAGCTGTTATAATTGCCAAGAAGAAAATACACATCTGCCTAACTCGAGACAAAAAAGGCCATGGCTCTGGGTTATGCCAAGCTGACCTGGATTAATTCCTTAGCTTCCTGACTTGAGGAAGCATTGTGGTGTATCTGATGCTGCAGAAAATGATCACTGGGAAGTGCAATACCAAAGTCTGTGCATTCCTAAAGCTGGGATGATACAGAGTATGGGTAGGCTTACCCAACAGAGCCAAGCTCTCCACCACTGATAGCCTCGAGCCTCCTAATTTCCTGCCTGTCATCTCTCTGCTCTAGAATCATTCCTGAAACAATTAAGGGGGGAAAAGAAAACAAAAAACAAAAGCCCCCCAAGCCACTGTGTGGGATTCAAGTAAGGTTTTTCGTTGAGCTGAAAGGAAGGTTTTCCTGTGGGTTCTGTTTATTTATTTTGCATAGCTCTTTTAAATTGCATTTAAAGAAATATAAAAATATCTTTGTAAGGAATTTGTTTTGTTTGGAAGATATTTCAGTGGAGCAGTGTTGGCTGTGTGTTTAAAAATAGGAGAGGCAGATATTGTTTGAATATTACTTTCCAAGTCTGGTTCTGTCTTACAGATTGCTTTGTTCAGTGTGAGTCTGGGCAAATAACACATTTGATTGAAACAACTGCCATGAACTTCTGGATATGGCTTTGAAGTTAAAAATGGTGGCACCTCTTTATTTAATTTTGCTAAAAAAGTTTTATTTTAGAAACGTGGTGTTTTGTCATGTCCTTGCCTGGCACAAGATACATGGAAATAAGCTCTCAGTATTTACTAGTTTCACTATGCTCTGTGGGCATGTAATAAACAGGGATGGTGATGCAGTAAACATTCACAAAAATGGGAATTGCTCTATAACTTAGGGGTCCTGGACACAAGCCATGTTAGAGTGGGTGGAGCAAGGATAATTTCCAGGACTGTTTCCATTCTTCTTGCCACTGGTGAATAAGGATGGAAGCAGAAATGGCTGCTTACAAAATGCCTCATGTATGTCGGTTGAGCCTTTGGAAGCTTTTTCCCGTACTGCTTAAAGGTGAGGCTTTTTTTCAAAATGTTTGGGCTGTCAAGAACCCTACAATTGCTTGGAAGAGCCTCTGTGGGGTGTGTTCTGAATCTGTTAGGCTCTGTATCTGTTGGGGTGGCCTCTTGCATCGTGGTATGGCTGGTCCTCAAAGTTATCACTGCCAAGACAGATACTGAGTGGTGGCAAAGCAGAGAAGACTGATGTGATGTTTTCCCCTCATGGTCGTGTTATGTTCAGGGGCCTCTCAACACACTGCTGAACCTTTCCTGTCTCCTTTGTTGTTGGAGCAAAGACCAGGACTCAGTAGGCTTCTAAATTTGGCTCATGTTGTGCATCACATCCCCTGCAAGGCATGTGCTAGGAGCAATCCCTGTGTGGGAAAGAAATGAAGGAGGAGGGGGTTGAGCATCTTGTCTTTAGGTAAGAAATGGGACAATGGAGGAAAAAAGAGTCAGTTTAAAGTTGGTATGACAGTATGTGTTACAGACAGGTTTTTACGAGCTTATCTTCCAGTTTTCAGATGGCTTATTTGCTTAATTCTAGTCAGTTCAGTGAATTAAACTTTTTCGCTTCACCTCACTTAACTTCTGTGTGCAGAAAGGCCTAAGCAATTGGTATGACTTTTGCTTTTTGCGGCTGTTATTTTCTCAGGCGTGTTTTTGATTACTGTTGTCTCTGTTGCAGTTGTTTGTTCTTCTGCAAAAAGGGTGCAAAGCGCTCCTATTCTGTATGTATGTTATTCCTTTGTCGCATGTGCATCAGTTTGAAAAAAAACAAAGCGAAGAGGAAACAGAGAGAAACAGTGATCTCTTCTTGCAGACCATTCTCCCCAAGGGGCTGGGTTCTCATCCATCTCTTATCAGATATTAAAACCAGAAAAGCAATATATTACTTTGGATTTACCGTGGAAGTAGCTGATTTAGAGATTATAGGACAGTCATCTCATTGAGTAGCTGAAGAACCAGTGATGCTTGTGATACTGTATCGCTGGGATTTCTGTGCTTGGTTTTTGACATAAAGCCTGACTTGCCCAAGGCATGATAATATCCTGGCAAGATGCATGTGTCCTGTTGCACCTGTATGGCATAAATCCGTAAGCTAACAATGTAGCATTGTTTCATCAAAGTAACCGTAACCCTAAACCCTTTCTTCCTCCTCATTTGTCTGGAGCAGGAAATAAACACTTTGGATGTGATTTGTGTAACAATATTATGAGGTACCTGTCTCACTGTAGGCTTCTCCTGAAGCCTCAAGGAGCAGCAGTTGACATGTTATCTGCAGCCTGTTTATAGGGTAGTGGGGGGGCTGATTGGCATGTTGTCTTCTCCCTGTCTGCTGGTATTATTATTCATATCAAAGAAAGCTGTTTGGTTCCCTTTCTCCTGGGCAACTGCGGGAGTCAATCACTGCTCCCTGATGTGAATGGCAACAAAGAGAAACTGTTCATTGATTCAGAGCAAAAGAGCCCAAGTGGGTGCTTTGATTTCAAAGAAACTCTGCCCTGCGAGGGATCTGCAAGGTTAGACTGCCAGTGTTCTTCCAAATTGTGACTCCCAAAGCATTTTGGCAATAGAGTGAAAGGCAAGCAGACAGGCTTCATGGATAATTTTAAATTAATAACTATGACTTATATGTGCCACTGTAAGACAAGTGATACCACTGTGAGAGTCAGACCATAATTAAATATCTAACTCTGTGGTGGGGCTATGCTGGTGGTAAATGGGGTATTGACTTCTGGCTCCTATTTTGACTAGAACTACGTACACAGTGTAAGGACTCCAGCAAATCCCAGTGCCTAAGGTGGTAATGTATTCTGTAAATCAATAATATATTAATAATAAAAATGACCAAAGCATGCATCCATTAAGAATTCATGACAGAAATTTGTTTAGGTTATATAGTATGTGTATTGATTGCTGCTATTTAAAGATGAAGTGTGTCTTTCAAGCAGAGTGCTTATATACGTAGCTGCCTACATTTTAAATTCATTTGTTTTTAATATGAAGATGAACTTAATAACATGGGGGAATATGTATGAATAGAAGTTGGTATTTTGTATTGCAAAACATTATGGGAATATAAGTATGCTGAAAAGCCACAAATAGATGTCTGATGTTTCTGAAACCCAAATCTTGGACTTCAGCATAATAATAAGCAATATATGCAGCAGTCAGTGTTTGCAACTCCAGGCTTCCAGGTGGCTCAGGTTTTTCTTGGCTTTGTGCCTTAACATTGAATTGCTTACCTGTCCATGTTGTGGTTCAGTGTATAAGTAACATGATGTAATCTGGAGCCCTGCATTGGCTGACTGTCAGGGACAGATCTGTGGTACAGAGCTGCCAGCAGAACAGAGACCTTGCTCCCATGCAGTGCTGCTGGCTCTGTACAACTCCCTACGCCTGGTGCCAGTGGCTGCACAGCCAAAGAAGACTTATGGGACCACGTCAGGGGTGGGAACACTTGCAGTACCATGACTGGAATGTAGCATTTGGAGAATAATGGTCCTAACCCATCCCAGTAGCATCATACCAGGACCCTAAATGTCTCTGCTGTGAATTTGATGTTGTAGGGTGTACACTGCTAAAACTTTATGTAGCTAAGAATGCCTAGAGACCCATTAATAGGCCTTGCAGAATTATGGTGATTTATTACATAAACATATTGGAAGGCTGAATTAAAAACGAAACGAAAAAACCCAAGGCAAACAAACCCACTAAACATGTAGTGCCATTCCTACGCTTTTATCCATCCTTCTAAACTTACTCTGGCTGACTGGTCCAGGGTCCATTGTGTCTGCAGCAATGAAGAGGTACCTTCTGTAATGATGAATTGTGGAAAAAACAATTCACATGCCATAGCTGTAGTCTTTGTCTCGCTGCAGCAAATAAAAACTGTTTTAGATTACACAGATTATGGTTCATTATGAAAACAAAGCAAGCCTCTGACTGAAATCCCATCTGTTGGTTTGCATTAAGCAATTCCCTTCCTTCTCTTTGCCATCTTTTATTCCTGGGAATTCAAAGAAACTGTCCTGGAACATTTTTTTTTTTCCATTCACGACCACTAAAGGCAAGATACAAACCTTCTCTGCATGGGTAAGCGCAGCAGGTATCTGCATAAAACTGTCTGAGGGTTTTGTGGGTTTTGTTTGTAGTTTTTGTTGTTTGTTTGTTTTTTTTTCTTTAAGATAATAAATTCAGTGCATTCTATGCAGCCAAATACCCCCCTCTTTTCCTGTTTTCTTTCTCCCAAATTGTCATAGATCTTTAAAATACGAAGAAACTCCTATGATCAACAAGCCAGACTGTTTGCACAAAAGCGATCTCGGCCAGTAATTTGTGAATCAAGTTCCAGTACCTTCTGTTTGATCTGTAACATTTCTTCTAGAAAAAAAGTCATATTTTAGGGACTTCAGCTGATAAGGAATGCATTATATATTTATGTCTATATGTGTAAACTGTTTCATGGTAAATTGCTCTCACTGATAAAAATATACACCTTATTTCTATCTCCATTTATCTGACTTCAACTTCCAGATCTTGCATCTTACTTGCCTTTTTCCACCAGAATAAGGAGAAACATCTTCACTTGGTAGATACTTGTAGACTACAATGGTCTTTTAGACTAATTAGACAGACTAAGTGACTTTGGTGGCTCACTTGTAAAACTGGCTTTCCAGGCTCTACTGGATTTTTTTTTTTTTTAATTTTCTTAAGTTGTTTTACAAACCCTTTCAAAGTCTCTGACAACCTTTCTGAAGTGTAGACACCACAATGTATGGACTCCAGTAATGGACTCATTAATAACATATGCAGGGCAATTTTGTCTTCCCACTTCTGCTTATTATTCACCTCGTCATACTTGCAGAGATCATGTTTGCCCTTTCAGCTGCTGTGTATCGTTCAAATTCTTATCAGTTATGAAAACAGTCTTGTTTCAGAGCGACTGCTTGCAGGGCTGTGGTCTCACATAATGAGCGCTTTTTGTATTCCTACATGGACTTGTATTTGTCTGTATTAAAGCACAGTCTGTGCAGACAGTGTATAGATCAATCTGCAAAACCGACAAGGTCCATGTCATTACTTAACATTTCATCAATTTTTTGCACTAACTGCAAATTTGGCAAGCTTTGAGTTTATTTTCTTTCAGATCATCAAGAAGTGTGTAGAATGATTTTGGACTGATGAGGTTCTTGCTGAACTTCCAGAAATGCTTCAGCTGGGATGACAGTTCCACATGTACATTACTTTTTAAGAAGCAACAGCTAATGCATTTGTCCTGTGTGCAGTTGGTCTTATGTTCTAATAGCCTTTCTTTTTTATTTATTTTTTTTTAAAGCTTGTTAGTAGCGATGTGCCAGTTTCCAAAATCAAGTTAAAAAACAGCAAGGGGTTCCTAAGAGGATTGTGGGTTTCTTCCAAACTCCCATTCTTCAGAATGAAAAATATTGGTCTGTTTGCTATTATATCTTTCCAACTATGTGCTAGAACAAAAAGCATCTCTTTATCATTGTGAGTTATGAATACATCTGTTTGCTTCTTTCCAAATACAGATTGGAGTGAGTTGCTGAATATTTATATGGAGTTCATTTTGTGTTTGATAGCTGGTTGTCTACGACCCACAAACCTCACTATTTTAAAAATACTGCTGCTGCTTTAAAAATTTTGCCAGCATAATTTTTCTGGGTTTGATGGTCTACAGTTATTTTATTTGTATTTTGAGCTTTTAGCACTACATGTTTGTATTTCCAAACTGTAATTTGTACTTGTTAACTACATTGCTGCCTTTGTCTTCTTTTTTTGTTAAATGAGGGTAGACTATTTGACAAAAGAAGCTTTTTCTCATGATTGCAGAGTTGGAGATTTTGTCATCTGGAACAGACTTCTCAGTTTACTGTCTGTGTTTTTAATTTTAAATCTTTGTTTCTGTTTAATTTTGTGTGAAATATTTTAATCTGTGAGGAGCTATCTTGGGTAAAACCCTCAAGTATATGTGTTACCAGTCAGGACAGTGATTTATTTCGATTACCCAGTTACATTGGTTCAGGGTTATTTGCTCATAGACATCTGGGGTTTTGTTTGTTTGTGTTTTTCTTTTTTGGTTTTGGGGTTTTGTTTGTGTTTTTGTTTATTTTTGTCTGTTTTGTTTTTCTGTGATCAGTTTATCTGTTAGAACGTGATCCTATATGAAATTACACAGAGGTAGTCTCACTAAAATGTCCTTAACTTTTAATGCTCAGAAGTAGACTTCAATACTGTAATGGTTTTGCAAGTCATAGTGTGAGATTTCCCTGATATTAATTGGGGGGGGGAAAAGTTGCAGAGAGATA
The DNA here is from genome assembly GCA_035041135.1 of Platyrinchus mystaceus. Taxonomy (NCBI): domain Eukaryota; kingdom Metazoa; phylum Chordata; class Aves; order Passeriformes; family Tyrannidae; genus Platyrinchus; species Platyrinchus mystaceus. The sequence continues at coordinate 17,453,875 of JAWWLV010000144.1, forward strand.
TTCAGGAGTTGCTCCTCCTCATTCCTCACTGGAATTAGGGTCCTTAGTGCAAACCTCCATTGGTACAGAGTCCTGTGTCTTAGCACCTCCACCTGAAAGCAATAATGGCAAATATTACAGTGCATCAAAAAATACTTTATTTTTTCCAGAGAGGACTGGCTTAACAACAAACTCGCTCGGTGACCCTTTGTATTGTGTCCAGGCAATTCCCCCTCAGACCCTCAAAAGCTGTTTTTTTACCCTACATAGTTTAAGGAGATTTATTATAGAATAATAGGAGGCATAGAAGAAGCACAAGTAGAAAAATCTTATTTCTTCTATGAGGGTTTTTTGTTGAGTTCCAAAAATATCCTTGGAGGGCAGTGACAGCAGAATGCTTTCCACAAATATGAAGAGGAAGCACAAGGTAATGGAAGTATGCAACAATTTTATTCTTAGAAAAAGCAGAAAATTCTGTATGTGCAGTATAAATAACTCTAGAAGAACAATGCTTGAAACAGGTAGAAAAGGAAATGGATATTATAGATAGAGGAAAAGTGCTTGAAATGGATCCTTTGTTAGATAAAAGTCAGTTTCTGTTTAGAAAGTGCACTTAAATGTACTGCAACATAATTACATTAGGAATTTAATTAATAATCTCCCAGAAACAGTTCTCTGGAAACCTTTCCCTGGTGCTTTTTTTCCAATTTGAAAGAGTTCTTCAAAACCCTCTAGGGAGAAACAGCACAGACGATTTAGCAAGTGCCTCAGTCAGTGCTGGGTGGGGGTGTGGGTGCCTGCAGGCTGCCTGCCTCCCGGTCTTGTTGGAGGGTATCCCTAGCCCTGGATGTGGCAACACCCCAACCCTCACCCATGTGCCACACTCAGTCAATCCTGAGTGAAACGAGGCCATCTTCTGTCCTGAGAGGTCAAGGCCAGGACTCCGTAAGCCCAAGGTCAGTGTTATTGTGGTCTGCTAAATCTCTGCTGGCTGAGAGGGACTGCTCAGTTGATGGTGTAGGATTCTGTGTCCCTTCCCACTGATGGGGGAAACTGCATTGGATGCTGTGGTGTGGCTGAGCTGCAGTGCCCAGCTGTGCCTGAATTAGCTTTGGCCTACTGATTTTCCAAGAGCCCTTTCTGTACCCTTCTGTCTGAGCATCCTCCAGTGTCCCGGCAGCACTCTCTTGTCTGGGGTTTGAAAAAAGCTATGCTCTCTCTGACCCCGTATCTGTTGGGGAAGGAGGAATGGCCTCTTTGATCAGGTTATTTTATTAAAAACATTTTTGCCTTTAGGCCACCTATCTCTCTCTGGTTTTGTTGGGCAATTAGATCCTAGTTTTTGCTGCCAGAGAGATCAGGAAAAGATTTACTTCTTTCATCTACCTCTTGGAGAAGGACAATTTAAAACAAGTTTAGTGATGGTGTTAAAAAAAAAAAGGATAAAAAAGTCTTCCATTCATCATAGTTGTTTCAGTGGTTTTCTCCTGAAGCAAGTTAGATAATTTTTTTTTTTCCAACCATATTTTCATTGAGCTGGTGAACATTGTGCCCTCAAGTATAGTATCTGCACCTCTTTGTAACCCATGCTACATGACTATCCTTTTCTGTGCCACTGTAGCTCCTGCTCTTAATCTTCTCACATTTCCTCTTCTCTTTAAAGTGTCCTTTGGGGCACAGACCCTCTTTTTGTTCAGTCATACACATGGGTGTCTGTGAAGGAGCCCTACAGTCTCCCACAGAACAAGTAATGAATCATGATATCCAGTGCTGCAGGGACTTTCATAAAATAGGATTTCCTTTTAACCAGTACTGGGTTGGACTTTTTTCCTGAGCACGATGTCTCTGTGACTATTCATACTTATTATTGCTGCTTTTTAAAATACTTTTTAGTCTTGTTAACCACTCTGAAGGCTGGACCGGAAAATGAGTGGTATCGTGTCTCCAGGGACACCTCCTCAGTTGGGGGGGGTGGTGTTAGGTCAGGATTCAGAGCATGTATTGAGGATACAAATGTTGTAAGGTGAGTTTGACCACACTGCTGTGCCCTGGCAGTCCTGGTGGTGCCGCAGGATGTGCATTTCCTCCCTCTTACAAAGGCCAGAAGTTCTCAGCTGTGTCGCAGCGTTATTCACCTGACTCTTCTGGAAGCAGTTAATCTATTCAGAGCATTTTTGGGAGCCTACAGATGAGCATTATTTCATTTTTTTTTTTTGTGACTCACCTTGAGGTGGGCAGTATCATGTGTATATGTATATGTACACAATATATATGTGTATGTATATGTATATATACATGCGTATTGAGGTATACACTAGAGCAATATTTGCAAATGCTGCATTAGGTGACAAAATAATTAAGCACAGTGTTTGTTTTGAGTAGGGGAGTGCAATAGGAAACTTCATCAGTCAAGATTTTAGTTGTGTTTCCTAGTAAGTGAACCATTTTGTGGAGTTAATTTATTAGTTTTAATGTTTTGCTATTTTCTTCTGAGGAGAAGGGGTACCTGCAGGCAAAAATATGTGATTTCCCTGAAAATCTGCTTTTACTTGGAATATATTTTCACCTGGAACAAGTGTGCATGTTTCAGCTCTTTCCCCAAATTTAGTTTTCCTACTGTTCTTTATTTTTAAGATTGAAGGGAAGTAAATAAAGTTGGTCATTGTTCAGATAAGTGTGTATGCTTCTTCAGAGCAGCTCTTTGAAACTGCTAGTAACTCTTGGTGAAATCCTTGATCTTTTCAGGTCAAAGGAGGGGGGCAGTTAGCATCAGAATCTGGGGAGTCATGATTCAGAGGACTGCAAAGAATGGCTTGCCACAGCCTACTTGTACTTGTTGTTAGTGTATCAGCAAAAAGGATGTTAGATCCCATGGCTCCATGCCTGAGACGGAGCTCATATATGTCAAGGAAAACCTCATCCAGCAGCAGGGGACTGGATTGTCTTTCTAGATTACTCACAGGTCTTCCTAAGAAGCACCCACTGGTATCCAAAAATCAGTGGCCTTTAAGGTGTGCTGAGTAGGAGACCCCAAATATCATCTTGCTGTGTAGAAAACTACACTTCCCATTTTGCCTGTTACACAGTATATCATGCCTTTATAGAGGCTTGTGCATGTAGATATAAAAATAAATATATAATAGAATGCAATTCTGAGAAGTCAAGATCTTAAAGAAGTCTCAGACTTCTTTATAAAACTTTCACACAGCTAGTGGAAAGAACAAATTCTCTGTTGTTATTTATGTCAGGGACTCAAAGGAGCTGTGATATCTAAAACACCAAGAAAATCAGTTATTTATTTAATGTTCTATAGTTTAGCCATATTACTTGAAGATGTCTAGTTGTAAAGGTCTGGGTAACTTCTTGTAAAATAAACTCTAAAGGAGTCATTCTTGGCCTTTGGTGATGTAAAGCAATTGGTTTAAATGATAAATATTTGAGATTCCAGACTTTTCTACAGATATTTGAATGCCAGGCTCTAATACTTTGGTAGAAATTCTTTCTTTTTGCCTGCCTGTCGTCTCTGGACAGTTCTTCAGATTTCACATACTTCTCCTTTCTGGGCAATACAAACTTAAAAATAGATTTACTGCTCTGGTAAACCAGTCTGTAAACAGCACAAAGTAATCTTCACTCTGCTGTTCATCATTTCTGTAATAATGCAGATACTTCTACAAGAGCTTTAATGTTTCCCTTCAGAGGCTTTTCAGGGAACTGTAAATCAAAATTAAACTTTAACATTGAGGAGGTGTTACTTGGTAGGAATCTATTATTTGCAGCTCCTCAACAAAGCTCCCAATATATCTAACCTGTCTGATTTTCAACAGCCTTTAAAGAATTTCTGACCCTGGTGAGTTCATTGGGTCTCTTACTGATGTTTGTGTTTTGGGGTTGGTTAGTTGGTTGGTTAGTTTTGGGGTTGGTTAGTTGGTTTGGTCTTTGGGGGTTTGGTCTTTGGGGTTCCCCCTTCCCTTTTTTTTTTTTTTTTTCCCCTTCCCCCCTCCTCTGATGAGATAGAAGTCAAATTTGGCTTCTGTATCATCCTCCATGGCAGACCATCACTGATACTGTGGATGCATATGGGTCTTGGCCTTCTCCAGCTTATCCTTATCTTCCTGTGGCCCAGGGCTGCCACCTCCCAGTTCACAGTGGTACAAATGATGCAGAAGACCATGTCCTCAGCACTTGGGCAAGATCCATCTGGGGACTAAACCCTACTGAAGCCCATTCTGATGACACCTAAAAAAGCTCTGCTGGTAATAGGGAAGTTATTCCAGCTTTGCGTTAAATTAGAAAGGGTAGGAATTTAAGCTAGTGTTTTAAATGGAAACAATAACAAAGTATAATTTTAAATGAGCTTATGATTTAATATGAAATCTGAAAACTATAAACATATTCTTTTTCCCTAATGTTCTTAGGCTAAACCCTTGATAATCATTTATCTGACTGCCTCTACGATTATACCTACTGTGGTGGTTTATAAAAGTTTTTATCTGAGATTAAAAAAAAAAATTAACCTTATTAATGGCTACAATAAAAAGCTACAGTGGAGTAATTTGAAATGGGGCAAATTTTTTTATTACTCAAATCCTACTCGTTTCACCACATTAATTTGTGCTGCATTAAATTTGAGACATCAAGGTTGTTCAGTAGTGTCAAAGTCAAAGCTTCTCTGATTGGTTTTTGATTTTTTTGTTTGTTTTGCTGATGGCTTTTTATTTTGGTTTTTTGTTAGTTTTGGGGTTTTTTGTTTGTTTGTGCTTTTTTTTTTTTTTGTGTTAAGACAGTGAAGGGCCTATTATAACAACAATAACTTTGAGTTGGGTAAGAAATAAATGGCATGTTTTACCTTGCTAATGACCCCACTGAAATTTGTAGTGTATGGATTTGTAAAGAGGACTGGTCCCTGTGGTTCAGAACCTAATGCTTCCTTTGTGGAGAATACAAATGTCTCAATGTTATGGACTACGATCTGAAACCCACATATTTTAAATACAGTCGCTATTAGGCTGGAGGGCAAGTTTAGCAAAAGGGTTGGTTATAGATCTTATGCACTACGGTGCAGAGCATTAAGCATTGACACTTGCCCTGTCTGTGCCCTGTTTTCTTACACTTGAAAGCTAATTCATATGAAGGAAGCCTGTGAATTTAAAGAAAATTTCTATCCAAGTATCTACTCATGTGTGCCTTTTGTTACAAATTAGATGATCCACTGCAAAGGAAAAGGTACTTGGGAATAGCTTTTTTCTTGTGATGAGGCCTAAATATTAATGAACTTGCATTCAACCTTTCCCTTGGAGAACACGTTCTATTTGTCTGTTGTTCTTGTTGCTTCTGCTTTAATTAAATTCATTAAAGTGACATTTAGCTCAGGCTGGGACTGTACTTCTGACCTCTGATTAGAAGGTAGGTTGTCATGTATTTTTGAAAAGCACTCTAAATTCAGCCTCCCTTCCTTCTAAAAATCCTTTGCTTTCTTTCTCTCACCTTAGCTAACCTTTTCTGAGCTGATTCAACTCTATCAGTCCAGCAGAAACCACTCCCTCCCCGCCTCCTCTCCCTGCTGCTTTAGATTCTTGGTGAATTACTGAGTTGTCCAGTCTTGAGAAGGGGTCCAGCAAGGACCAGAACTGGATGCACAACCAGCAGCTGAACCATGGCTTGTTTTGGGGAGGAAGCAGGATCCACTCTCCCTTCAACAACACTATCCTGGTAGGCTGACTTACCCTAGACCACTGTCTGTTGAGCAGTGTGGAGGGTGACCCTTGGTGATGCCTTGTTCCAGTGTAAGTTTTAGCTTCAGAGATATTCACCTCTGTGTAAGTGGGAAATTTGTGAAGATGAGGCCTTATCAAAAGAAATGTTTGTTCAATTCTCAGTTTCCCATCACTCACTAATGAGACAGCAGCACGTGAGCCTCAGAAGATGGGAATGGAGGATCAGAAAGCACAGTACTGCTGTTGCACTGCTTTCTCTCACAGGCCTGAGGCTTTCTCTCACAGACCCCTGATTGGGTCTCCCTGGGTCAGTCTGCCTTTACATGTTCTCAGTCGCTTCCTACTGTCAAAACTCCTCCATTCATGGCTACAGCTGGAGTCTGGGGCTTTGTTCTTTTATAATTTCTTTTTCTTTCCTCATAGGGCATTGCAATGACCAACTTCCCTCGTGAACACTCATTCTTGGGTGCAAGTGCATCCACTTCACTGTTGTTTCCTCTTTCTGGTGATCATTCACCAGTCCTCTTTGCCTGTTTTCTGTGAATTTCTTTTCTCTTTATCCCTCTAGGAAGAGCTGCTCTAGTACTTAGAGAGTCTAAGAGAATCTAATGCTTTTTACTAGTGGGAAAAGCTTCTCCATACTTTGAGCTAGGGTTTGGGAGAGTGAGGGGAGAGAAGAAGGATATTTACCTGCTGAACATGGCAAGGAGATGAGGAATATCAGTGGTATGAGTGTGAGTAGCAGAACTACCCCAGGATGTAAATGTCTGGTGCTTAATCCTTTGGCTACTGTCCCTGGGCTTTCTGAGCATCCAAAGTATGGTTGTGCAACATCCTTTTGAGTTCTGACTTCTAGGATGTCTAGAAATGAGAAAGGAGATCTGCCATGAAAATAAAAGGTACTTTCCATGAGGCTGGAGTGTATGGGGCAGAGTATGGCTTCAGAGATGAGGTGTTTGGGACTTGACTAGGCTTTTTTTTTGTTGCTTCTGTTTATATCCTTGGCTGTGTCACCTTAGAAAATGCACTGTGTGTGAGTGTTGGCAGTCCCTATAGAAAACTCCTTCTATGTTTACTACAACCTTCTCCTGTGTCCTTTTAATCGTGGAGAAGGGCATCAGATATAAACATGCAGATGAATATCCTATTTTCACTCATACAACCTAGAAGCAAATCCCTAGCAGGGGCCACTTGAGTGTTAGAATGGAGGTAGATTAAGTAATTTATGGAACCTCCACATAAAATGCACAGGGGAGGGTGTGAGGGATTTTGTGGGATTTTTTAGCTTTTCTTTAGTTGCCATGGCTGGGGTGGTGCACAGTCTTGTGTTTGTCTCCTGTCTTTTTTTTGTATATACCATCCCCACATTGCAGTTTGTGAAGTCTGTTCATAGCTGGCTCTTTGCTGGGTAAAGGGAATCACTACATCTGGTGATGGTGCCCAAAGGAAAGTTGCAAATTGGTTTTGATATCTTCTATAAAGTAAGAAAGGCTGAGATAGTCTAGGAGGTTGTGGGTATTTCCTTCATGGGGGGAATCCCAGGAGGAAGCCAGATTCTTCACTTTCTGAGGATATATCTAGTTTTCATCTTCCTTTTTGTAGCAGATTAGAGTGCTTAATGGAGGAGTTAAGATAATTTTCCCATTTTTATAGATGAGACAGCAATCAACTGAGGCACAGAGGTGAGATACAGGAAAGGAGACCACGACTCTCCAGCTTCAGCCTTGCACTGCTGATGACTTGAGCTGTTTGGCCACACTGGCTGCATTCAGTCTTCATTTCTTCCCCCGGGGAGCTGGATATGGATGTTGCAAGCATTTGCTGCAATGTCTTGGCACCAGCCATTGTCTGTAGGATGGACCTTTAACCCCATTGCAGGCTGAGAGTAGAAGGAAGGCTTTTCTGCCCTACCTCTCTAGAAAAGACAGAGGTCATCTCTCTTTTATTTGTTGTCAGTATCTGTAGAGAAAGTGGGGGAAAAAGAATGGTATTTCCATATTAAACATAAGATTTCAGAGAACTTTAGACCAAACATTTTTTTTAAGCTTGTCAGAACTAGACTGACATTTGTGAGCAATGAAAATACTGGGGAATGGGAGTATTGTACATTGGAGAAATGTCTGTTTTCAATGTCCTTAACTTGAGCTTTTGTTTACTACTAATGTTATTCTTGAGATCAGAAGCCAGGTATAATTTGGATTAAGGAAGAAGGGGAACAGAGAAGAAATACTGAGCAATGTTTGCATGCTGTAAATATGCACTAATGAGACTTTATACCTTAATAGAGAAAAGTAGGTCCCTGATTTAGAAAAGCACTTATGTGTGCTTTTCGTCAGGGGGTGAGAGAGTCCTACAAAGCCCCTTAACTTGTTGACTGAAAGGGGTTTCTGCTTCTACCCACACCTGAGCGGACTAGAGAATAAGGGGAGGTTTGGTTTTGTTTGCCTGTTTGTTTAATTATTACTTTCTGATTTTTTTTGCCATCTGCAGAGTCAAGGTGAAGTGTGGGAATATTAAGTCCTGCAAGATTATGGAGAAGCATTCCTCCAAATTAGTAGGAAACCTCTTACCCTGGCATGCTATGTTTGTGCCTGGGAACAGGAAGTCAGGTATTTAGCTGGGCAGACCAAATCATATACAGAGCTTGTGAAAGTAATTATCTCTGCATTTCCAGCTTTTGTTTCACTGCCCTTAAATACGCACTGAAATTTCAGACTGAAAATTCTGAGCCAGAACATGATTTTGCTGGGAAAATTGCATATAAAACCTAATTAAAAGCATCAACCCACACTTCTCTTTTAAAAGTACATCTACTACCATCGTGCCTCTAAATGTAACAGAGCTCAACAAGTCTCTAGCAGCCAAGAAGACACATAATTTAAAGGCTATTTTGGCATTTGATTAAGCACACAGTGATAACTACAAGCCCATGCCCTGCAGGCATGACAAGAGGCAATTATGTTCTGAGGTCAAAAGCGAGGGGGAGAAAAAGCATAAGATTTTGATGACTTACTTAATTTTCCAGCTCCTGAAATTTGCAGAGACAAAGAAGTTCTAAATCGCCCAGATAAAATCCTGTCATTATCTGTTGCCTTTTCACCCTCTGCTCTCACTTTGCTCTGCTGAAGCTCAGGAGGATTATTTTCCACCAAATGGCTGCACTTACAGAACTCAAGTTGGCACACATTTAAATGTTAAAGAATTTAAAAAACACTCTTTTTAAGTTCTGTATTTAGATGGCTGTCTGCACATAGGATCCTGGAAAAAGACACCTGTTTTCCAAACTAGTGAGCAGCCATCGCCTCCTCTTGACTTCAAGCCAACAATTAGGTCACTTATTTAGGAGATTAAATAAGGAGCTCAGTGAGAGACTACAAAGATAGGGAGCTGCTCAAAGAAGAGAGAAGTGTATTAATGAATTAATATAATCGTGCTGTGTATTTCACAGATGGGCTTTGATGTATCTTGTTTCATAGCAAAAAGCAAAACATCACTGCTCTATACAGGGAAACCAATAAAAATGATTAAGTAAGATTAACATATAGGGACACAACATCAAGAAATGTGTTTACAAGGAGATAAACAGCCAGGCTCTAATCTCACTTTGGAGTATTTATTGCAGATATCAGGGTAGAAGAAAAAGCCATCCAGAGCGAGTGATTTGGTGGACAATGTCAGGATGTAAAACATGTGCCTATTGCTTTAGGAGAAAGCATGATAGGAGATCATGTTGTATTACAGTATTCAGCTACTTCTACAGTTTTTCCAGGGTGTCAAATTGCCTTTATGCTTTATATCCAGAAAACAATTTAAATGTTGACTCTGATACCACAGGGAGGTATCTGTAAGTGAAAGCTGTCCTTCTAATGGCAAGCAGGCAAGTGATTAAGTGTGAAGGAAAAAGGTGAATTCCAGGAAACTGAAAGCCAAATCTAGAAAACTTTTTACCTGTCCAGAGATTCTTTCATGCAAACTAGAGCATGAGCTGTTATTTTTGGGCAGGGGTGTTCAGTTTTTGTTTGGATTTTTTTTTTTTGGGGGGGGGGAAGTAACTTGGAATTGACACACATGCAATTTGAGTAGATCAGTGCCGTAAAGTCTCATGTGCAGGAGACATGCCCAAGATGCAAGAAGTGTGCTCTCACTGTACCACAGAAGCATGTTTAACAGCTTTGTTGCTTGCTGGTAGCAGTTCCTAATGTCTTATTTCCAATGAAACACAAACATTAAGGTTTGCTGCATATGTACAGTATTGCTGTTTGACAAATACACCAGGTTTGTATGAGTGAATTCTCAGGCAGTTAATTAGTGTGATTTTAAGTGGGGTTTTCCTCAGCCATCACGTGTTTAATGTCTCTCTTTGATGATACAAAATAGTTACTGCAAAAAAAAAGGCAAAAACCCCACCAACATAGGAATTGAGAGCAAAAATATATTTTCTGAATTGTATGGGTCAGAAGTCTGAGTTTTGTATTCTGTAGTGGGAACTGTAAAAAGTGTAGTAGTATTAGCAACTGTCTTTGCCCTTTGTATAGCGTACATTAACTTTCCAGAGAAAAGGATCCAAATTGACCCAGGCTGGGCCAAACCATAGCTCCCAACAGCTAATATTGCCTGTAAATCTCATTTTGTCATTTCTTTGGCAGTTAATAGGAGTCATCTAAGCACATGGCAGGAGGAGGGAGGGCCCTTGGCCTCAGCGTTCTGCCAAAAGCTGCTAGAAACCTTCTGCCTCCCATGTCACCAATCTGCTCAGGTTTAGTACAGAACAGGCTTGAAAAGAGAGCTCACCACAGCTCTTTTCCAAAATCAGAAGCCTGGCATCAGAAGTTTTTTGGTCAGCACTGGCCTGCTGCCATAGTGTATCAGAGCAGAGCCTGCTGCAGGCTTCTGTGGACAGATGCCTGTAAGTGGACTTAATACCTCTTGATACTGTTTGTAGGGCTGGCTAAAATTGCTGGGCTCTGCTGACTCTGCCTTTCTGGCTGGCTTATCTCTTTGATCAAATGCTGTCTCTTAACTTTGTCCCATCCTTCCTCCACTTACCTTGTTGTTGATTAGTGACATAAAGCCAAGGGTAAGAATGAAGTATTGCATCTTAGAGGTTTGAGGTATTGCATCTTAGAAGTTCATGCTTGTCCTCATTTTCCTCCTTCTGTAACAGGAGAAGTTGGTTGCAGTAAGAATGTACTGCATTACACAAGTCTGTGGTGCAATACAAGTTCAGGTTAAAATTATTTCTCCAATGTCAGGGAAACCAGGGCATCTTACATTATTCAAACCCTAAAATGATGCCAATTGTAGAAGCTGTTATTCAAGAATAAGCACATGTCTGTCTTGGGAGTTTGGCAATTAGTCCTTAACTGTGGTGCATCAGTAAGGATCTGATATTGGAGTAAACCTTGTAAATTTACAGAAATGGGAATGTTTATCTGTCCAGTAATATGTAAATGAAACAACTGAAAAGAATAGAAGGCTTCATGGAAATTAGCGTATTGGATTGCTGCCTTCCAGACAGATAGAATGGCCTTGATATGGTTAAAGGATGTTCCAAGAAATATCAGTATGCTCCTATTTTCCATAAGCAAACTTGGCATGCATGTACCATGTGGAAATTTTCTGGGACAAGACAGCAGAACACTGGATGGGATTTTCAGTTTTTTTTTTTTGGGGGGGGGGGTATTTTGGTGTTTTTATAATGGGGCTGGGGGAAAGTGAGTTGGTGAAAGATGTTTGGCGTTAGATTGGCCACGGATCTACTAGAGGGTTAAAGCTTCACTGATTGCTCTGTGACCATCACACACAGACACAGGCTTGGTTTGTATGTTGAGTTTTGTGTTGGAGGTGGTACAATGTGTGGTAGGAGGGCACATCAGAGGCTGGAAGCCTTTTTGGTGTGGGTGAGTTTTCATTCTTGTGGAATAAGTAAGGAAAAGGGTTGGCTTTTGTTTCAGTTTGTGGCTGGTGTGCTAGGCTGGGAAACAATTTTTTTGGTTCCCAGCTTCACCATAGATTTCCCATGAGATCTTCTGGAAGCTGCATAACCCTCATGCTACTGAGATTAGAAAGACAATGCATAGCTACTTCATATGGATATTTGGGGATTAATATATTCACGTTCATCAAGCTGTTTAAGATCTTTGGATCAAAGATGCTGTAAAGATGAGAAATACAATTGCTTGTTTTCTAGTGAGTTTATTTACTAATACTTTTAGGGCTTTGTTTTCAAGGCATCTCAAAGTGTGTTTCTTTTTTCTTTTGCAAACTGTAGCCTGGATTTCTTTTAAAACAGGTAAGATTTCTGAGAGCTCTTTAATTTCACAAGTATTTCCCAACTATTTGACTATCTAGAGAGAATCAACACAAAACTAAGACTGAACTTAAATTATCCAGTGTCCCATAAATTGTCCTTTCCATGGAAAATATCACTGCAGGGCCCAAACTTTGGGAAGATTGCCAGAACCCGCAGGCCATCTCCCAGCGTGCTGCAGGCTACAGAAAAGCCATCAGCCTCTCATTTTCTAAGGACCAAGAAAAGGACCAGGAGCAATACAGATGTTATTACATCTGCTGTAGGACAGGTGCAATCTTGCTGAGCAGGTGGCATACTGGTTCTTGGATTGCTCATTGTCATAAAATTTCCTTTGCCTGATCAAGTACAACACAGGACTGTAGTTTTTATATATCAAAACCAACTAGCTTTTCACCTGGTAAGTAGAAATAATGCCATAGTTGCTATTTAGCTCTTTCAATAGGAGATTTCTAAAGCCCTATATAAAAGGGATCTCTTCAGGGATTTTTTGAGCTGAGAAAATCAAGTCACTGAGCGGAGAAGTAATTTCTCTGGTGAGCCAGCAAGCCAGCGATCGGACCCCGTTTCTACAGACTGTATCTTAATGGTACTGAAACTATCTCAGTACAGCACATGGATAAACCCCGCTGCTAAACGTCATTCCGCTTTTGATCTTAGCCTCAGCCTGGAAAGTAAATGTTTACCGTGTTTGTGTTAATCCTTGCAGCTTTCAGCCGAGCCCCGGTCCCCATGGCTGTGGTCCGAAGGGAGCTGTCCTGCGAGAGTTACCCCATAGAGCTGCGCTGCCCGGGAACAGATGTTATCATGATCGAAAGTGCCAACTACGGCAGGACTGATGATAAAATCTGTGACTCTGATCCTGCTCAGATGGAGAATATCCGCTGTTATCTGCCAGATGCCTATAAGATTATGACTCAAAGGTATAGTATTTAATATTCTTTGTTTGCTGACTGTTGTTTTTTTTTTAATCCGGAATGTACACACCAGTTTGTGAGTGTGTTTGCATGAGAAAATGCAGGTACTTAGTCTGTATGTATGTGCACAGAATTACAACTATCGTTGCTAAACTATGGGTTTTAACGGAGTTGGTTTAGCATCACGCAGCATAAATAACATTTGCTGTAAGTACTACTGATCAGTCATCTTGATTCTCCAGTTTTGCCTCTGAAATACCTAAATATCAAGGCTCTTAATGAACTCAGAAGCGAAATCTTGCTCAAATGAATGTTCACTGTTTTTTGTGCTATGTTCAAACAGAAGGCCAGTAATCTCCTTCAAACAATTAACATTTTGTGTTCAGAATAACATTTACAGTTTTCAAAACACAAAGTGTCTGCTTCTTTCCTTGTGTTCACAGGCTTAGTTTTAGGGAGGATTTGAATTTACAGTCAAAGATTGGTATTCACGTTGGTCTTGCAGGAGACTTGTTAAATTTCTGTATAATAACTATAGCTTTTGAGTGGGGCTGCTCCATCTGGAAATGGTATCTGATACAAGCCATGTAGACAGGCTCCTGTATTGCAGAGCTAGGGCCTATCAGTTTATTACAACCTGGAGGTATCCTGGTTATGGAAAGCCTTTAACTGTTGCTGAATTTTTAAGGATATTTTCTGGCACAAGTGGTGTTGTGGGAAGAATTCGTAAATCACAGCTCTTGACATGTAATTGCATTCAGTAAATTCTTCCTAATACATGAATAATTATTCACTATATTTGACTGTTAATTAGAAATAGAGATTAGTATTTCAAGGTATTAATAATGGTATTGACATAGGCGAAGTGTTACTAATTGACATTGTGACAGCAATGTTTGGGTGGTGACCTAATGGCTTAAAGCACTGCAAGGTTTTAATGGAATATCTTGTTGTTGCTTGCTGTAAGATGCTTTGCACTAAAAATGGACTGGGGTGAGCAACAGAAAACAAAGCATGAGCTAGATCTGTGTTTCACATGCTAACTGCTGGTTTTGACCTCCCCGTAGAATCCCCAAGTATTTAGGTCTCAGAATGCTGAGAAGTCTCATGAGAAATGTCCCTTTTGCTGGAGGTGGCTCCTATTAGACCATTTGAGTTGGACCTCTTTGCATAGCTGTTGAAGTCTTGTTTATAGATTATGCCAGCTACATTTTCAAGAGAAGTGGAAAGGGTAACAACGTGCCATCAGCCAGTCCCCTGGATTTGGTGTGGTTTTAGTGGAATTACTGTAATTCTCCTGTTCAGGTTGTTAGTGGCTTCAAGCAGAAACCCTTAATCCTCTCCATACTGGCAGAATAAAAACATGTCATCCCTTTGTGGGAGAGTATAAAGTACTAATATTTTTATATATATGTATTATTGTGCTCCAGGCACCAGCTTCCGATCCAAATGCAGAGCTCTGCAATCTTCCAGTCAGTCCCCACGTGTAGCAAGTGTGCAATAGATGTTAGCTCTTTGGTCAGGGAGGGCGGGCACATAATCGTATTGTGTGCCCATGGCATTGGGGTAAAAACTTGTGTTCATTCCTTGTCTCCAGGTATTCATCAGTGCAGACTCAAATGGCTTAGCAGAGAGTTTAACAGGATAGCACATCTCTGGGGCAAAGCATCTTTGTGTTTCCATGTGGGCGGAAAGTGGTGCCATAGAAGGTGGCCACTGAGGGGAAAACTTCTCAAGCAAATCCTTACTGGACTGAATATTAATATCTGTGGGGCCCTTGCCTGCTGCCATTTATCAGTAGGGAGGCTCAGGAAAAGGGTAATGGCTCTTTCCATGTAAGCCATTTGATGATCAATTTTTATGAATAAGTGTGCAATCCTGTTATTGGGTACTATTGAGTTTCTTGAAAATAAATATAACCTGGTTCTAGTTAAAAGACAAGCTAAAAAGGGGAAAAATACTCTACTTTGCATTTTTATGTCAGTCTCATTTCTTTTTTAATCTCCATTAATTCAAAGAGTTGAAACAATTTAAAAATAAAACCATTAAAATGAAATATGTTCTTAAGATGCAAAGCCAGTCTGTCAGCTCACAGCTCTGAGTAGACTTCATAGCTGAGCCTCTGAAAAAAGTAGTTTAAAAGGAAAATTGTGACAGCCTAGTAGTTGTGGCGCTAACTATGCCACATTTTCTTCTGAAAGCCTCTACCTGCAAAAATTAATCAATTTAGCAGTATTTGGGTGAGTTTGCCGATTAATGCAGGCTTTAATACAGTGAGCTTGTCTTTGCCAACACCGTGGGATGGGGAAGCAGCTGTGGAAACTGAAGATTGTTGTGGCAGTGTAAACCTGCGTGGTAGCTGAAGCTGTCTGCTTATGGAAAGAGAAACGATAAGCACAGTGCATGCTTATTATGCATTGATTAATTATTGCACTCATAAATACACAGTCTCCTTGTAGATTGTATAATAAGTTGTCTAACTACTGGCAGTTTTTAATGAGAAACACAGTACAGCCGACTCAGACACATTACAGTGTGGCTGTGGGGAGGCAGAGAGGGGAAGATGGGGGAAAAAAGTATGTATGAGACAGAGGTGGTGTTAGTTTGTGAGCTGAGGCTGAGAGAGAGCAGATTTATGGCAGACATTAGTGATTGCACTCTCAGCCCACCCGTCTTCCCCCTGCAAAAAAAAACCCACACGAAAAAACCAACACCCTGAGCTAGCCTGTTCCTTACTTCTGTATGCTTGTTTAAATTAATTTTTGCAGACGACTATATGAGGTTATTTTGAAAGGGAAAGGCATAAATCTTACGGTGTGTTTGTGGAGCCCCCTGAGCAGAGGGAACACAAGGAGTTCTTACTGCGAGCATTGCCCTGAAAATCTCTCAAATCTTTGGAGTATTGCTTAAAGTAAAGGACATTTAAACAGCTTGTAGGGAGCTATTTTATAGAAAATTAAATCTCTGTGGCCTATTTTGGTTTTTTGGTTTTTCTTTTTTTTTAACTTGCCAGCTCCTCCTTCAACCATCCAAGTAACTGCTGCCTGTAACAGCTCAGAAAGTGTGCTTTATAAACTGAAGTTTATATAATTTAATTAGATAAAAATATATTTCATAGCGTGTTTGCTTTAGAGAAATGTCTTTCTGAGGGCTGTAACAATTAAATTCTAACCATGCCCATTGCAGACTGTGTACACAGTACCATGGGAGTCTTTGCTATGTCCTCCCTTGAGCAACTGTGCCACAAAATTATCATATCATCCATTCAAACAACCAGGGTTCTCTGTGAACAATGGGGAAAAGCAGCCTCCTATTCCCATAAGAGTTGCCTTTGTTTTTATAGCATTAACACCGCAGTTTAGAATATTTAAAACACCCTAAAGAAAAAGGAAAAAAAATAGCTTTTGGTGTGCTCTCTTGAATTTCTTGTGGATGCTTTCCACCAAGGAAATGCCCAGCTCGGAAAGGCAAAATCTGTGTATTACTTTTTGCATCTTAGTAGTTCCACTACAAGTCAGTGGAGCCAGTTGCCTTGTAAAAGCACCACACAAATTTAAGCCTGCAATGTGGGCACGGGAATTAAACATTTAGTTGCCTCCTCCTTAATGCACACAAATACACCAGCACATTCTTCTTTTTAAGGCATGGGCTTAAGAGTTCTGTGGAATGAAGACCTGTGTGTGTGCTTTCCTGGGTTGGAGCCACTAGAAGGAAGAAGATGGGTGGATCAGGTTTTGCATGTACGTTCACAGAGCTGTGTGCTGTCGATACCACCTTTGCATTTAACTTTGTAGTTTGGAACATTCTTTTCTGTAGGCTTTAACCTTAAATTTTAAAAGGGGCAGGGGAAAGGGGGAAATCCAAGTAGGAACAGTAGGAAGTACATGGCATGTAGGTACACACACACAGAACAATTGCACTTTTTGTCTTAAAGGCAAGAGCAAGGCTTTCCTTTTGCTTTTTGGATCCTTGTCTACCCCAACCATCGCATACTATTCTTACTCTGGAGAAAGGAAAGGAGGGATGGAATAATATGACAGAACGACAAAACCAGCAGGCATAATAGAAGAGACGGGAAAACTATTCACAGGCCTCAGCAGCTGTTCTGAAGATCAAAGCAAAATTCTTTCTGCCTTTTCAAAATTTGGAAGGTAGAAGATGTTCCCCAGCAAGAGCCTTCCACTCTTGTATCTCTCAGCAACTCAGACAGCTCAGTTTGCAAAGCAAGCAGCGTTTGCCTTTCTCCATAGTACCGCCTTGCAGAGCTCTTGTGTGCTGCTGTTGCCACTTCTGTCTTGGGGATGAGGGCTGAAAGCTGCTCAGCTCTCTCGTCTCTTCTCCTCTGAAGGGAGCACCGGACCCATTTTGTTTCCCACAGGCCAGACACCTCCTACCCAGAGCTTCCCATTGCTTCCAGGTCAGGGAAACCGCGTCTCCTCGGTCAGAGGATGTGCAGCCTGCACAGTACAGCAGGATGTTTACCCTCTGCTTCACTGCAGCTCATCATAGTGCCATCTGCCCCCAGCACAGTTCTCTGGTGAGGTGGAAGGCAGGGCCGGTGAGGTGGGTGCTGCAGCTCTTGTTGCCTCCTCTGCTGGCTAAGAAGCCAGGGAATTTCTGGTAGCCCACTGGGAGGCACAACTGGGGAAGGTACTGCATGTCCTGCCAGTCCTGCAGTTGCTTAGCTGAGCTAATTTCCTTTAGTTTTGAGTCAGATCTGCGTGGTTTGTCTCTGGTTTTAGTGTTGACACTGATGATGCCTCCAGGTCAAGACTTGGAGTTAAAAAAACCCACAAAAACCAAACAACAAACCCCCAAAACAAAAAGTACAATTAAGGGTGTAAGACTGCTCTCAGATTTCCATTTAGTTTCATCAGAGGGCCTAATCCTTTTACATGAGAAGGGGCACTCACAACTCTCTCAGTAGCTGGAAGGATGGTAGCAGACACTTTGCACAGGGTTAGGTGAGAATAAAGAAATTGAGTGAACCAGCTTGCATTACACTGCAAAGATTTTTCATCTCCTGAAGGACTGTGTTTTGTTAATGTTTTTGGTTGATAACCTGAGAAATGTAGAAGTCTAAAATGAGTGCCATTATTATTGTAATAATATTGCATCTCATGGTGTGCTTTTATTGATGCTATCAGCTCCTGTGATTTTCAAGACACTTTTCAAATGTCAGTGATCTGCACTTGCGTTGGGAAATAAAGAGGCAGGATTATCTGTATTTTACAGATAGGATAATTCATGTTGATCATTCATAAAGTGGCCACTGGTTTTGAGTATACTAGTTTTGAGATGTTCTTGTGGAGTCTTTTATATTAAGTAGCTTCTCACAGTGCGTGTGGGGAGGTGCCGAGGACAAGGAGAGCTGCAGACCTGGAGGCTCTGTAGTGACAAGGCCCATAAGTAGGACTGAGTGAGAAGACTTCAGCTGCAGCACAGTCACGTTAGGCTCTACAAAATTAATGGCATATTTCTTAGAAAACAGCCTCCTGCTTATATGCTGTCATCACCTCTGACTCAGATACTGAATGCCCTATTTGGTAGGAACCCCGCCACCCTCCTCTGCATCCTGAGTACATTTTGCAAAGATTGCCAAGATACTACTCATTTTTCTAAATTTGTTACCACACAGATGGCATGAGAAGTGCATTTCTGAAGGACTGAGATGCTGCAATGGGAAGCTAGGCTTTCTGGGAAGCATAAGTCTGGCGCTTGGAGATCTCCATGTGAAAAGCATCAATATGGAAAAATACTAATGTTTCAGTTAAACAGTTTTTGTAACCAGTAGAAATTAACAGGGAATACTGAAGCTCATGTTCCCTGGATTCTGATATGAAATGTTAGAAAACAAGCCACACCACTTGGCTATACAATCTATTTTCTCACCATGTGGAAAGATATTTTAAAAAGAAGGAGTCTGTTAATCTTACCCAAACCTTGACCCTGAGACAAGGGCACATATACTATTACTAAGAGCGGGTAAAAATCAAAAAAGCCCAAACAAGAACTGTAAGTGCTAGTAGGGTTTTATGCATTGAGCTGTTGAGTCACTCTAAAATAGGTTGCTACTTCCCCGCCTATACAGTCTTAATTTATCCTACCTCTTCCTTTCCTGAAAGCGCTGTTGGAGTAAATTCTTAAAGTGACAGCCTCCTGGAATTGCCCTGGTACCCCAGTAAATCAGGGTTTGTCAGCCCAAACATCTCAGCTGATTGCAGCTGCCATGGTAACAGATGAGGAGGAGGCAGTAGCTTCTGGAGGTAATTAGGTTCCAAACCGTGGAAGGCTCTGTAGATCAAAAATACTGCTTTAGGCTTCCCCGGGTACCAATTGGTAGCCATGGCCAGCTATAAAACACCACACTTAAAATAAATAAATAAATAGAGGGTTGTATTGTGCTGTGCCTGCTGGGTTTTGGTTGCTGTTAGCATGCAACTCCAATGCATTGTCATTTGAGAAAATTCAGACTTGAGCTGAGAAAGCAATGTGCAACCAGCAGCCTCTGTGGCCAAAGGGAAAGGTCTCCTTGAAATGTGCGGATTGGGGGAAGCTGGAGGAATTAATCTTTTCTGTTTCCTAAGACCACTTCATTTTTCCAGCCATTTTGTTATGTTTCTTTTCATTTCTTTTCCCCCCTCACTGGCCTTAACGGACAAAGAGAAGACATGGGGTAACCTCTTGGATAAATCACGTCTTGAAGTGGCCTCAGAATTGCTGAACACATGATGTGCTGAAAACTGTGCAGGGAAAATCCAGGTTGATTACTCCATCCATTAATTTACTAGTGTGAAAGTGGCCAGCTCCACCTTGTCAGAGGGAAGCAACTGGACAGCCCTTGGCAACCTTTAGCATGTAGCTTTTCCAGTGGGAGAAGTGAAACATACTCCTTTTGTCTGGTTGTTTTTTTTCTGAAATTCTGAGGCTTGTTGAGAACAGTAGCTACTAGTTTGTACCCAGGAGGAAGTGTTGAGCAAAGATGAATATGTTGCTGACAGTGGTGTCCACTGGTTGACATGCATGCTGCATTTATTACCATGCTGCAGGAAGTGGGTGCAGGCCCATAGAAAGCCATCCTGGAACGGCAAGAAGGGCGATCAGTAAAGATGCAGCTTTAGGCCCTTGGGTACTGTCCCCTGCTTTTGATGAAACAGGTTTTGGACCATGAAAAGCATTATCTGAGGTGCCCAAAGAGCAAAGTTTAAAGCCAGGAATATGCATGCTCCCCGTGGCACCTCCTGCCTGTTACCTAAATTGCTGAAGTTACAAACATCGGAGGTGCTTTTGCTTATTTGTCCTGCATCTTCAGTCCACCTGAATATGGCAGTCTTATGAGGCCATCACAGGGACTGGTCTTCACATGCTTGGTCTCCTTAAATGAGGCTTAAATCTATGTAGAGCATTGCAAGATAGCATATAAGGTTTATTCAGGCTAAATGGAATTACACTATTTTAAGATAAATAACTTTGTTTTGAGTAGAAAGATACATTCATCCTCCTTCTCCAGTTAGTTTTCTGCCTAGGAATAATGTCTGAAGAGCAGTGAGGTAAGATGACTTTGAAGTAATGCATCTCTATCACTTCCTTTTGCTTCTTTCTTTCTTCATGTTACAGAAGAGCTCAGTCTGTGCCTGAGGTCAAAATTGGGTTTATACACAGGGGATTGTCTATTCTTTAGGACATTTCAAAGCTTTCATTCAGCACGTTTTTGACTGCATCATTTGTGGAATCTTTGGAGCTCGAACTCCATATTCTGTTCCAAGACGTGTAAAACCAGCGCTGGCTTGTACCACACCCTGGGATTTCTGTGCTTCTTTGCAGGGCTGGAAGGACTCTGCAGACCTCACTTACCTTTGCGTGCTTGCAGTTTGGCATCCACAGCTTGGCTTTCCATTTTGTATGATCCCTCTGCTGATACCAAATGCAAATAGGCAAAAGATGTACCTTAGACACAAATCATTTCCTTGCCAGCATAAAAAATACAGACTGATGCAAGCAGTGTTCCTGGATGATCAGTTCAATGTGGTCCTTAAATTTAAGAGTGAGTTTGGTTACTGGAATAAATTGAAGTTTATTTCAACCTCTTTGGGGAAAAGAGGGAAGGAATGGCAGTTCTCAGAAGCAGTGACCCAAGAAAAGGTTTTGCTGCCCATTATGATTCAGGAGAAGGATTTTATGTATCAGTAAGCCGAGTGCATAAGAAATGCCAGGCCACATCTGTGATGTAAAGAAAGGGCAGGATATGGAATTTGATTAGAGCCATCTTCTATGCATTATGTATAAGATAATACATTGGTGTCAGTTATATACAGTAGAAGCTTTAATTCAGCTGGAGTCCTGCTGACATCGTAAACTGGGAGACGGGGAGTAGTTTATGGGCAGTAGTAGAGTCTCCAGACTGAATTATAGCCTCAGCATTCAGTCTGTTACTGAGAGTTGCAGTTGGTAGTAGACAGTATATTTCCCGCTTTTACCCAGAGTAGGACTGGTGACAAAGAAGGGGAAAACTTTATCACAGAGACACTGTGAGAAATGGAGGGTTGAGATATGGGCAAGACAACCATAGAAAACTATAAAACTAATGCAGGGGAAGAAGGGAGGATATGGAGCTGGCCAGAAGAGATGGCAGAATGGGAATAGAGTTTCCCCATATGTTCACTGGTCTGCCCCTGTGCCCTGTCCTCCCTGCCATGGGGCAGGATGTGGCATCCCATAGTGGGCAGGGACTATCTCTGCCTCTCCCATGCCTTCTTATGTTCTGATCTCTCATAGTTAGGAGATGGGCTTTTTAATAATCTTTTTAGATTGCCAGCTATAATTGCAATTGCTGAATATTCTTGCTGGCCATATAAATAGTCAAATCCTTTCTGAATCTCATTAAGTCCATGGTCATGATGACTTCTAGGTTCTCTTAAGTCCAGCAGAATAATAGCTTATTGTGTGAAAAATGATTGTCAGACTTTAATTTCATTACCGTCCTTTCTCACTGTGAAGACAAAGACATCCAAGCTACCTTTGCCATTTCTGTTCCTTAGCTTGTGTGCATTTTTCATTGCTTCTAACTTCTCTGCTCACCAACCTATGATCTTTCAAAATTTTTTATTTTTTATGCAAGTTGGTTTGGAGTTTTGTCATGAGTGTAGGAGAAGCTTCTCCTTCTTTTTCCCTGAATACCCATAATTCTGCATTGCCACATTTGAGGCAAGATGAGCTATACAGAATTCTAGTTCAGGCTGCATCTACCTATATAAAGGCAAGATAATTTATTTATTTTATTGTTATTATTTGCCTTTTATTTTTTCCTCCCTCCCGTGAAGTCTACTCAAATGCTGAAGGGCTTTTTGAGGTTTTTTCTTTCTTTCTTTCTTTCTTTTTTTTTTTTTAATTTTATTTTAAGCAAAACAAAACAGATGGGAAAAAAAAAGTTATTTGTGATAAATTTGAGAGTTTGAGGCCATTTCTCTATGGAAAGCCTCCTTCCTCTCTTCCTTTCCTGGAGTGGCTTTGAATTACGCAGAATGTCCCATTTGACTTGAGTATTACACCCACACAAATATAATTATGTCCTGCCCTAAAACACCTGCTCTGCTTCTGATAAAATATTAGTTCTCTTGGTCACTTGGACTAGATTGTTCCACTTAAATGATTACAGTTGGGCCTAGCTAGTACTGATGGAAAGTAAAGTTTGGTCCTCAATACTAGCAAATATGTGGAGTAAAATATAAAAGCATACATTAGGTTGGAGGGAGCAAGCTTAGTTCTAGAAAAAAATACAGTGCTAGTTGCAGTTGTCCAGGGTCTGAGTCACACACATCAGAGCATTATACTCTTGTCACAGATGTTGGTGGACTGGAGGTGTGCTCAAGTTGGTATCTTGAGTGACTTTCCCATGAGTAATGGAGAATTTCATGTACAAATGTGATGAGTAATCTTCGCCATTGGTGTTTTGGGGAGCAGGGGAGACATCTTTAAAAAAAAAAATCCTGCCAGTGACTGAAGTGCACCTTGACACTCTTTTGAATTAGTGGCAAGGTTGCTGACAGCTGAACACAGGCATCTAATATCCAGGACACTTTAAAAAAAAAACCCAAACCCCTTAAATATACGTACACACAAAGAATGTAGGTCACCTTCAATGTAGTGGATTAGTCTGAGCTCTGGAAAATCAATTTCAGTTGATTAGTTGCACTTGTAGCTAGATGTAAAGAGTTAAAGCCAAGCACCAAACAATGCAGACTAATGCCTGTCATTTTGGGCTGCAATCCAGAAAACACTTTGGTGCCTGTGGAATGCCGTGCATGTGACAAGAGCTGTCTGAAATCAGCATGGAGGTAGAAGCCGTCCAGGAGATATCCGCAAACTTCATTTTTGTGGCCTGGATGGTGTCCAGGTGGCAAAAGGATCCAATAGTTCATCTCACCAAATCACTGGAAGTCAAGGGGGACCTAAGAGGGCAGCTGAGCTGCCACCTACTTTGCTGCAAACCACATGGGTTGGTGAGTCAAGGGTGGATTGCATCCTACTCACCCCTTCCCCCATGTCTACTGACTGCAGTCTTCTGTGCCCAGAGGTGACTGAGGTGAAACTGAAGTTGTAAACACTTGTTAATTATTTAAAAAACGAAAGTACTCTATAAAGGCTAAAGGCAGAGGAAAAGGATGGAGGGTTTTGTTTTGTAATGCTTAAAAAGAACTTCATTACATCATCTTACAGATTCAGTGCCAATTGACACAACGTATCCCAAAGCTGGTTTTTTTTCAGGAAACTTTGGGTTGGAGTAGGAACCTCCTATATATATTCTTCAGAAGGATCTACGTATTTGTGCTAGTATTGAAAACAGGTGAAATAAATGCCTTTATTTCTTTCTCTGTAGCTTAAATTTTAAAGGTTTAAACACTTAAAAGTAGCCATTACAGCCAGGAGCCTGACTTCTGCTGAACTGGCATGAGTCCTATGGTCTCAATAGCCAGAAATTTCTTTTGGAAATGGAAGTTCACTCTGAAGTGGCTCTAGTGCCTTTTAATATTTTGCTCATGATCTAATTTGGATCTTAAGTATACCAATTTGGAAACAGCCTGTCGACATCAAGCTATGAGTTTTTTAAACTCGTATGGTTTAATAAGATTAAGTTGCTGCAGTTCTGATACAGTCTTCAGTGGAAGCTTATTCAAATTAAGAATCAGTCAGAGGGGAAGTAGCCTCAAGCATAAAGTAGGAGTGAGGTGGTGCCAAAAATCAGGGCTCCGAGAGGCTTTGTTGTCTCAGCCTTCAGTGAGAGCAGAAACCTTTAGCTGCCAAATTAATGCACTAAGGGGGGAAGGGGAAAAGCATAATTAAGAGTTGAAAAACCAATATTCCCTTTTTCAGCTGTCTTCTTTGGAGATGTACACAGATATGCACACATAGAAATGGATACATAGTTCAAAAACTTTCATTTTTGAGACTGTAGAATATGTATTAAAATATGTGGGAACTCTATTACATGTCTGCTTGAATTATGAAGAATAATTCACAAAGTATAGCAGAGCCACTAAAATGAATGAATAAATAAGTGAGTTTGAGGAGTATACCTGCCAAATCTGTGTTTTGGAGCTGTTCTGCATAAAAGAATTAATTCATGTTTTTTAATCATGTTAGTTTCTTCCAGTATTTCCTTGCATTTCAGCAGTATCTCCACCATGAATTTAATTCCCTCAGTGTTGGTATGGGAAACCCTGATTGTGTAACCTCTTTTAACCCAAGGTTACATATTAATCCCCTTCCTCCCAAGGGGACATCCTCAAGTTTGATAAGTACCCTGCAATTTTCAAATGTGTACCATATTGATAACATGTATTTGGAATCAGGACCTTTCTGGTTCTGATTTGAATTCTGAGCACGTTGGGCATTTTTTCTTCTTCCGTGAAGAGGAAAATTCTCGGCAGAGTTTCCATGCATAATTTCATTCCACTGTTTCAGCAGGAATAATGCAGCTGTGAAAGAGAAATGTGAAATCAAGAGCGTATCACTTTTTGAATATCACAAATTTTATTAAGGGTCTTGTAGGAAGGGGGAAATCTGTGGGGCAGATTGGTCACAGTCCAGTGTTGCTCAGTGAGAAGAGAAACAAAGCGGCAGCGGCGGCGGTGCTAATTTACAGACATGGTTAGCATTGGGCACAGGAATGGCTGGAGGGCTTAGATGTGAGCATGAGGCCCTGAAGTTAACATTGGGTAATTTCAAAATCCCTGTGCTGCTACAGGGGTCATCATCAGCTGTTGGTGGTCCGTGTGAGGGCCTAACTAGAACAAAATGGTACAAAAATACTGTCAGCACACGGGAAAATGAAAGATTTTGATTCATTGAGATTTGCAGGGTTCTGTCATGTGTAATGGTGATAATAATATGCCTGTTCTGTCTCCTGTGGCATTTAAAAATACAATGAAAAGCAAGATGGTGGTCTGCTGAAGTTGGTTGCTGTACAGTGTAGCCTAGTTGTCTTTATATGGATAAAGCTATTGCAGTAATTGTACTCTTTGGTTTTTTGCTTGAAAAAAACAAAGAGTAGCTGGAACATTTTCTTTCTGTAGAAGTGTACAAAATCTAGTTTGGTGACATGAAGTATTTCTTCTGTGCTTTTTTTTTCCTCTCCCAGATGGCTATTGGCAAAACAGACAGTATACAGTATGATGTTTTAAATATATGCATTTCTTTTATGTGCAACATTTGGCATGTTTGTATATACATCTAGATTGACTGCATATATGTAGAGAGGGATGTACATATAAGAAAGTACAGCAACATGTGCACAGAAAAATAGCAAATGACAGCCTTTTTTAAAGAGAAAACTGCACATTTCTTGCTTTACACATTTACAAAGAGAAGAACTGATTTAATATCAAGGAGGAAGCAGAAGCAACACACAGTCTCTTCAGATTTTAGTACCAGCAGCAACATCCAGAAGACCGCAAAGGTATTGCAGCATACTAGCAAATCCAGATTTTATTATGATACAGGTGTTGGTCATTTGGTTTTCTTCAAAAGCACAAAGAAAGCAAGAAAGTTGTTCTACCCTGGATGTCTGTTAAAGCCTTTGCTTCTGTACCATACATAATGCTGAAAAATTGCTGTCTTAATATCCCACACAGGTGTCATGACTTTCAGCGTGGCATCTCCAAACTTTTATGGCTGCTAATCAATGAACTCACACTGTGACTGTATATCCCAGTTTTGCCCACTGTATTTAAGACCACAGTAGGCAAATAGGGTCCAAGGGAGCTGGCTTCATAATATGCCAAGAGTTTAGCCTTTGACTTAAATTTTTCCATTTTACCCAAGCTTTTAGTTTTTATCATCTTATTATCATCTCATTATTAGGCACTGGAGAAAGCTGTAACTCTTGCTTTAATACTTCCTATATTCTCCTGGCTTTTCATCTACTGGACTTTTTCTTTCTTCCTAGGAGCTTCTCAGTGTCCTTTTCTCCCAGGTCATCTCTGTATTTTCTTTGTCATTGCAAGACCTGTGCTGTCTTTGCTTATTTCTAAGTAATCTTTGTCCTTTTTTTTTTTTTTTTTTTATTTTTATTTTTTTTTAATGAGGTTACAGGGACTTTTAGTAGACTGTGTGAAGGTCTAGGTCCTGTACTGCTTTTGGTGAGCCTCACTTTCCCGACTGAAGTTGGAGTGCCCTGCTTTGCAGATGCTCAGGATCTGTTGTGTTCCATACAGCCTTTGTGTGGCTGCACCAGCAAATGCCTTCCATGGGGATGGCACCCTCAGGGAGGGCAGTTCCTATTTTCAGTGACTTCCTACAGCCAACATTACATGGGGAAGCAGGTGGGTAGGCACATTCTATTTTGGCACTGAAGAGGCAATCTGTATTTTGGTGGGGAATGCCACACAACTGGAAAGAGGGGGATTTCTTCAATAGTCAGCTAGTATGGAATTAGGTTAATATTTTACAATGCTTTTGCTCTGTGATTGTGTTCTATCCCTTTGATCTTCCCAGCTCCTAATGAGGTGAGTCCCCTGACTTTTTCTGGTCTGTGCATGTGGCTCTCCAGTGGTAGCAGGTCAATCTGTGTTCATGTTCTTGGCCTTGGGCTGTTCTCTGAGACGGCAGCAACCCTGACTGTGGGGGCTCTTCATGCTGTTTCAGCTCAGCTTTGAGTAAGCAATCATGCTTTGCTGAGGCTCTGAGTAACTTGAGATGGTGTTCAAAGCAATGTGAGCAGCAGAGCAGGGTGAAAAGTACAGGACTCTATGCAGAGGAAGCAAACCCAGATTTGTTTGTAGCCTGGGTGCAATCAGTGATGTTTCTAACAGTGTTCTGAAGCACGAAGAATCTGATTCTGGAGGGTCTGGGGTAATGTGAAGCACTGTTGAGCTTTAGTAGCTCAGTTCAACCGAGAACATTTCCTGAATCATGGTGGTCATCCTTGTGAGTAAATGTTAGCAGGATCCAGCCTATCACTTTTCCAAGTCCCTTGCTGCAGCTTTCAGGAGGCCCCAGAAGGGGCAGAGAAGGAAATGTGTGCTGGGCAGTAGGGAGAATGAGGAATGTTTTGTAGTGAAACCTTAGTTTGAGGAATTGGCTTTCTCTGTCATGTAGTAATTAGTCATGTAGAGTGAGGAAGTTGATTTATGGCTATTAACTATATTGAATTGACATATGTAGCTTCTTGAAATTTAGTGGCCAAAATTAAGCCCTCTCTAGGCATTAATAGATTAGACTGCTTAAAACAATTTAATTATTTGTCCTGTACAAATGGGGTAGGATATTTCTAGAGTGATGCCTATACTGCTTTGGACATATTTTAGTATACTTGTGACTAAAGCTATGTTTGTAAATCCTACTAATTGACTATTGGCACAGAGTGAGTGGTGGAGGACGGGAAGGACCCCTTAGCTGAGGATTAAGAATTTTTAATTTTGGGGATTTAGGAGAAAAAAGGAAAACAGAGGAAAAAAAAAAATCTGTATGGTTTGAGCTTATGCTCTCTTCTTCTGTCTTACTCTGCTTCCCATAAACTGTCAGCATCTGTTTATACAGGAGATAAAGGAGCAAAAAGGGAGGCTATTAATAGCACAGTATGTCTGTGTTAAAACACAGTATCATGCATGTATACTGCTATTTTTATTGCTGTAGTATGCAGATCAAGTGATGTCCCATCATGACAGGCTCTGCATATACATAATTTCCCACCTGGAGACCTTAAAACATCAATGTACTTTTTTTGTGAGTGATCATGTCACACAGTTGTATCATCTCCAAAGGAAATGACTGTGCTGTAAGTGGCTCATCCTTAAGTGCTATCCTACACAGAAAGAGAAGGAAATAATTAAGATGACATGAATTATGTAGAACAGACTTGAATAAAGAGTGACAGAAGGGCTGGCTTTGACAGCTGGATGTTAAATGAAATTTGTTTCTGTTGTTATAGATGCATAGCCTGTTTTTAAATGTATAATTTATTTAGATTTATTTAAGGAGTAGAGGAAAGAAACAAGAAATCCCTGATGCGGAGAATTGAAATAATAAGTTGTTATACACACATAAATAGTCATTACAAAATATTTTATTGGTCTATTTTTGCTGTATTTATAAGGGCATTTTAAGACTCCTTGAGTCTGCATTTTACATGCATGCCAATACATGCTGCGTTTTACCCTGCAATCCTTATTGCATGCTTAATTGAGTTGATAGAAAAAAGATACAAATACTCCCAACTGCTTCAGCTTGGCTCTGGGGAGAGAATAAATTTTTCATCTTTTCCAAAAGAGAGTTTATCCTGAGTGGCTTCTCTGTATCTGATATATATATATATATATGGTATCTGTATTTTATGACTTATACCTTTAAGAAGGCCAAAGCTGTAGGTATGGGAAGGCTTTCTCCTCTGAGCTGCAAGAATTTTAGCTATGGAGGTGAAACATCTACAAAGTATTTAATTACCTTTTAACTGGGGGTAGGACAGGAGAGGGTGCATATAGGGGTGGGGGGAAAGAACCATTTTAAAAAATCCCACCTTCACATGGTTGGCTGTGGTAGAACTGATCCTCTGGTTAAGATGGTATAGTGCTTTATCACTGTGTCCAGCAACACTGCTGACCAAGGATTTAGACAGGGAGGGGAGGAATGATTTCTAGACCAGGTCACGTCAGAACTCATTTGCTATTTGCTTGTGACTTTTCCACTTCTTATCATCATCATCATGGCTGGGCTTTGCGAACAAAGATTTGAGAAGGGCTCTACCCACTCTTGCTACAAGCACGCTGATGGCTGAAAAGGCCAATGCGAGATAGACAGGACCGGCCGCAAAAGGCACAGCAGAAAG
>JAWWLV010000144.1:17486415-17497609 GCA_035041135.1 Platyrinchus mystaceus
AGGCAGGCAAATTTGGTCAGTATTAAACTGGGGGAGATAGCAAGGATGGAAATCTGCATCATGGTTGAGAGAGATTTTTAGGAAAGTATGTTGGAGAGGGGATCTGAGGAAGAAGAGGGGCAAATCTGGGTGAAAGCAGAAGAGCTCACTGATAAGGATGCAAAACTTGATGTGGATCATCAGGCATCTAACTCAGTGATACTCTGTGTCCTCTAGGGCATGGAAGAAAATGGAGGCTGTCCCTTACTTCCATCACATCCCAAATTAGATTGTGCCCATGGGGGAGATGTAATTTAATTAACTCAGAGAACCTCAGCATCACCGAGACACTGGAGTGGCTTCACAAGCATCCCCTATGACTTCACTGTGCATTCGTTATCCCGGCCTGCTCTCCTGTCACGCCTCCCGCTTTCCAGTTGATAAGAGCCTCTGCCTTTCCATTTGGTCGATTAAATGCTGTAAATTCTGCAACGAGGAGCAAAGCATTAAATTTCTCAAGCGTGTCTGTGTGTCTTATCAGGGAGCTGCTTCCATGTTTTTAACAGTATTTGATTCATACTGAAGGAAAATTGATGACCTGAATCCTCCTCACATAAGAGCTTCATTGTTAACATCTCTTGTTCTCAGCCACCTCCCCATTTTTTTTTAACACTTTTCTATTCAATTTATTAAGCATGCTTTCGGCAATCAAATGCTATATAATTGGTTTCATTCTTAAGCAACATATTCCGTGTCTTTTTATCAGGATGTGGAGCTTCTAATTCTCTGAGGAAAAGCTAAAGCAGTGGGAGCTGTAGCTTATCACTGTCTCCCAAGTCACGGTAATGGAGGATTGCAGGCAAGGTGACAACAGACCGCTCCCAGTAAAAGAAAGCTCCCTCACATGCTCAAGGAGCCGTGGGTAAAATAACCTTTCCCATTGCATCAGTGTTCACTGACAAAATGCACAGACTCAGCTCTGGCGCATGGTAAACTGCTCGGGGAGGAGGCTTTGAAATACCTGACCTAGGAGATGTAGAAGGACTGTGTGTGGATATAAAAGAAGCAGGGATATCAAGGGAATTGATAGATGAAAGAAAACAGGCAATTAAAACTGGTCAGACAACATCAACGCAAGTTCAAATAACCTCTTGCTTTACAGAGGGCAGAATTTCAGGTGGGTTTTGTCTGGCTCTGTGTGGTCAGGCTGCTCTCACCATCAGTATGAACTACATTTTCTTAATGCTTTTAAGATTAATTCTAACTCTTTTCTGTTGCATAATACAACTGGTGCTGGTCTCCTGTTCATGTAGACCCAGTAAAGGGTTGAGCAGATTTAGGAAAACACGGGAGTAATAAAGGATGCAGTTAGCTGTGGAATGGACCTGTGTGTAATTTTAGTATGTGCTCAAGAAGTGTCTGTAAGACAGGCTTTTTTGATGTTTTGTGTCTTTTTTTAAATAAGGCTGAATAGGTAAATAATCCAACTAAACACAATTTTTTTTTCTTTTGCTGCGTGCTTCTAGTGATGAAACATGTGACTCTCTAGTGTTTTGAGGGATTTGGCAATTACAGTTTGTACAACCTCCACGCTAGACTGAGTGGTAGCATTGGTTTCAGCTCTGTTTTGACAACTGAAAAGGAGAAGGCATGTAATTTTCAGAAGTAGTTTTGTTGGGGAATAGCTGTAAGACTTGATTTCTTTGCCAAACCCTTTAAAGATAGGCTGGTTCACCTAACAGCTCTGAACAGAGCTGAGTATTTTGGAGAGTTTGGTCCAGGAAATGCAACAGTCATTATATATAACCTGGTGCTGGATATTTCAGATTTACACAAGCAATATGCACACAATTGCTGTTTATTGGGAAGAGGGTTGGAAAAAAAATCATATAAAGTTAATTGAAAACATCTTTCTGGTGGTCACCATTTCAATTTCAGTACAGTTGGTAGGTCTGGCAGTTGTATGGCCACTGGAGTGCACAACGGGAGGGGGTAAGATGGTTACTGATGTCAGTGCAGTTATGCTAGTAAAAGGGGGGGGGAAAGGAGGAAAGAAAAAATAAGTGCTTTGCTGTCTAATTTAAATATTTTCCATTATCCCTATTGTAACCCGGCATCTTTCACTCTGTGTAACCTGTTGTCTTTGGAACCCCTGTAACAGTCAAGATTTATCTCTCAAGTTGTTTTTCTCGTCCTTGGCACTTGTCACTGCAGCCCTCCCAGGAAAGAAGGAGAAACCCTTTATAATAAATTATCCACCACCTTATATGATTGACTCCATTTTTGTCCTACTTTTTTCTTTTCTCTTAAATGCCCTGGGCAGTTCAGTCCCTAAAGAGGAATTTGTCTGACACTAATCACCTCCCATCCATCTAGACCTTCCATCTGATAGGTAATACAGCTGAATAGCTTGAAGGTGTGTGGCATGAAAATTATTGGGAAATGGTCAGAAAATGCATTTGGTAGTTTGCTAGCTGGGATTTTTTGCTGTGGTCCATTTGGGTTTGTCATGGTGATTTTTGAACATTTGCTTTCCCTCTTGTTAGCCAGTTTTGGTTTATTCAAAAGTCTTTCTGAAATCGCTTTGAGACACTAATTGCATTCAAGCTGGGGGCAGGGAAGACTAGATATCCTGAATAGTCTTCCAGATAACTTAATATGACAGCAGTTTTAAACTAGCAACGTTTTAATTTCTGTAATGTTTTAAATTAAAATAAACAGATATTGAAGCTTTTTCAGTTAGTGCTTTCAGCCTGTGGTGTTTTTTTTTTTTTTTTTTTTTTTTTTTTTTTTTTTTTTTTTTTTTTTTTTTTTTTCTGATGGTCATAACAGGCAGCATATGCATTCTTCATTCAGGTTTTTAGGTATTTTTTCCTAATTGCTTTTTAAGCTGCAGTGGTGCTCTCTGAAGTATATCCTGGTATCCAGACTCTGATACAGCCCATGGTGTTGGCTTGATTTAAACCCTCCACACAGCTATTTTATCTATTTCTTACTGTTTTCAAGATATCAGAGCTAATTACCCAGAATGCTAGAGAGAGGGGTGGTTTTGGTGTGCACTAGAGAGCACTTAAGATGGAATTGAAATAAATCCTTCCCTTTTTCATTGCCCATGTGCAATATCTCTCCTATCATAGGTCTCTTAATTTGAAGTATTCTTGCAAACTTCCAGTCAGAACCCAACTATTCCCTATTTTCTGTGTGTGCTTGCCATGCGTTGTATATATGTATGTCTTTTCCTCCAGTGTAGGTCATAAAGCTGAACTGTCAGGTATGTTTTGTTACGAGAGAGTCACTTATTGTAGCAATGAACTGTCTTCACTGAATTAATTTTCACTCCAACAGGGTTTTCAATGAAAGTTTACAGACACTATAGTTCAGGCAGGCAGCCAACGCAGAAGGGATTTCTGTTTGTATTTCTTTATTTCAGTGCCAAAGGAGGATTAGCTTGTGTTGAAAGGGCTAGAGAGGTGAGCTAGAAATGCTTGACCTAGTCTTTACTAGACACTTACTCATTATTTTCTTTTGAGCGTTCTTCAAGTCCTTCTTAACATCTGTGGGCAAGAACAGGTTAAAAACCATGTAGACCTGTCAAAGCTTTACAAATCTCTTTACTAACTTTATTAAACCAAGCTAAAAGAAAACCTATGTATCTTTTTTCCTCTTTTATTCCCTGAACGCACACACCCACTCCCTACTACCAGCCTCCCCCTTCCCCCATAGGATTTTGAGTTTTCATTCCAGCCCACACATCTGTAAGTGCCTCCTAGGTACAGGAGACACGTTTTCATAGTTTTTTAACTTGGCTTTCCAACTCTGGCTTGTCAGTGCTCCTGAGTCTGCAGTGTGTTCAGAGTTTGTTGGGTTGCTTGTGACTGTGTTTGGATGAGTGCTGCAAATTTTCTGTAACATATCTGGTAATTTACTTGAATGTAGCATGAGCTGAAAGATGGGAACAAGCTTTTGATCTCTGACACTGTCATATCAGCGGGGAGAAAATAAAAAAACACCTCAGAGTCAAGATGTGTTAAATTAGTTGGAAAGTAAATTGACAGAAAGTTGGCAACAAATACGTGCTATAAAATCACTAACCCTTTGAGTAAAGCAGTGAAAAGTAGTTTCCCTAAACCTTTTGTCTAAGGAAACTGACTAGTAATAGCAAGAGCAAAGGCTTAGCACTTCTACATCTAAGAACTTCCAGGGAGATATCACAGTGTAGTCTTAAGAAAACAAAAGTTGTTAATACAGTAAGAAGCTCATCACATCTTATTTGGAATTCTTAACTTATTTATTTAAAGCTTTGTCTTCAATTGATGTCCTATCAGGCTGCCATTTGGGCAAAAAAATGCTCTGTGTCCCAAAAAAATCCACCACCACACTTCCCCCCAACCCCCATCCCCCAAAAAGCAGCTGTTTCCATCATCACCTATTAGTGTGATAGGAATCCTCCTACTTCACACTTTGGAGGAATTTGTACACTGCTGAGATGGTGAATGTGGCCTGTGGTGTAAGTTAGTAAGTTAGTTTTCAAATCCAGTGGCTTTTGTTGAAATTTCTGAAGTAGGTATTTAACAAGTGTGCATTGAAATACTTTGGAATCACTTCCTAGAAGCATTCCTAGAATCCCTTTCCAGAAGTCCAGTCTCAAGGCAGAGATGACGTGATCTAAATAACTTGTGTACGGATTTCTTCTGCATGAAATCTGACAGCGTCTTTTTGGGTGCAGTGGTGGGATGGTAAATCCTGAATACATTGCGACAAGGAAATGTGGAACAAAATGGTACCATTTAAATTTAGGCCAGGAAGCCAGAGCACATCAAGGAACAGCTCTGAATTAAGGCAGATGCACTGGACACGGAGAGCAGACAGGGATGGGACGCAGAAGGAAGATCAGCAGTTAAACCACTTAGTCAAGTTGTTGCTCCACAGAGGAGTATGTAGGATATGGCCATTCCCTGTGAGTGCACGTGAGGTAGCAGTTTGTATGCTTGGTTGCTCCTGAGACTGCACATGTTTATGTTTTCTTCCCAAGGATTCCTTTCTTTTTAATAAGATCAAACTTAATTATTGAACTGTAGACTTCCTTCCTTAAAACCCCATGTGCACAGATTTCCCAGTAGTCTGTCTGGAACACAAATACCTGAGTAATCTAAACAGGTGGCCATTTGCAGCATAATTACTGCAGTTGTTAATGATGAATAACAAGCTCAGCTTGCAAACCCCAAGAATATCTAATTTGTTTGCCTGCCTGAAATGGATCGTCTTCTGTGCAGAATATAGATGATGCTGCAGTCACAAGCTAGAAAAAAGTAAATTATTTTAATTCATCCACCCTTGTCCTGGAAGCACTTCCAAGCTATTTGCAGGATCACGGTCATCATTTGCTTCTATTAAGGCACCTGGTCTTTACCAGCTTTATTGATATCCCAGTTTTGCAGAGAGAAGAGAAATCCTGGAGCAGCTTTCTAAAGTTTCCAGAACTGGTGATTTTGTTTTTACCTTTATCAAACTGGCTTTTTTTTTTCCCCCTCCTTGATCTCTAGATTAAGAAGGCATGTAATGTCTGACCATTTTGATTTTTACCACAATATATTTATACTGACTATTTAGAAATATTTTTATTTGAGAGAGATTTGTGCTCAAAAATGTCAGGAAAATGTCCATTCTTTTTATTTTTGCTTGTTTGTTTGTTTGTTTTTGGTTTTGTGGGGTTTTTTTTTGTGTGTGTTTTTTTTCTTTTAAATTCCTTAAATCAATGCCATGTAATTAAGGGGATTAATGCTTGATGTTTAAGCTTCTGTCTTTGGCAGTACTACTCAGTTAGCAATCGACATAGATTCTTTTTAAGGAAAACATGATTCAGTTGAATCTTGTTCCCTTTTCAGGCATTTTATTTAAAAACTTATGTCAGAATACTGAAATAATCATTCACCATCCAGTTTTAGGCCCCTCACTAAAAGGAAGAGATTGAAGTGCTGGAGCATGTTCAGAGAAGGACAATGGAGCTGGTGAAGGTGTTCAAGAAGCAACTGGACATGGCACTTAGTGCTGTGGTTTAGTTGATATGGTGGTGATTGGTCAGAGGTTGGACTCAATGATCTTGGAGGTCTTTTTTAACCGAAATGATTCTGTGGTGAAGAAATAAAGAATTATTATTGTAATGAAGAAATAGCCCAGCAACAATATTATAAACATCGCCACCCTACTGTTAATTTGGAGTTAGGGCATGCATCTTTTCCCACTTGTAAATTCCATACTTGTGGTTGGTTTGTATGGTTTTTACCCACAAAAATGATGCAGAATCAAGTGGGAAATGAATTTATATGTCTTCTCTTTCCATGAAGTTTGGATTTTAATTCAGAGTTGTTGTTTTTTTTTGTGTGAAAACCCTCCTTTAAGGTATGACAGATATTGGGAAAAAAATATTACTAATTTCCACTGCTAATTAATCTGAGTTTCTTTATCATCATAGTACTAATCTTAGTAGGCATACATATTTATGTACGAGACCAATTCTTAAAATATCTTTACAGTTTGCCTCTGTTTATTAAACTAATTTAACTTCTAAGCACAGAAATACTTTCTATTTTTTTTCTCTATTTTTTTTTAATTATTTTTTTTTCTTTTGAGATTAAGTGGTTTAGGTTGGAAAGGACTTTAAAAATCATCTAGTTCTAACCCCCCTGCCAGGGGAGGGACATATTTCCATTAGACTGGGTTGCTCAGAACCCCATCCTGAACACTTCCAGGGATCAGAAATCCACAACTTCTCTGGGAAACCTGTTCCAGTGCCTCACCACCATCACAGTAAAGAATTTCTTCCTAATATCTAATGTAAATCTAATCATCTTCATCTTAAAGCCATTTCCCCTTGTCTCATCCATACGTGCTCTTGTAAAAAGCTCTCCAGCTCTCTTGCAGACCCCTTCAGGTACTGGAAGGCTGCTGTGTGATCTCCCTGGAGCCTTCTCTTCTCCAGGATGAACAATCCCAACTCTATTAACCTGTCAGACAGTTTTATCTGAACAGTTGGTCAAGAAATACTTTGCCTTACTTTATATCCTTTACACAATTAGAGTTTATTATGTCATTGCTACCATAAACTTGCTTTGGCATTACAGAGCTTTGGTTCTAGAGGATGAGTTGACAGAGGGAAAAAGGAATTTGTTACAACTGCAATTTTTAAGTATGCCAGACAAAGAAAGAAACAGAATTCAGCTGACCATTAATATTTTCGTTTTTTTTCAGTATAGAATGTTTCTTTTCTTTGATCTTTGAAAGCTTATCTCCCGATGGATGCCCTCAGCTCCCTTCTGGGGAGCTTGGAGTTGTAAACCTTTTGTCTGCCTAGAGACATCTTAAAAAAATCATAAAGCAAATAACCATAAAAAATATGACATAGCTTAGCAAGCAAAAACTGAGCATTCGTGTTAAACCTGTGTATATATATCACAGGAAATGAGCCTTGCAGGAAATATAAACTAAAAGTTTTTAGGTAGTTAAATCGCAAGCATTTGTTGATAGCACATTTGATATATTGCCCTTATCAGCATTACTAAATACAAGGTTTTTTGTGATAGTATTAATTCATATTTGCTATAAAATTCCTTTATTTAGTTAGTTTGAGCTTCTGAACATTGAGGACTTGTCAATAGATTTGGTAATCAGACCTGTAACTCAAACTGTCAATATAGTGTAAGACAGCAGTGTTCAGAAGCCTTTGTGTAGAGTTATACTTTGTTAAATATTTCTATTGTGTTTTGTGTCTTTTGACTAAACTCCCGTTGGGCAAGAATTGCATATTTAAATTCACCTTGCGGTTTGAGCCTGATCTTTTTCTGTTTCTTGTTGCTCTGCTCACAGCTTCCAGTTTTCTCCTCACCATCAAAGTCTGAGTCAAGAATACTAATGATCTGGCATCCGTTGTAATTGGAAAGCTTTGTAAATAGTTATATTGTTATTAATTCTAGCTCTTAGTTTTTTTTTCCACCTGAAGAACGTGTTATTCTCCACTTCCTTTTGTGATAATGATGCCACTGTCCTGCACAGCTCCACTGTTTAAGTGTCTGTTTCAGTGTCTTTTACGTATTACTGGCCATACACCCATTTTTAATAGTTCACATGTTCTGTATCTTTTGGATGAAGCTGCTTTTGGTTGTATCCAAGCAAGCTACCATTATAAGCTGCCAGAACTTGGACTACTTTTTTGTTGGACGTGTTTTGTAATGGCATAAGAGTTTGGCACACCATGTTGTAGAGGCTGATGTCAGTCACTGCTGTCTAAACACACTAGATTTCCCATCAATTACACTACTAAATCTGTGACAGACTCTGCCAGTCTTTGGGTAAATGCTTCCCAGTTCTTCATTTTGACAGCCTAAGAGGAAAGGGAAATGAGAGCTACTTTGCAAAAAACCATACAATATGGAGAGTGTGTCGAAGTTTTCTTAGCTGATTTTTTTCACAGTTAAGAGATTTATGGTAGATTTTGGTTGTGGTACAGTCTTTTCAGATGCTTAGGATCAGAAATGTCCTAGTCTTGTGTTTGATTGTAATTTAACTTAGCATATCTGTTGTTTCTTTTAATCTTTTTTTTTAATGGATGGTGTTAAGAGTTTTGTTTTCACTGTTTAATCAAAAAGCTATTTTTCTGATTGAATAAAAATTAAGACAAATGTCAGTATAGTAGCACTGAGAATTTCCTTGCCTTGAATCTAAAGGTGTCTATGTCTAAGGCAACTTCAATGATACAGTGTAGGAAGCTTCTAGCTTTATGTCCATGACTTTCTGCTCAATTATTTCCTGCTCAGAAAATCAGCTGGATGCTCTATCAAAGCAAGCGTTTAAATGTACACAAGTGGCCTTGTTGCGTGCACCTTAAACCAAACATTTTTGTAAATTACTGGATCCTTTGTACCTGTGCTGTGCAGTTTCACCAGTGCCTGTACAGTATGCACAGCCAAGATTTCTGGACATACAGTAATTTCAGCTGGACTAGTAAAAGTTCAGACTTCCCTGCATTCAACATAGTACTAGCAGTCCTCAGTCATCCACAGAAATTTCTAGGAAACCTGTACAAAGAGCAAGTGTTATAATGTGTTATTGCCCTATTTTTCAGTAATTTTCAGAATTCCTCTCCATTTTTGGTGGCATCTTCTTGGATATATGCTCTAACTGTACTTTAAATCTGTGTGTTTGTGTATTATATATGTGTATTTATGTGTGTGTATTTTTAAGTGTAGTTTGAAGAAGATGTGTGAATTTATATACGTATGCCTATAGGATAAGTAAAGTTATTCTTGAAACTAGGAACTTAGTATTACCATATCCCTGTACATATTGCTCAGTAAAATTAAATTCTATTATTGGGAATGTGATTTTATACAGATGAGACTAACATTTGAACATAGTAGTTGAAACCTTTTTCCTGTTAAAATCATTACCTGTCTAACTGTAGGTATTTGGGAATGGTATTTCAATAATCCACAAGTAAGTCATTTGAGAAAACAGCAAAAATAATTAGGGAGAATAAGCCTGATTTATTTTATCAAGGCTATTCTTTATTAATCCTTAAAATAAACATATTTTAATTGGCTCACTGCAGAGTTGAGTGACCACTAAAGAGAGGAGTGAAAAGTTATTTAACATGCTAGTTCGTTGTGGCTTTCAGTGCTGCTGTTACTTGCTTTTATGTGAACGCAACAGTTAAACATAAGTAAAGCCACGGAACTGGAGTTGTTTTGTAATGGTTATGCCGAGTGGAAAGAGGTGGTTTCTTTTTTGGGCTTGCCTGAACAGCAGTTTTCCTCTGTTTGCATGGAAACCCAGACATAGTGAAGTGCACCTTAATGTGGGCTTGGGTTTCTGGACGTTCCCTTTCACACTGCAGCTTCCTGTGATATAGTGACCCAGCTGCAAAAGGTACAGTGCTGAAGTGCCAGGTTGTGAAAAAGGAAAGGTTAAGACAGTCTTCACGCCTCTGTCCTAGCTACTTGCACCAGGCTTTGAGACCCCCCTCACTGTCGTTTTGCTGAATGTTTCTCTTTTGAGGATGTTGGAGAGGCAAAGATGGGCAGCTTGACCAAGCCCCTTCACTGCTGTGGAGTCATCTCTCCAGGCCATGCCATCAGGACTCCCAAGTCCCTTTGTAGCTCTTGGAAATTTGGGCTGAAGTTTGAGAACATGTTCTCTCCTGTAAATTAATAAGCTGTTATTATTTTGTTTTCAACAACTGAGTGGCTTTAACGTTCCTTTTTGACAGAGATTTTCAGTGTTTCCTTCTCCCACCCATCCTTTCTTTTCAAAGAAGTATTTTCTTTGGGTTTAATTCAGGTTAAGGAATTTATATTGTATGTGACTGTCGCTTACAGTAGGGGAATTCTGTTTTAATCCCTTAACTATCATTGAACAGGAAAGGAGCTTGTTCTTTCAAGTTGATGCAGGAAAGCATTAGTGATGATAAAAGGATATATTGTTTAAAAACAGCAGAGAAAAGTTGCTGCCTGTATTGCTCTTTCCACCTTTCCTTATCCATGATGGACTTAGGAGGAGCTTTCACTCCCTCTTTGACCACGGGGGTCTTCATTGTGGGTGCCTTATGTGGGGCAAGGAAAAAGAGAGTAAAGAGGGAAGAGAGCTGCTAGGATCATTTTTGGGGCCTGGGTAATGGTTCAGTTGAAGGGCAGAATCCTATGATGTACAAAGAGATTAATTAATGATCTGCACACTTAGAGCTGCAGCACTAAAATAGGATTTTCTGCTCTTTATTGTCCACAGTCTTTTTTTTTTTTAGATTATTAGAAGGATGGCAATTCTCACTCGCTTCCTGAAAATTTCAATTATACTATTAATACAGTTTCCTAAAGCCACAGTCAGTAATTTAGCCATGCAGGTGCACACTCATGACTATACTGAGCAGCAGTGAAAGCATGATTTATATTGGTAAAGGGCTAGGGGATGAACCCGAACATGCAGTACATCTTCAAATCTCAGCTTATAGCTTTTGAATCCGACTTAGCCTTAGCAGATCCTCCATATCTTTGGATAAGTTTTGGGAAGAGAGGTTTTCACAAATATGACTGAATGCTGGGGCCCAATACACTGTTTTATCTATGTATGGATACTAAAGGAAACTGATATTAGGAAGAAATTCTTTACAGAGAGGGTAATCAGGCATTGGAATGGGCTGCCCAGGGAGGTGATGGATTCTCCATCC
>JAWWLV010000144.1:17497709-17520709 GCA_035041135.1 Platyrinchus mystaceus
CTGTGGTGGTAGTGGATCAAGGGTTGGACTTGATGATCTCAGAGGTCCTTTCCAACCCAGCTGATTCTATGATTCTACGATTTTGAATGTGGTCTCAAAATGGAGTAAAGACATTTAGAGGGGTGTTACCTCTGACAATATAGCACCAAGCCAGATATGGCTAGAAATGTGTTCTCATGCCCTGTGGGTTGCTGATGGGCAGAGGAATAAAAGATTAAATGGAAATTACAATCCATCTGGAAAGGATTTGTTATCACTCAGGATGGACTGGTGTCAACAAGGATTTTATTAATTCAATTAATAAAATCTTTTCTCTCTTCCTGCTAAAATAAACCCAAACAGATAAGGTGGCTGAAAAATAAGGTGTCAGTGATGGGATTAGAGAGGTTCCTGCAATTTTTCAGTCATTTGCTTTGAATTAAACAGCACTTGAGCTTTCCTTTGGGCACTAATGCTTTCCCCTCCTCCTTAGTTTCAGGCTATATTTATAGGCTTTTTTTTTTTTTTTTTTCCCCTAATCAGGCCTGGCCTGTTCCCCTAATTGTGTGACCATGTAGAGGCCACTTTTTGTAGATTCTATTTCTGGTACTGTGTTTGGGTGTTTGCCTCCGTGTGCCCTTGCCAGCTGCTTCCCTGGAATAAGAGCTTTGTTCCTCCCAGAGTCTGATCTGCCTCTCTTGCCTGCTGAACACCCATGGCTTGGACCTGGCTTGGCTGTAGTCACAGGAATCTTACCAGCAGGATAAGATGGACATATTGTTGTTTTTAAGTACTCAGAGATTTGTGCTTTCCTTTTATTTTGAACTAGCTCCTTATCAGCAAGCACCACACCAAACTATCTAGGAGATGCATTAAGAAGTAAGGTTTAGGTGAAAGCTTCATTCATTCCGTCTGTAATTAAGTGATTTGTTCCAAACACATAAATCTCTCCTTGCTCTTTCTTTTGCCATTGACTAGCTCATCCTTCCACCTCCATGTCAGGCACTCCACTCACTTTCCTAGATCAGGTTTCCTTCCTTGCCTCCTTTTTTCTTACACCTTTTCCTGTGGATTGGTGTATGGGGTTTTTTGTGGTTTTTTTTTTTTAACCTGCTCGTTGTGTTCCTCCTAACAGCCTCCATTTTCATGGTCTTTTTGTGAAAAAACTAGGTTCTCTTTGTGTCTTTGCTGAACATCTTCCTGTCAAGTCAAAGCTCCTAATTTTTGTCTGGCTCCTGACCCTAGAATGATTTTGGCTGTGTTAGTTGCTTGTGGCTAAATTAGCTAATTCTTCCTCCTCCTCACAGTTCTTTCCTTTATACATCTCACATGTCCCCCATCAATCACCTTGTGCCGGCCTCAGAGTCTGGCAGGAGCAGTTGGCACCTCCTGCTTCCCCCCTCTTCCTGCCACTTCTGGTCCATTCCTTTATCCCTGCCGGAAGGACTCATAGCTTCTTTTTGTGTGCTTTGTGCTCCACAGAGCTGGCCCACTCCCTTGCACACCTTGTTCTGCCCTTGGTGCGTTGTCGTGCCCGGCAGCTGAGATGTTCCTTCCCTGCAGACTGCATTGAGCTGTGCTTAGGTGGTCTTCAGCCTCTCTGCTTCTCAGTGCCCGTCACCTTTTATTACCTGACTCTTATTATTTCCTGCTTGAGTTCTCCGTTAAATCTCTCCTATGCCCTCACTTCTTATAAATGTTGTTCTAATTCAGTTATGGTTTTAAAAATGCGTTTAAGCTTCAGGGGGGAAACTTGGACCCCCCAAAAGAGAAGAATTCCATTATGAGAAGTATTTGGAGGAGAGAGGGTGGTAGTGCTGATGGAAACAGGGCAGTTAAAATTATTGTGGAAATATAACCTGTCTCTCTGAGATCAGACACAGCAGTGACACTCCTGAAGATCTCTGTTGCCCTTTTGATCATCAGAAATATTTAACTCCCATATTATCAGCCCAGGATTGTGGAAGAGCTCCATCCATTGAAGAGTCCTGGCATTGCCACTGACTTCCCCGTACATTTATCTACTAACCTTAGCCAAGCATGATTTATGCTTAGTGATATTATCCAGACAGAGCTGAGGTTCAGGTAAGCTCTCATTACTTTGTATGCTATTTTTGAACATTGTTGTTTTGAGATAAATGAAGGAAAGATGGTTAGGCTCATATAGGCATTAAGACATAAAAGTCCTAATTCTTAGGAAGCGCTGTTAGGATCCCTGGAGATATGCTGCAAGCCCACCATTTCATAAGCCAGTGTTAATGTGCTCCTTTATCCTGTTATCCGTGAGTCACTGTAGTAAGCAGTGTCCAGGTTTGTTTGCTTTTTCCTTAGTCAGGGCCTGCACCCTCTGTGTGGCCAGTAGAATCAGCCTTGACACTTAAGCAGCCTACCGGCACTATCAGTAGCTAATTAGAAATCTGCTCTTGTGGTCAGACTTTCCTTTCAGAATGTTAATTAATTTTTTAAACCTCTGTTACTTCAAAGTAGGGGACCACTATGGCAAAATAAAGATCTGGCTTCTTTTTCAGCTCTGTTACACTTCTGAATTCCCATCCTCCTGTGTGCCAGTCAGCTCTGTGATAGCTGGAGTGGGGACATGAGCCAGCCCTAGGAAAAAATGCTCCTGCCTTTCCCCTCTTCATTTGATATTCTGTATGTCTCCCCCACTTTCATTTTGCATTCTCTTGCAATATCTAATTGATTCTTTATGAGACCTCTGTGCTCCATCTCTTCTCTGTGTAAAAATGTCAGTCCTGTTCAGCATTGTTGCTTTGTGGCATGAGTCCTTGGGGTCAGGAGACTGCTTCTGGGTTCATGTCCTCTCTCTCAGTGCCTAAACTCCCCCAGGGCAGTCTGTGACCCCTTCTTCTCACGCAACTGGGCTGCTCTGTGGGGTTTTGGGGCACTTAGAGCCATGAGTTAGAGAAGGAAATGGCTGTAGCCTCTAAATTCTGCAGCATATCATGTTGTTTTTCTCCTTCCACCTGCAAAACAGAGATAACTACTCTTAACCCACCTGTATCAGAACAGTGTTGAGAGATTTAATTAGCTGCTGTCCACAGGGCTTTGAAGGTGTAAGATATATCTGAAATATTTTTAGAGCTCTTACTATGATTAGTTTTGCTGAGTTCTGCTTTCCTTTCCATACAATTACCATGCAGATCTACATAGTCCGTGTGCAGATATGAAATAGTTAAGAGGTTTTGTGTGTCCTTAGAAAAGTCATCTCATTAAAACAAAACAACACATCAAAGTGAACCAAGTCCTTTTGAAATAATCTTTCTTACTGTATGTGGTTTAGGACCAGCTGAACCCTCTGAAAAGCCAAAGCAGGGAGCGAGAGAGGGAGAGGGGGAGAGAGAAAGACACTTATTTATGTGAAGCCTGTACCTCTGTTCGACTTTGTACAGCCAGAAACTGAAAGAAAGGCTTCCCTAGTGTGTCCAAGTTTCTGGTGAATGGCTCCTTTGGGTGCGGAAGTGAGTGCTGAGGATCCTTTCAGCTGAAAGGAACAGTTAATGAGTGTTTCTCTGTTCTGCGCTGCTGGAATGAGACACATCCCTCTTTCTAGGTCACTAAGTTAATCAAGTCAAGGATTTCTATCCATTGTCCTTCTTATCAGTCACAGCTGCATTTGCATTAGGAAGCTTTCTGTTTCTTTAAGCCTAATTCATGTACTGATTAAATTCTTTTCCAAGGCTGCAAAAGCAAATGTCTAATGTATTATATAGTCATCTCTCGATCCAAGTAAAAACAACATACAGTAGAATATGTTTAAAAGTAGAAGGGGAAAAGAAAATAATTTCTTTGATTTATCTGATCCTCAGTGATAAAACACAGGGGCAAACCAAGTGGAAGCTTCTGTTTCTAATGTGTGATTTTTAACTTGATGCCTGGTAGCAGCATTATCAGTGTGTACCTGAAGAAACAATCTAAGGTAAGAAGTGAAATTGCTCTTCTTGAATGTTTGAGTAAACATTGCTGTAGCATCTCATAATAAACAGCAGTAGCCGTTAGAATGTATTAGATAATAAATTGGTCCTGGCAGCACATTTCCATTTCACAAGGATGACTGA
Source organism: Platyrinchus mystaceus (assembly GCA_035041135.1). NCBI lineage: Eukaryota > Metazoa > Chordata > Aves > Passeriformes > Tyrannidae > Platyrinchus > Platyrinchus mystaceus. The sequence continues at coordinate 17,501,765 of JAWWLV010000144.1, forward strand.
AGGATAAATTTGAGACAAAAATACAAAATGACTACCTTTGCAAGCAAAGAGTTGTAGCCCTCATTCTTAAAGAAGTTAACAGCCTGCCTATGGTTATGCTTTGGTTTCACCACTGATTCATAGTTCTGATGTTTGGAGGCATAAGCTAAAATGTCCATCTGATTGATTTTGAGTACAGCTTTAGACAAAACAATAAAGATTTTCTTGTCTTCTTGTGACTGCTGCAGCCCTCTGACATCCTGAAGGGAGAACCTCATTGTTTTGGGGTTTTTATTGGTGGTTTTTTGTTGGTTGTTTTTTTTTTTTCCCCTCCTGTTTTTCCTCTGGGTCTTTTGAGTTACTGGGAGATGCAGACTTTAATCTTCTGCTGGTACAGTTATTGCTTTTAACAATGTAGGAAAAATGGCCTTGGTAATTTTTTCACTTTTCCAGTGGCCAATTCTCCATTTTACAGACCTTCTTTGACAGTCTCAGGAAATACCTTTCAGAGAGCAACACTCAGACTTTTATTTTGCTTGTAATAGCATCATCTGGGGTACCCTGCTCAACAACTGTACTTCAGCCTTCCACATAGATTTTCCTGCATGTTCCTTCACAGAGAGCCTCTTATACCATAAGCAGTGCCCCAAAGCTTGAACCTCTCTATCCTCCCTCAGCCTGTTAAGCATGTTCAGGTTCTTTGCTGCATAGGAAGAAGCTCCTTTTGCTCCCATTTTTTTCCACTGCTCTCAGATGAATACTCAGTTCTCCTCAGCCCTGTGGAATTCATGTGCTGTGTCGTGATGGCCAAGCCTCTCAAAAAGCAGCCAAAGAGAGGTCAGCAGCGCTGACAGGCAGCAGCAGGAGCAGGGTAAACCTCAGAAGTGACCATGGTGATACCATCACAAACAAGGTCTGAACAGCACCAGTTGTTGCAGTGGCTGCTGGATGCCCTGATACTTCTGCAGCTGAGCTGAGGAGTGCAGGGTCCTCCTCGGGAGGAGAAAACCATCCTGTAAAACTTCTCGTTTCAAAACATGACTGGTTATACAAGAGCTAAATGCGCTGTGGTATACAAACTGCTCATTTTAAAAGGCAGTGTGATGCAGTTGGACCAACCTGGAATCATGAATCCTTTCCCATGAACATACTTCCTGCAAAAGGCTTGGATTGTCTCTGGCTGAGTAGTTCATCCTAGGCTGCACTGCAATCAATGTCTTATGTGCACTTGTTTTTGCATTTTAATGCCTGCAAATCTACTCAGACAATCTTTTGAAATTCTGTAAGTGTCCAGAATTGAGGACCAAGGAAGGGATTTTGCTGGCCAGTGAGTTAAAGATCAGTGGCTGTGCAATAACTCTCTAAAATAATATAGACACGTATTCTGAGGAACCACATAGTAATCTCACATCTATTTGAGGTAGCTTGTATGCTGGTGAAAGAGGGCTACACTACTTGACATTTGCTGAGAGCACTCTCAACTGCTGGAGAGCAACTATATATTAGAAGATGTGAAGAAACAGAAGCAATTCTGGGAGTTACCTGGAGACCAACTGCTCTGTGCTACAGGATTCTGCCATTGTGCTGGCAATGTAAAACAATTCTGAATCAAAGCAAGATCAAACATTTGTAAATTTTCCAGAAAAATGACTTTCTGTTGAAAGAAATGTTTATGTTGAATTGGAATGTTTTGCTTTACAAAGCTACATAATTAATTCTAATAGGAACACAGAAAATGTATTTTAAACTAGAAAGTTTTTTTTCTTTAATGACAATGTGAATCAACATGTTCCCACACAACATTTTGATTCGACAGTTCATCGTTTTCCAAAGGAAAACAGCGCCTCAGAAATATTTGACTGTGGCGACTATTTCTATTTAACTGCATTGATAAGAAACAATACAGTGGCTGTTCTGTGCATGCATGTGAGTGTCGGAATAAATGTGGAGACTGGAGCAGCTCAGCATTTGGAGGTAATAGCTCTGCATTCATCGGGGATCAGTAGTAGCCCCATGGGTTCTTTTTTGACTGAGACCCGCTAAGGATCCAGCTCACTAAATATGCAAAATAAAATAATCTCAAGCCTCCAGCATACATAGGAGCTGATGACAGATGAGCTACAGATTATTTGAATGGTTTAATTATTCTTATAATTTGTCCACATTAGCCTGTGGTTTCTGGAACTGCAGTTTGATTAAAATTCTTTGATTAAACAGATGAGTTGACAAGACAAATGTTCCTTGCCGTCCTCTGGATTGTGGTTCAAAATTAAGAACCTTTTCCTGCTTCACTTTTCATTCATGTTTTCCACTCATGGTGAGGTGGATATAGGATGATTCGATAGGGACCTAAACATATTTTGGAGCAGAATCTCTTATGCAAGGCAGTGTAGCAGCAGTGTTTGTAAGAGGGAGAGAACAGAGTTGCTTAGTATCTTGTGCAGAAGGCCACTGTATTTTTTTTTTTAATTGCCGAAATAGTTACAAAATTTTTAGTTCCTTGTTTAACATCAAAAGAACAACAGCAACAAAAAAAAGAAATCAAGCAGAGGCCTTGACAAATACAAATGCTCAGTCTGTCTTTTATTGGTGATGTTCAGGCTGCATCTGAACAAAGATGTCCAATTCCCTTTATGTTGCTGTAATCAGGATTTGCCTGAAATGGAGGGAAATGTGGGAAGAGGCAGACGGTATGAGAGAGGATTTGGAGTGGATGGTGCCTTTGTAATTATGCTGTGAAGTAATGCGGAGGGATAGTCCGAAGAGCAGATGTTTAAGGGTATATTGGCACCCCAGGAATCAAAGTCTGAGTCGGATTTTCCTGACGTGAGGGGGAAGCCTATGAAAACACCAGTGGACACTGTTGTAGGCCGGTCTGCATTGGACATTTTGCCAATGCAGTTGGTTAACAGCATGGGAAGAAGTTTTGCCATACCACTAGGGCTCATAATTTCAGCACAGACCTGTTAGAGAGGAGGAGAAAAGTGTTGTCAGCAACAAGCCCTCTCCTATCAGCCTCATTTACTTCATGAGGTTGTTGGGTCAGTTTAGTTTGGATATGGCTGTGCCAAAAAGAGATCTCAATGAAGCAAGCATTATTTTTATTAAACACAAATACTAAACAAGATTCATCATCATTTTTGATACTTTTAATAGAGAAAGTTAAAGTGATGTGTGACTTTGCTCTCTGTGCAGACTTTGGACAGTGGCTGGCTTCTTCAGACAAGGTCTTGTCTCTCAGATGGCAAAAGGGTCCTGTATGCTTCCCTGATTTCAGAGCATCGCTTTGAGCATCAAGGCTACTGAAGAGTCTGCAGACTAGACTGCGACCTCTTCAGGTCAGGGATTGTGTTTCAAAACCAAGGGGGGGAATTTCATCCCCCAGTGGGGGTCTCCTTGGACTGATTCAGTAAAAATAATCGTGCTTGTTGGAAGAGGTTATGTAATGAGAAATCTGATCAGATTTGATCAGCGTGCAGCTATATTTAAGTGACACAGTGATGTCAGACCACCAGTGCTGCTGAGCAAATGTGCCATGTGGCCCATAATTTACTTTTTCCTCCTAAAATTTATAGGTGCAGGTTCACCAAACAGGAGCAAAGAGCTTTCATTTTACTGTGAGTGCTTGTCTGCTATTTCACTTGATGTAACAAGTTCCAGGTGAACAGGCAAAATGACTTTCACTCCCATGTTTTTCTTAGATGCAACCATGTTTTAACACATCACCACAAGAAAGTGCTGACCATTTATCACATCCAAGAGGAATAGGAATAAAAATCTAAAGCAGCCTATGGCCCAGTTTCTTAGCACTGGACATCCCAATACTCCTTAATACAAGGGTGATCAAAGGGGCAAAACCACAGTGGGTTTTATTCACTTCAGTGTTCCTGCACGGGGGGACTGCAATAACTGCTGAAATCAATATTGCTATTCCACTGTACAAACAAAGCCTTGCTGGGATGATTCTGTCCTTGGAAACAAAGTGAACATGGATTTGCTTACCTAGTCTGTAGTCCTCTTAATTTTACTCATGTGGGTAACTGTTCTTGGCAGGGGCATAATAGAGTCTACACTTGTGGCCTGTAGAAATTATTACACTTTTTCTCTGGAAGTGTCTGCCTTTACCTGCCTCCAATATCCAGTGGAAACTGCCTTGTTTGTCACAGGTCATCCGACATCTCTGTGGCTCACTGGAGAAATGACAGTAATTCAACTACTTGGGTATGGATGTTGAGCTTTTCTCTCCCTGTTGTTTTGTGGCATGACTGATGTTACTTGGCTTTGCTGGAAGGCAGTGGTTAAGAGGGCAGGATGAGTAAAGCTATGACTGTGTGAGATATAAATATACTTTGGCTATTTAAGTGTTAATACCATTCCAGGAGTGGTGTGAGAGTGCTTCAAAGTAGAGCAAAGGGAAAGCAGGGATGAAGGAGGAGCAGGAAAGGTAGAAGAGAGCAAGGTCAAAACACCAGTAGCTGCCCCTGGCAGTGTTTGACAGCCTCATCAAAAGCAAAGGACTGAACTGAACTTGAAAATACTATCCCTAGATAGTAGAAGATGCTGAAAGTTGCTGGAACAACAGCAGGATGTTTGCTTCATTGTTGTCATTTCCATTTCATTTTTGCTGATGAAGAGGAGACATCTATTGTCTCTTCTACTAGTAGGAGTTATTCATATGCTGTTCTGGAGCCATGGGAGTCTCTGAGCTGTCTTTCCAAAGCCTTTACTGGCACTAAATCATCTTTGCAAATATATACATTCAAGAAGAAGTGAAAGGGATGACACTGGATATGGTTTGTTAGAAGCACCAAGGAAAATGTCTCAAGATGTGATCCTCTGCATTACAGACTTGAGAACAGGTAGCACTGAAGTTAACTCAAGTGAGTGGTATAATGTTCAAAGAGGAGAGAAACCCAGGGTTTTGCTTTGGTCCTGCAAAGACAGGTCCTGTAAATACCTGGTGATGTATCCATGCTCCAGCTGAGTTAGAAATGACCTCTTTAAGCCCCAATGGCCACTCCACCAAGCTCTCTGTGTACCAGGTGGGACAAATGCAGGCTACAGATTGAGGGAAAGGGGAGGGAAGAAAAATGGTAACATCCTACGGTGAAAAGGGTTGCACTGGAACATTTTATCCCACTTCCTTTTTTCTTTTTCTCTTTCATCCCTGGTATCATTTGGAGTTAACTAAAGTTGTAGGTTTAAATTTCTGTAATTTACTCTTGCTTGGAGGCACATGTTGGTGTTTTAATGTACCTTACTCAGTTTCATTGTAAGTCAATTAAGAGCAGGTAGAAACTAAACTGATTCTGTTGCTCTTAACCACGGTTTGTATCAGCCTAACTAAATAAGTTTAATTAAATCAAAGACTACTGCATTCCTCAGTGCCCAAAAATGGTGCCTGTGCTTGCGCATATGAATACACAGGAGGTGCACGTGTGCTGAATGTGTGCGGCATCACGTGCAAGCAAGCGAATTTCTAAATAACAACCTGCATATCTGTCTGGGCATTTATAGGTTGTCAATTAGTGCGATATCGTGTCTAATGGGAAGACGAAAATCCCCCTATAAATAAAGCTCACTGAAAAAGCTTTGGCGGCTTTGCTGACAGACTAGTAAACAATTTCTATGCAGAGTGCGATTTTCTAGTTTAGGAATGGAGCCACTTAGATTAGAACTCAGTGTTTTAGTGAGAAATGTCTAAAACGTTTACATAACCTATTTACATATGAATACAAACATTACAGGCTTTATATTAACAGCCCTTGTTGTTGCTCATTACTATGCATAGAAAAAGACATCAGCATTTCTAGTAGCATCTACAAAATTATAAATATGTGATAGAGTAATTACTGATTTGGAAATCCAAATTATATTAAAATGATTGTAGCATCTGTGTCTCCAAAAACCTCTCCATTTGTCAATTCTAATCTTTTATTGCTTAGGCAATAAACATGAGTCTGATGTCTATTTACTCAGTTTTGTATGAATCCCACCCGCCCCTTGAAATTTAAAAAGAAAGTGGAGGAAGGAGTAGTTTGATGTCAAGGTGTCTGAAGTCTGTCCACAGCTGTTTCTCTCACCTTTTCTTTACCCCACAGCCTCAAAAAATATGAGGATTGATGGTAGATTTTGTAGATTTTTCTGAAACAACCAGAAATAGGTTGCTTCAGACAAATCTACAAAATCTTCCTGGAAGAAGTCTACAAAATCTGCCAGGAAGGTCATGCTGGAGCTGATGAGATTCTGCCCTCATAGTAAAACTGCCAAGGAAGTTCCTTCCAAGAAACAGAGGCATTATTTCAGGGGTGGTCCTTTACTCTTTTTACTGCAGACCTGCCTGAGTCAAATGGTTGTGAAGGAACTCCTGTAAGCCAGGGAAGTATTTGGTGTGCTCTATGGCATGAGTGAATGTGACTCAAGCCTTACAGTGGTGACTGTGATGAAAACTAGAAACGAGGGAGAGGTTCTGATGCCCTTCATCATAACAGTGATTTACTTCCAGAAGAGGCCCTGTAGATCTCAGCAGGGTTGGGTAGCAGATTTCTCATGCAAGAAAATAGTTATAAAAATGGTATGTTTTTTTTTTCATCTGTGGCTCTCAAAAGACCTTGCAGGGAGGTCAGTATAATGCTTTCAGTTTTGCAGAAGAGCAGAGATGTGTCCCATAAAGTCTCTGTGCCTCACAGGAAAAATCACAGTGGAGACTCCTTCACCACTCCCTATTTGGGCTTCTGGCCACTGGAAGACACTACCCGTGGGAATTTATTCATGGCTCACTCAACTGTGGTTATTTGTAGTAGTGTCTGCTTCCAGGTTTTTCAGTCCTAGACTGAAATTCTGATGGAGGGAGTCAATGGGAGATGATTTGCCTGGAAATAATATGCTCCCTAGGCAGAGCACTTGCTGATGTTGTGTATTCTTTGATAAGCTGAGTGGGGATTGACGGTGTCATGCTGACCTTTAAGAAGGACTTGGGGACCGGTACATGTTTTTCCCCTTACTGATGATGGGGAGTGAATGTTTCGTCTGAAGTGGTATGTTTTCCCTGGCACGCACATCCCAGTTTTAGCTGAGCCATCCAGGATTCCCCCTGTGACTTTAATTATGGTGCTGCCTCTAGTTTTCATCTCTCTTTACACCTTCTGCTTATACCACACAGACTTAAAGGCCTGCATATGCATAGTAACAGTTCCATGAGACAAAGTGCTGCTGGATAAATAAAGCATTCATCACACCTGCAAGAGAGGTTTGAATAAAATCCCACATAGTTTTACTGCATGAGCAGTGAAAGATCAGAAATGACAAATGGGTTGACAAATGGTGTGCAGTGCATAAATAGCATTATTTATTTGCTCAGTCATGTCAGAGTAAGTGAGATGAGGCTTGCTGGCCTTTTGAGAGAGTTGTCAGAGTATTTGTAAAGGCAGAGGCTGCAGGATCAAGCCCCAGCCTCTGGCAGTAGCAGGTGGGTAGCCTTTAGCTGGAAAACTGAAGCGTCTTTTTCCCAGGCTGCATAGTTGCAGGGAGTGACAGATGGGACACAAGGCTGGTTGGGACAGAGGAAATTTCCTAGTTGATCAATATTTTAGGGTTTGTCTGTCAGTCTGTTTGCACTAAGCTTTCTCAGCCTTGTCCATATGTCTGTATTAGCTAATATAGTACAATGAGGGTCATTGGCTATTTATAGACAACACTTCAGAAAGACTGGAGTAAGATAAAGGCTGTGAAAAGCACAGATGAGGAAAAGCCTCACCTTCTCAACCTTTGGAAAATAATTGAGTTTTGATAGATGCACTGGGAAAAAGAAGGAATAATTTGGATGCCACCTGTGTCTTAACAAGCCATTCTTTTTTACAGTGACAAAATAAAATGCTGTCAACTCACCTATTATTTTATTGCATTCAGGGTTATTAGCAGTGAGTATATGGAGAGTTCTGTTAATCCCAAAGGTGAGTTGTCTTCACCCCTGCTTACTCTCGAGCACCTGAGATACTGTTCACCACTGCTCCTTGTTACAGCCAGGCTGCAATATGGATTGCCAAAGTATTGCAGGATTTTAAGTCACCACAATTTTAATGGAATTACATGGGACTGAGTGTATAATTTTTTCCATTTCTGCTCTTGCCTGTATGTTGATTGGTCAAATGCTCACCAAGACAGATAGCGAGAGTGCTTACCTAATACTTTATTCTAGTAGTCCAAAATACACTAGAAAGCTAGGATGCCATTTCCAGCTCCTACTAAAATGTTTCCCCTCAGTTACTCAGAAAAGTGGTGCCTCTTGCAAAGTGAGGAGGTTGGACTTTGTCATGTGGATGTTCTGCTAGAGGATGGGAACAAAGTCTTTATAGCTATCAGTGGAATTAAATCCCTTTAGTTCAGATTCATAGAAAAAATCTGTGTTGCTGAAATGCTGCAGAGAGAAGGAACAAAATAGCTGCAAGGAACAAGGCATCATCAGACCAGTATGCTTGGCACTAATGGTCTTAATGATGTGCAGACTTTAGAGCTTCTTGTGATTTTGAAGTCTGGGAGGTGTCATGTCGTTATTAACAGCTACTTTCTGTGAGTTGCTGAGCTGATGCAAGGGCCCCTGTGTCACATGGCTGGGGGAATTGCTTCCTGGCTGGTGTGTGGCTGTCACCTCTATACCCATGTCTTTGTCTTCTTGAGAGAATAGGGAGATTTAAAAATCTAAATGTCAACAGGGCACATGTGGAATTGGATGTGACAAAATGTCCATTAGCAACTTCAGGATCACAAGCATCCAGCGCAGAGTTCAGTAGGACCAAAAGCCAGTTGACAAGTTACCCTTGGCTGGGGAACACACTGGAAGTCGTGTGTTTAGAAGTCTATTTTCAGTCATGGTGCCAGTGCTGAAGAGCTGTGCGGGCCATGGCCTCAGCTCAGCAAGGGACACTTCTTGGGTTTTCTCCCTCACGAGCAAGAAATTTTCCCATGGCCTCACCAAAGTTTGTCTTAGCATCTGCGATCTGTTCAGCGAAAGTCCAGAGAGTCTGGGCAGCTGTTAAGTGGTTTTTGTCTGGCTGTTTGCAGTTCAAGTGCTTGCTTTCATTACTTATACAGGGCTGAGGACAGATTTCCTTCCCAAAACGAGATCTTTTAGTAAGTCAGAGAAGATGAGCTGTTTGTGTGAGGGCAGGAGGAGGGCACGATGAGCATTTCAGGGAGGAAGGTGGTGAGGATGTAGCATGTGGCTGATAATCCTGTAGGGAAGTTGGGCACAGTTACAGTGCATCAGTGTAGCTGAATGTGGGTCACATGTATGGCATGGTCCTTTTTATAATTATTTAACAGTCTTTTAATATTTAATATTCAAGGCAGACTTTAGGTGGGTGGTTTGGGGAGTCTCTTTGGTGACATGAACTATTGAAATTTGGTTTATTTTCTTAATACAAGAGTATCCTTGATTGCACACTCCCACTACCCAGCTAAGCCCCTGTTAATGGTCTGTGGTGCCTCTAAATGACTGTTCACTCACTGAATTCACTAGGATGAAGATTGTGCTGGTGGGAAGAGCAACTATAAGACCAGCAGTATGTTGGTTTTTTTCCAGGAACAGGTTGCTTTTTTTGCTTCTTGTGGTGAAGCAAAGAGTTGATGCCTTCCTCCTGGCAGCACTGAAGTACTCATGACCTAGCCCATGATGTGGTTGGGAGTAGACCCTATTGCACAGGTACAGTAGGTCTCGTAAGATAACTGGGCAGGTATCAGAGGCTTTGGTCTTCTCCACCTTGGTGATAGCTAGCAGAGACAGGTAGTGCATCTCAGGTAGCATTAACGCATGAAAATATCCTGCATCTTCTTATCCCTCAAATGCAGTGAGGTGGAATGTGATAGTGGGAGCTATGCTCTCTTGAGAAACCCCACTGCCAAATTTGAACGCTTCACATGGCAGTAACAGTGTAGCTCCCTGTCATAAAGTGGAGAATTTTATTTGCTTTTATTAAGTAACAGAAGCTTAATTAAGTTTCTCCTGAATCTAATAAAACAATACAGCTGAATGTAGGTCAGTCCCAAGTAATTGTTTCACTGTTTTAGCAGCTGTTTAATGCTCAAGTGTTAAATAAAAATGCTGATTTTTTTTTTTTTTTTTTGCCTTTTTGAGAAGGGGCTAAGTGGTCTCTTTCTCAGGGGACTGTTAGGTTAGCCTTGGCCCTTTGAACCTAATTAATCAATGGTGAGTCTCTTCCAGGGCTGGCTGTGGAATGCTCTTTAATTGCTCACTTGTGCAGTCATTTGTTTTGTTTAACCTGCAATGGATTAAACTCTGTTATAAAGGTCCTTGCTTCTGTTGTAGAACAACTCCAGCCATGCAACAGCAGGCTCTACACTTGATTCCTTACCCCCCTGGGGACATGGCAGGGAGAGTGGGAAGGACAGCTCTCCCTGCTCTCCCTCTCCACACTGGTGTTTTTGCAGGTCCCCCCATCACTGCCAGTGAGCTTCCCAGGGTGTGCTCTTGGCAAAGGGAATATCATTAGCTGTTAATATAACCCAAGAATTCTCCAGATATCTCCCTTGCTTTCTTTCATTAAATGTGAAACTTTAGAGACAGAAACTTTAATGATTTTCTGTGTGTGTGCGTGTGTGTAATACTGTATGCGCTTCTGGGACCCCTCTGGCATCCCATGTCTCCGAACAGCTGTCAGGCAGCTCAGATTCTTTTCCAAACTGCCAATCTCCAAAAATATTTCCTTCTCTTCTCGAGTATGGAATTTCGCCCCTGAGTCAGAGAGTCTGTGCAAAGCAATGGCAGGTTTTGGTGACAAAGTTAAGGCTGCAAAAGCATTAGGGCCAGAAATAAGATCTTTTATACCAGTTGGGGTGGTGACCAGGACTATGAATTTCCAGGCTACAGTGGGACTCTGCTTTCCCTTCTAGCCCTAGTGAATTATTTTGAGATATTGCGTTTCTTGTAATGCTTGCCATTAACATTCAAAAGAAAGCTAGATCATTTTAAGATGTTTCAAAAAGGGATGTTAAAATTTATTCTCCTTTTTATTAGTTCCACTGCAGCAAGGCACCCAGTGGCTTTAGAAATGTAAGTAATGAAAAGCAGAGAACAAATGTTAACTATAGAAATGATTTCTGGAGACATCTGATGAATTTATCCTGCATCTTTACCCTTTCATCCATCTCCCTGGACTTCAGCTAGTATGTCTGAGCAGCATCAGTCACATATTTTAAAGCTGACTTGTCAGAGGCATGCTCCATGCTCTGGAATGTGGATTTCCCAGTTTTTGCCCTACCTAAGGCTCCCAGACAATCTTGTGCGGGCTTTTTTTCTTTTTTTTTTTTCCCTCAGAACTATCTGGGTTGAATTACCAAAGTGGCTAGGCACTCTGTGACACAGCCTGCTGCCTGAAAAGTGCTTAATAGCCCTCAGCTTTAACTGCTCTCCATGAGAACCGAGTTGTCCCAGGCCATGCTTGAACAGCTGGGCCTTTTTGTGGCTCCTCTAAGAAGAATCAAGCTCTTTGGAAAAATTCAGCCTGGGTAGGAGGCAGAGACTTTCTGGAAAACTTGGCCTTTGAGTTTAGCTTTCTCAAAGGAAACTGTCTTACGTACAGAGAGTTTAATTCTCTGAGTACAGCTTCAAGCGAGCTCTGTTGCATGAAACAGATGATCCTCTACTAATGAATTATTTTCCACATCTTCACAAAGAAGGCTTGAGATTTTGCAGAAGCCCTGTTGCTCTGTTCATACCAGTTGTTGTCCCACAGATGTTCACAGGCCCTTTTCCTATCGGACATTTTCTCAGAGAAGTCTTTTCAGCCAGATCTGTGTGGTTTTTAACTGTATATTTTAAAGGTAGATAAGGTATGTAATTAGCAAGTAGTGTCCTTTTCAGGATGCTGACCAGATAGGGCAAGTCAGGAGAAGAGCTGGTGGGCATATGTAGCTGATAACAGATAGGTAGGTAAATAGATATGCTGAAAACTGCCCCAGGAAGGAAAAGTGAGGAGGGAATGGGATGGTGGCAGTGGGGTAGAGGCATGTGATCTCTGACTTTCCCCGGCTTAGTGCTGAGCACAGTGTGAGAAACCCTCTCTGGAGCTCTGAAGCTCTCTGGAGCTGCTGGACAGATGTTCTCAAAAATGCTTCCCCTCTCATGTTGCTGCGTGCAGCCACAAAAAATTTGGTGCTATGTTTAGACATTTTTAAGAACTTCACAATAGTGATTTCAAATGGTAAATTTAAAATTAGGCATGTTTTTTCCCTTAGTATTTACTTCTGAATATGCTTTGGTTGGGCAGTGCTGAGCTGGGAAGGTTTTGTGACTCTGTGCTTTCTCTGGAGCTTAGAATCAAAGCGCAGACTGCCTTTATTCAAGCTTTGGGCTGAAGATCAAAGAGAGGCAGCATTGGTTATGTTGGAATATTTTTTTTTTAAAATCACTTTTTAATATCAAAAACATATTTAGTTCATTTCAGGATTATTTTTTTTAGAAAGTTTTGTTTGTTTCTGATTATTATTTGTATTGCTTTAATGCCTGAGACACAGATAGGGGCCAAGTCTCCTTTGCACGAGGTGCTGTACAAAATCAGGTGCCATTAACAAATGCTATATTAATAGCCTACGACTGTGACAGGCTGTTTGTTTACTCACTAATATTATCTTTTTGTCTGAACTGCTTTAGCTTTGGTGCTAAAGGCACAACCTGTTACATGCTGATTCTTCATTTCCCTTGGTTAGGAAGCTTACCCCTCTCCTCTTCTCCGCCCCTCACCCCAAGAGGCTGAGGGACAAGTGCCATCTTAACTAAAATCTATGGACCTTTACTTAAAAATCATCTCAGTATCATGCCATGGGCAAGAGTGATGAAGAGAGAGGTTGCTCTGGGTTATAGAAATGGTACTGCCTGGGCGCCTTTGGTTCACTCTTGAGTTCATCAGGGAGTTGCCCAGACTTGACCTCCCATGCTGTTTGGACATATTCATTTTTGTTTCATTCAGTTATTATGTCAAATTTGAGATGGAGTGCAGTACAAATTATTTTGGCCCCAAACCTTTCTTTAACCCTATTTGCAGAGGTGAAAGGCTAATACGTTAAACCTACCAGCCCATGCATACAGATTACTTTAGCCCATTTAGAGACAATATTCTCTAATTTCAGTTTTATCTTCTGCAGGAATCGTTGAGAGGCTGGGATGGGGATATTGGGTGGTGATAGTAAATGGCAGCTGCATTGCAGTTATTATTATGGGCTGCATAATTCCTTGTACTTCGGGAAAACATGTCAATTAGCAAAGGGGAATGCATTGGAAGTAATACCAGATTTTCTTTTAAAAACAGGATGGAACGGGGTTTTTTTGTGTTATCATATTTAAAATGTTTCTAAATGTTCACATTCCAGTTTGCTTTCTGCTCAGCCAGTGGTGAGCAGCAGATTCTTGCCTCACTGTGCTACAGGGCTGCAGCACCTGGATATCTGGCAGAGCATTGGCTCCTTGTGCAGACCCAGTGGGTAGGTAGGTAATTGCAGACTGAGGGTCTGAACACTCTTCAGAGCTATTGTAGAGAAAATAATCCATTGCAACTTGTGCTGGCTATCCCAGCTCTGGGTAGCTGCACTAAAGAAATAAAAATGGGCTTTAACTCACATTGACTTGTGTTAAAATGGCAATGAAGACAAAGTAATGTAGAGTGCCAGCTGAAATTCAGCCCAGACCTCCTCTAGCCTTTAATTTGACCTCCTAGCCCAAATTAAAAGGTAGAATGTTTTCTGTTCACAGTTATTTTAACTAGTGTTAAGTCTGGCTAAACTGATGAGCCTTTTATTGGCTGGTGTGCTTTAGGTGTTTACTCTCCTCTCCAGATACTCTGTCAATGTTTTGTAAAGTGTCTTTTTATTAGGGTGCTACAGAAGTTTATGGAGTTGGAAGAAGTAGAGTACCTGTAAAAAGGCAGATGTAGTTTCTTAAAAGATGAGCTTTACAGCCTTAAGGCTTTTGTGGTTTGGTGTTTAACACTAAGGACCATGCAATAATGTTAGCCTCCATTGCAAACCTGGCCTTGCTTCTGTCCTCAGCTCCTTGCTGCTGGAGCAGCACTGTGACTGCTTGAGATGTGCTCAGTGCAGATCTGTCTTCCATGCTGACCCAAACCTTTTGTCCAAATATACCTAGTGGTTTGGGCAGGTTGCTTTGTTGTTCTTGTTCTAACAATGAGTATTTCTTTCACCAGGCTTGCGTTCAGGTTTCCTGTTGCTGCAGGGATGCTGTACCCAGGCACATTAGCACAGGCCACTTGGCAGGTTCTCCTGTTGCAGAACACATTCATTGCCTCTGGGGATTTCAGCTCCTGTTCTCACTGTGCTAATTGCAAAGAGGTGGGGCAAAAGAAATCCAAGGAAACTGTAAAATATAAGAGACATTACTTGACGAAGCACAGAGGAAAAAGCTTTCATTGCTTGTGGGGACCCTTGTTTGGAGGTGGTTGACAAGTCACATCATCCCTGTTGGCAGGTCCTGTCCTAGACCTCAGATTACTGACTTGGGGAATCCCTTGCAGCTGAGCAGATACACCGTGTTTAGGGGTGCCCTAAATTTCTATTAAAACTCTTAAATCTTGCAAACTTGCTGTTAAATGCCTCTTGTTAAATTTTAAGGGCTTTATCAACGATTTGAAACATTGCAATTAGTTTTTTATTTTTTTCCTTCGTAAAACTGGTGCTTAAATCATTTCCAGGACCTGTTTCCCATTTTGCTCCCAGGCTCTCTGTAATATATCAAGGTAGTCCCTTCGGTGACCTTTATGGTTCAGATTTGGTTTAGATGTGCAGGATTTTTCTGCTGTTTGGCTGGCTGGGGTTCTGGTGTGGTTTTGGTGTTTGTTTTTGTTTTGGTTTTTGGTTTTTGGTTGTTTTTTTGTTTGTTTGTTTGGTTTGGGTTGGGTTTTTTGTTGGGTTTTTTTGTTTGTTTTGTTTTGGTTTTAACTTTGCTTTGTTCAATACTAAATAGCAATCAAGGGAATGAAATAGGTTGGGGCTTTAGAAAGAGGACTGCTTTTCTTCCCGTCAAACTTTGTAAGATTTTTACAATAACCACAGCAGTTAGAGTGTATCTCATTGGCACATCTTGACAAAGGCGCTTGGTGAGGCTGCAGTTAAGAGTGCTGTGCCTCTCCTTGTATTAGTTTGATCATGTAAGAAGCAGCCTATCTGACAACTTTAGCACCTGGATAATTAAAACCCGTCAATAAAACAACAAAATGCAGTGTGTAGTGGGACTCATCTGTGCTAGCATTAAACACCGCAGATAATTATATCGCAGCAGAGGTTGGAAAGCCAGCCTCTCAGTGCTCAGAAAGATCAATAAAAAGACCCATTCATAATGAAAAAAATGCTAGAGAAACTGGATTTTCATCTCCCTGTCATTAGATCCTTTTCTTTTAAGGTTTTGCAGAGGCAGGAAAAGATTCTGTTGAGGAATTCTTTGTTTCTGGAAGCTAAACAGGTGGAGGATTTAGCTTTGCTTTTATGCAGCATGTTATTGAAAGCAAATGTGGTGAAGCCAAGTTTTTTCTTAGGATTTGTGGTTCTGTTCTCCCCTTTCCACCATCCATTGCCTCCCTTGTCTGCTTGTGTTTTGTTTGGTTGTTCTTTTTTTTTTCTTTTCACTTTTCCCCCTAATTTGCAACCCATCACGTGAGGTCCACTTTTGAGTGAAATTTCTCTTTGCTTCCTGTTTACTTTCTCCAGAGCATTATTTTTTATTTTTTTTTCCTCTTGGCCCTTCCTAAAGGGTTGATTTGGAAATATCACATATTGACAGGGGAGAACACACTCCTGGCTGAGTTATTTGCTGTGACAGCCTCTCTCTTAAAGCACTCATCCAGAGAGGAGATTTTTGTGTTCCAGAGAAGGAAAAGGATGTCTTGCAGCGTTGCCATGAAGGATAATGAATTAAGTCTGTCTCTTACTGTAAAACCATTAGAAAAGCATAATAGACCTTGAGAAAGAGGCTTAGATATTGATGTCTTGACTATATTAGCATGCCTAGGCACATGATGGCTGCCTTGTCTTTGCAGAAAAAAATAAAGTCTTTGTAAAGTAGGTGTTTTAGTTGAAGGGAGAGGGCAAGAGTATTGTTGGTTTTTGGCAGACAAAGCACACATGGGTATTAAGAATCCCTTGTAAGAAGGTGGTGTAGGTGGGGGGTAGCACCAGCTAAGAGTAGGGTGTGTTAGCAGCAGCATAGGATGGATATGGCAGCTCAGTACATTCCATAGAAATCCAAGTTCGTGGATATGAAATTTTGCGATCTTCAGGGTACTTAAGAACCTGGTTGTGGTCTCTGACAGTCCGTTTACAGACTCAGCGGAGGCAGGTGGTTTCCCCATTTGTAGTAGTTTCCACTTTGCCCTGTTCACAGGAGCTTCTGGCCATGGCATCACAGAAATTGCTACTTCACCTCTGAAGGGCTTGTCTCTAGAGGATAAGGACTGGGAGAAAGAGGGTGTGTTGGGACAAAATGAATGTTTGAACCTCTAGACTTGCTGTAGACCTGTGTGTGCATTCTGGTTGCTCTTCTCCTGATGTCCCTAGCATGACAGGTACCTGCCTCTGTGGTTTGGGCACCTGTTTTTGTTGTCTGGGGCAAATGGTCCCCACCTCTACGGGGAGCTGAAGAACTTGCTGGTATTGCACCTGTGATGATTGCTGCTGAAAAACTTTTGCTTGGGATTGATCTTTTATTTTGTGCTGCCTTTGCATTTTTGTTCTGTCAAACATATTGACCCAGACATGTCTAGCTTATGTTGTTGACATGCCTGTGCTATTAAGGTTTCTGGAAAGGCCTAAAATAAACATTTTTTTTTCCTTTTTTCCTTTCTTTGTCTCTTGCTAAATGTATTAACAATGTTATCATTGAAAAAAAATTAAAGATATCAGAGCAGGAATAAGCAGCTTTTTATGTCTTGAAGTGTTTCTGCTTCACTATCACAAGATGACCTTGTCACTTAAAAATCATAAAAATGTTGCCAGGGAGAAGAAATGGAAGTTTGCTGAAGGGAAATGAAGTTTTGGTGGTGTTTTTTGTTTAAGTCTGAACAGAGTTGCAAGCAGAGTTGAGCCCTGCAGCTGGTCCTGAACTCAAATGTTTCCTTCAGTCCCACTGCTATAAATGCAAAACAAATGCCATATGAAATATTATTCGTGCTTCACGTTAAAACTCTTGAAAGTCATTTTCCACTGGAACTGGGAGAAGTTCTGCAAAAATAATCCATGTTTTGTGTTACAGTGTATGTGTTACACTGGATTGACACCTTTTTTCTAGATTATTTTTCCACATCTGAAAGACAAAACAGGGACCTTAACATGTAGGAATAATTGTAGCTGGAAAGAATGAATAAAGACCTCCTCTTTTTTTGCCCCCTCATATATATGAATAACATTAACTTCTGTTTATGAGATGATGGAAGATTAAAGGCTGCCAAGTACCTTGGACTGATTTTTTTAGAAGGGTTTGGGGTATCCTCTTTTCTTGAACACACAGGAATATATGTTGCCATCAGTGTCTCAAGTTGGGGTGAAAATGCGGATTGTGGGTTATGCTTTGATTTGTGGTCTCTTGGTTACTCTTGGTGAGCTGTGTGGACACTCTTGGTTCAGGCAAAGTGTTGACAAATCCCAGCAGCAATTATGGAGATGGCCTGAGACAAACAGGGTCTTTACTCACATGCCTACCTTGCACTTCAGGGAACAACAGAGGGAGAAATGATGGCAGGTGGAAATAAAGACTGCAAAATAAAATAAACACAATAAAAAAAAAAAGGATGACTATGAATTTCTTGTCAGATTTCATGATAAATGGCAACAAGGGGAACTGAAACCTCTTGAGCAGCTACTTTAATTCTTCTATGTCTCCAGAACATTTCCCATTAAAATGCTGAATAAACTAATAAAATGAGAGCTGTTTCTACAATAGGCATAAAGTTGTGTATCTGGTCCACTAAATTCCCAGATTCCTCCCACAGTTCTCTTCTTTGCTTGGCATCACAGCATATGGAAAGTGAGAAGATACCCCAAGGGGCCAGGATTGCCTAGGAAAGTTGCAGCATGAGGGCAATTCAGGGGAAAGAAAAGTGGTTTTCTATCAAGGAGCTGATGAATCAGTGCCAGAAATAAGAGGTGCTTGTGTAAAGGCAATAATCAGAGGTATAGATGGGTGTAAAAAAAAAAGTGACTAGTTTTCTGTAGTACAGTTATTCTGGAGCCATCAGTGCAAACCGCTCCTGCCCTGTTGGAGGAGGATCCAACATGATGCAGAGCTGAAGTTTCTAGGGTACAGCTAAGGGACCTGAGTGGTGTTTCTGTGATTGCCCTGTAGAGGAGATAGATTTGCACTCAAGCTGGTGCAGTGCTGGTTCTTGCTGCAAACTGTAGCTCCAGTAGTTAGTACTAAGATCTTCTTTCAAGAATTAAAAGGAAAAAAAAAAGGGAGGGTGGGAGACAAGACAGGAACAGTGGATGGGACATGACAGAAAACAAAACCAAAAATAAAAAGATAAGAACAAAGGATCCTTGTTGCATTGACTGGAGAGGTCAATACCCAGCACTGAGCCACACAGCTTCCAGGAGTTTGGAGTGAGTATTACCAAGACCCAAGTGCCATGAAATACCAATATTCTGTGTGTAATCCTGTGATTTATAAGGAAGAACTCGTGGGCTGGTTTGCTGGGAATGGAGTAAACATGAATATGTTACAAGTTTTTTTGCTTTTATTTTCAAGGCTACAGATTCATCATCTTATACACATCTTTTCTGTGTCACTTCTTGCATGTCACTTAGTGTCACCTGGGCCTTTAATCTGTCTGGAAAGAAATATTACAAAACTGAAGGAACCGAGAAGCTCTTGCTGAAGTGGTAAAAATATGAGCAAAAGCACAGCACCCAGGGCTTTAATGATGAGTAGTTTTTACCTCTTTCTCCCCTTAA
>JAWWLV010000144.1:17522984-17652066 GCA_035041135.1 Platyrinchus mystaceus
GTGTTGGGCAGAATGATTGACTAAAACTTTGTCATTTATAGCTAATGCAAGTGTGTTGTCTTGTGAATGGTCAGACTTGGAGGTTTCCTTAACAGTCTGTGTATGAAAAACATTATTTTCAGTTTTAGACAGCTTATTTGGTGATTCTCCCCCCAGTCAAGTGTTGCTGTTTCTAGTCTTTGCTTTGCATTAAACAGTATTATACAAGGTAACTGTTTTCGTAGGAATGCTTTATAAACATGTAAAACATGTTGCTATGTCTGCTGTAAAACATACAATGATTATTTTTTGCCACCGTTGTTGTTGGCTTAGTCTTTATGTTTTGTTTGGTGCTGATGCTGGTATTTAAGGTTAATTGGAGTCACTGTGACAGAGTTTGGGATTCAAGAATTAGAGGATCATGTACCTGTAAATGTATTTTTGACTCATCCCCTCAGTTTGGTTTTAAAGAAGTAGCTCCTGGTGCTGTAAGAACTGCTTGGAGGGGAAAGGTTGTACCACCATTTCTCTTCTCTTTTGGCAGTAAGCTGATGAAGACATTGGGATTTGCCACCAGCCTTTCCATGCTCACTGTTGAGCTTCCCCAGCTGATGCTGAAGTCCTGGCTTCTGCATCTTTGCTCTTCCTAACGCTGGAGGGGCCACTCAGCTTCTTGATATGTCCTTCTGTCTGGTCTGTTTTCTGACTCTCATTTTTGTTGCTTTTCAGGTGCAGTAATCGGACCCAGTGTGCAGTTGTGGCTGGCCCTGATGTGTTTCCAGACCCGTGCCCTGGGACATACAAGTACCTGGAAGTGCAGTACGAATGTGTACCTTACAGTATGTATCTTGATATATTTGCATTTGTTTCTTTAATAGAGATTTATTATGGAGAATGGGCCAGCCTTGAGCTGGTCTCTTGTTGCCCAAGGGGGAGTAAACCAAACCATGTGCATCATGTAAGACTGAGCTGATAAGATACGAAAAAATGTTCTCTGTGCAAGGTTTGTGCTTAGATTTAAAATATTCTAATAATGCCCCATATTTTCCGTGTTTTGTGGTTTAACAGTACCGTATCATCTTTGGAAAACACTTGGGAAACCCTATTAGAGAAAGCAGACCAGAGGACTATTGCTAGCTTCCAGCTTCTCTTCAAAGAGGTTTATGACTGTAATCATACAGCAGTGCGCTTCAGCTGACCTATGTCCATGTAATTGGTGACATTTGATAAGTGCCTTACATATATGGTATTGTATCACTAGGGAGGTAGAAAGCTAACATTTTGGGAAATTTGATGTTTGATGGTAGAATATACTAATTTATAAGCTTCCATGGTTATGAAGGCAAATTACAGGCAAGCCATTTAGACTGAATTTTTGAGGCAGTCATCTGAGATTACAGCAGTATGTGCCAAAAGGGAAATTCAGAGATAGGAGAAGTTAAGTGTACATCGGAATTTGCTTTCTGTAGAAGCTGAATTTGTTAGATGCAGTTACAGTCCTACTATCAAAAAGGTCAAACCTCAGAAAAGAAATAACGATAATACTAGGAATGCACTTTTTATTAGCAGTTGTAAAGAGCTGAGCAGTGAATAAACAACACCATTTCTAGGTTTTCTGTTTGAGCGGGCCAGAGCTTGTAGTACACCTCTCAAAATAATAAAGCAGGTGTGGGAATGGATGCTTTCGACCCACAGTGTTGTATTGAGAGAGCAGCAGGAGATTTCAGTTTGCTTAAACCCAGGATTTGGCTCGAGGACTAAGACCATATTCTTTGCTGCCTTGAGCATGGGCTGTAGGAAAGCAAACACGTCTAAGCAGCGACAGGAACGCTGTCCAGAGGGAAAGCAGGACCTCACAGCCCCTTGGGTGGTCCCCATCCCTCATGTAGGAGGTGGCCACCTGCTACCGTCTGGTAAGGCTGCATAGTGTTTGGCTTCTGAGAAACTGCAAGGCGAGGGATGCAGCTTAGGCCACCTCTCTGAGCAAAGGGGACCTCTTGGCTGAGGGACTTGGATTCTCTGCTGGCAGGGTGCTCAGCATGTCCACATTTGTTTTTCTAAACAAAAATGTGAAGCTTCTAATTGCAATGATGGAATACTTTTTATGGAGTGAGCTATTAAATCCACGGAAAGAGTGACATCAGGGGCTTATGGTCTGCCCTAGTGAGCAGAATATCCTCCAAATTACAGTTTGGAGTTATTCCACTCTAAACGAGGTCTTTCATTTTAGAATCGACACTGTTCATGGAGAGGGTGCAGGGAGATTGCTTTCAATTTATCATAGCAGGTTGTATTTCCTTGTGATTTGTGGTGAGGTATGCCATTCCCTCTGGAGACTGGGCTGGTAAAGCAACAGTCATTACCTAGTACCCCTCTGTAGCCTTTGTTGCATGTAAAACAAAGAGGGATAGTGATGCCTTTTGAGAAAGGTAATATGTCAGTATTATGCCCCGAGGAGTTAATTGGCCCTGTGTACAAGATGTAAAAATAACTCTTGTGAGAGGTTGCTCAGTACCAAAGGTACAGTAGGAACTGAGTATTTTTTAATGATCTGAATGTGGGTAGGAAAATGTCAGCAACTGCCACGGTGCCTTTGCAATTAAGTTAGTAGCTTTGATGGCTGTTTTCCTCTATTTCTTTTATGAATCAAATCTAGTGCCTCTGCAAGTAGAGTTATAGAGGGGGAAGACAAGGGATGAGCATATGGTGAAATAGGATCCAATCTCCTGAGCTTGTTGTTCTGCATTACCTAGGAAATTCTGGATCAAATTTTCATGTGTTGTTATTCCAGAGAAGTTGATTGGGTTCAGACAAACTGTCCCCATTTGTCTGCAGATATGGAGTGGGAAACATAGGGCTCCATTTTATTCTTCTCCTACCTGAAGGGGTGGGTTTGTTACTGCCTCCATTTCTTCTCTCAGAATGATGATTTTGTAGATGTTCCCTGCCTGGGCCCCACTGATGCCCTACAAATAAAAGCCATCCAGGTGATGGGGAAAATATCAGCTCTGGGCAAGTAGGTCAGCACCGGTATGGTTGGACCAAAGCTACATCTTGTGGATGAAATCTGTTTCTCCCTTGATGCCCTCAGTGATGCCTCTGTTATTTGAAGAGGTCAGTTCTTATCACTGAACCCAGGTGCTTCAGCTCCTCTAGCCAAATTTGGGCTGTTGCCCAAGTCCTTTCAGGTCCAGCTTCCTTAGCTTCACTCCCCACACCCATGCCCCTTGTGTGACGCTTTGCTTGGAGGAAGGGAGTGGACTCTATGGGTTCTCTAGCACTGGGGAAAACTTTTCCTCGACCACTGACATTTCCTTGGGGGCTCAATGCACCGCGCCCTTGGTGAATGGTGGTGTCTGCCATATGGCCATGTCCTAAAGGAACACATCAGTTGCATAATAAAGGAATTAATAATTTAATCAGGCACTTCTGTGCAATTCCACCTTGCCTCCTTCTGGTTGGATGGGTTACTCCTTACACTTTCAAATTACTCTTTGTGGACTGAGAGAGGGTTTGCCCAAGTGCTGGCTCAGCAGCAGAAGGGACTGTGTGTGCATCTCAAGAGAACAGAGTCTAGGAATCATCTTTAACAGATGTTGCTAGTACTGACCTTAGGCACTTATGCTCAATATAGTGCTAGTGTATATGCTGCCTCAGAGAAAAATTATGTAAGATTTAAAACTCCATTGGGTAGCCTGCTTCTCTTGAGATTTTATTTATTAACTCTTCCAGCACTAGCTCATATAATTTTTAAGAGGAAACCGTCCCCTTTCCTCTCAGATGGGGGAAAACCAAACCTCCTCAAACTTCAGTAGCTCATATATTGTGAAATGTCCTTTATATTCCCCCCCACCACCACCACATTCCTGTGTGTTTACTACAGATACCCCTTATAAAGAGAGTTTCATGAGGCTGCCGTTACTTTCAACACACGGAGAAGGGGATAGATGATTATGCAGATAGCCCAGTCCTTGCCTTATTTTCCTGATCCTGTAGTCATTGTATGTGGTAGAAGCTGCCTTCTACAAAAATGGACAGTCATTCCAAGAATGTCAGGACTTTTTGGTTGCCCTCTGACAAGGAAAAGCAAGTGAAAAACTGGTGATTTCAGTAGGTAAAAGATATCAAACCTTATTTGACAGGCTTCAGTGGCATCACTTGTCCTGTATTTTTGGTATGAGGAGACGTCATAAAATTAATTTTGTCTTTCTCAAAGCAGGCCTTAGCATGTGGTGTGTCTAACACCTGCTTTAAATATTGCCCTTTTTCTTCTGAAATTACTAGTCCAATTTTCTTTTAGTAATTACTGACCAAGAGTTTTTTGATGTTTTTTTAATTGAATATGTACTACTGCAGACCTGCAGTCTGTCATTGCCAGAGCTGTGGAACATGTCTTCTTGTGGAGGGATGTCTCAAGCTGCATTTCGGCTGTGTTACACAGTGTGTGAATATGAGAAACCTGACACGGTCCAGCATGGACCATGGTCCCTTTGATCCAGTACTCTGTTGCTTCCTAGTGCATCCCTTCCCTCTCCCCTTCTCCTTTTGCTGAGTAGAGTTAAATGGGTAATGAGAACAGCAGTGGTGGAGGTGGTTTTGTGAAGCTAGGTCAACACTCGTTGCAGAAACACTTCACTGTCATCTTCTGGTGCTTGTACAATCCTGTTGTCATGGTGCCAGTGCATCTAGGAGTGTAATTTTTCATATTTCACCTTTGTAATGTGCTAAGGGCCTTCCAATTTTACTTAGGAGCCGGCACAGAAAGCAGATGAGTGATTTATCCGAAGCCATTACATGAGGCTGGTGGCAAGCAAGAGAGTCCAGTTTTGCAGGACCAGTCGTGGTGGGAGAGGGGCTGAGCTAGCTGTCATTGTAAGCAGCCAGATTTTCAATTGATAATCTAATAAACCTGAACCAGCATGTTGGTTTTCCCCATGCAAATACCACCTTTGTGAGTATGTAACACTTTACAACTCAAACTATCCGTGTTTTAGTAGTTCTGCATGCATTTCTGAGAAGGATGAATGGAGTGAACAACCGACATGAGCATGGCGAGCCTCCTTCCCTTCACTTTCTTGAGCACACATGGTCCATGGGCCACGACACTGGCACTGCCCTTTGTGGATGACACTATCACCCAATGGCTTTGGCTGAAATTTAGGGACTATCTGCATTTAGTTTTTATTCAGGTTTTGAAAATGGCATGAGTTGAAAGCACCAGAGGTATTCTGCAATGTTTTTTCTGTTCGTTTCCTCCTAGAGACAACTGTGCAGGCTCCCAAGGACCCAGCATAGTGTGGAAAAGAGGATTTAGCTAGATGAGTATGGTTTACCTTTAGTTTTTCCTGAGCTCCCAATTCCCTTAGGTTCTAGGTTTTGGAATTCACAGAATAACTTCTACACCGTTATCCTTCAGAAACAGTCTATTTTTTTAATAGGGAATTGGAAGATTTAAGCTATAGGGTAGGGCAAAGTGGAAAAAAGGTGTAGACTCAATGAGGACAAGACTATTGCTGCACTGAGGGAAAAGCTGGCAGCTGCAGAAGGGAGTGAGACAGGTGCCTTGGGCATGGCATATCCCACTGTGATGACAACTTGCCTCATACCCAGGCAACACGTCTTCCATCAGTTTTTAATACTGAGTAGATGGGTTCAAAGGGCTGATTCCTTCAAGGGAAAAATGTTCATGGCTTCCAAAGAAGGATGAAATCGTCCTTCCTTTTCATTCTGGCTAAAGAGGCAAATAAATGTTTTGAAGGCACCAAATATCTTTGATGCTTACAGAGAATTTCCTTCTTCTGTAATACTAACAAGAGGAAGGAAAAGCTTGAGCATGGTTCATTGCTTCTTTTCTTAGGACTTTTTTTCTTTTTAAACATGGTACCTGAAATCACATTTCCCAGTTGCCGTAGTGATGGAAGGAAAGGTCATAGCCTTGCTAGAAATATTCCTTTTATTGCTGATAGAAGAGTAGATGGGCTCACATATCAATAAAAGTGAGGGATGGTAAGCGTGATGTGGGAACAGAATTCAATAAAGTTTTATTGTATCACAAGTGGACTGAAGTGCATTTAAAAACATTAAATGAAGGCGCACAATATCTGCTCTGCTGGACCTTAGGGCCAGTGAATAGACAGATAATTGAATAATGACATTTTTAAGAGAATACAAGCACTGGAAAGCAAACTGATATTTTCATTGCTCTAAGATTGCTGGTAGAAAGGGAAAGAGGAGGAAGAAGATGGGACAAAATTGCAATCTCAAAACAATTTAATGAGACCACTTTTCCCAAGAATGCAATTCTTAATTATTTCTGGAGTGCTGTAAGACCATTATGTGGCCTCCAGGCTTTCCCTCTGTGCATTTTCTTGCCGCCTTCTCTATCGGTTAAGGGACAGTGTTTGTCCACTGAGAGCAGTGCTGTGTTTCTATTAAACAAATGTGTTTGTGGTTTCTCTGCTTTTCTTTTGCCCAGTGTTTTTATGCTTGGTTTGGTTTGTTTTTGTTTTTCCCAAGAGAACTTGGTCTCCTGAGGCCCAGTAGTGAAAATGGCAAATGTTCCCAAGGGATTAAACCCGACTGTTGGCGTTTTGGTCAGTAACGAGCAAATTCCCTCCTGAAGCCAGGCCTCCTTTGTTTTATTTAGTTAAATGAATTATTTGTGTGCAAGGGCTAGGAACAGTAATTAAAAACAAACAAAAAACCCAAACCAAAAACCCAGCACCAGACCCAACTATCCATTATGATTATTTCTGAGCAGAGAATCTTTACTTTGTCTCCTGCTGACAAATTGCCTTTCTTCCAAGGCACACAGTTTCATGGACATTGTGGCCAAAAACCTCTCTTTTTTTTGTATTCACTGAAACTCCCAGCTTTGCTAGCTGGTTTTTTTTTATTCCAGAGAGGCAGAAAGGAAGGATGTGTTACTTCCCATATGAGTTGTCTTTTACTGTGTGTTTATGGAGAGAGTGCACCTACACAACAGCCCACTGGAAAGCACCCTTGGTTAAAATAACCTGGGCTTTGCAAACCTGGAGGCCGAGCTCTCTGCATACTGTTCAGGAAGGGGAGAAAAACGAAGTGCTGAGAGTTAGGGAAACAAAGGTGTTTGAAAACTCAAAAGTAGCCCGAGATGAAGGGAAAAAGAACATTTTTGTGAGAAATAGTGAAATAAGTGGTAATGTGGTTAATTTTTGAATTTAAGATGAGGTTGGCTGAAAATAAAGGAACAAGGTGATTTCCAGTGTGTTTTTCTGTAATGCATACTGGTTTTAAGGTCTGCTGTCAGCAGAAACACTATGGACTTTCTTGTGAGAAGAAATGAGAGAAATTTTATGCAGTCTCCATAGTAGGAAGGCCATCACTACCTGCTGCATCTATAATTTCCGGTATGCTTCTGTGAAAAGCCAGCTCTTGCTGGCTTCTGTCATTTCAGTCCTTTCCTCTAGGTTGTGGAACACTTCATCATGTCTTCTGCTCATTCTAATATGAGCCTTTGTGCAAAAAGTAATTTTTTTCTCTGTTGCTCTCTTCTTAGTGTTTAGCTGATCATCTCCTGGGCCAGCTCACCACTCCCTAGTCCCAGGCTTAAAGTATTGAAATGCCTCTATTCACTGATGCATTCTGTCTTTGCACTGTGCTTGGTTCTGAAAATAACATCTCCATGAACAGCAGGTTTTGCTCCTGTGTGTCTTTGAGTTGCACATGCTGTCTGTATGACCACAGAAAAGTCACCGCAGTACTTTGCTTGCTTGTTTTAGGTCTGAAATGCTGCAGTGGATAAGAGTTGAAGTCTGTTATAGCCTGGGCACCTACGTACTTGTCAGCTGATCATGGGATGTTTAATCGCATGTTTGTTGATACTTTTATTATATTTTGAAGCAGCTACAGCTACAAGAAGTTTTATTTTTCTAAGAGAGTATAAAAAGGTTTCTGTAGTAGAGTACAAGAGGCAAAATTTATGTCCCTATTCCCACAGTCACTTCACTCTCACAAGTTTGCCATGTGGAGATCCAGACGTTAAATAAGCCAAAGAATTTAGCGCAGATCTGTTATGT
Organism: Platyrinchus mystaceus; assembly: GCA_035041135.1. Classification (NCBI taxonomy): domain Eukaryota; kingdom Metazoa; phylum Chordata; class Aves; order Passeriformes; family Tyrannidae; genus Platyrinchus; species Platyrinchus mystaceus. Next base: position 17,531,021 of record JAWWLV010000144.1, read on the forward strand.
GTTTCTCACATATGCTGTTTTTCTTGATATAGAACCTTGTCAGTTCTCCCAAGGGCTTCCATAATTGGTTTATTATGGAATTTGAAGGTGGAAAACTGTGATGAGTAGTGTAACTTATTTTATGAAGATTACGAATATAAGGGAGTACCTCAATTCCTGTGTGACTTCTGTGTACATTTATTCTTTTACATTCTTTATCCACAGCAGCTGATTTGATTTTTTTTTTTTTTTTTTAAGTGAGAAAGTCTATATTTTTGGTTTTGGTCTAGTCAATCATTTAAACTAGAAGCTTCTTAAAACCTTTCAATCTGTTGTCTGAATGCCTTTGGCCTTTGAGTCTGAATCAAAATTGCAGGGAAACTTTCTTTTGGTGTCAGCAAACTTAGGGCCAGGTTCCCAGTAACCTAAGGCTATTTGAAGTCATTAGTTTTTTTCAAGAAATCATTCTTTGTCACACCCATTTCTAGGATAGTAAATAACAGATATTGTCTCAGCAAAAATGGAAATTCTAACCAATACTGGGCAGAAAGAAGAATGAAAATCTGGTGCTGCAATCCTCCCACCTTGGCAACTGATGGTTCCACATCCAAATAACGAGGCATCTTTGTAGTGTCTGAAATAGATTTGTGTTACCTTAATAAAGGTGCTGACAAAACGTAGCAGCCTGAACCCTGCAAACATGCTTTTCAGGAGTTCCAGTGGGAAGAAACCCCTGGCTTTAGGTCATTTGTACCAAGCCATATTTTTCTTCTTTCTGTGACAGGACGCCAGTAGATATTTGTTGCCAATTTGCTGCCTAACATGTCCCCCCTACTTCCCAATTGTCTCTGAACAACTCTGTCATCATGAAGAGGAATGTATTTCTTTGCATCTTTAATAACCTATTGTCTAAGTTGGACTATTATGCCAAGCACCCTCTGGGGACTTTGATATGGATACATTTTATAAAATATCTTCATGGAAATAATATTTATATTGCCAGATTTTATTCCTATTTTCCTTTAATTTCTCTCACAAGAAGTACTGCAAAGGTTCCTTTCATTGGGGTAAGCAGTATAAGGGGATTAAGACCATCCTTGCCAGGTGCTATTATAAATCCACAAAAGAAATGAAATACATTTATTGAGTTTTATTCTGGCCAATAGGGAGAACAGACTATGTGTATCCGGTGGCTAAGTTGAGGATTGAAGTTCATTTCTTCTAGCACAGGAGGGAGGAGGAGGGAGGGGGGAAATTTGAGTATATTAAGGCAAATCCCTTTAGTGTGTGAAATACGAAAGCGCATCTTTCCAGATCTAAAAATACAACTTTGTTGAGTTTCTTTATATTAAAAGGGCTCCCAGGAAGAGAGCCAAATGCATCTCAATGTATTACTTTTTCCTCATTTCCTCCACTTTCCTTGCTAACAACATTTCCAGTCAACTTTAACAACAATATAGGCCTGCATGAAACCACAGTAGTTATATGTACCTCAAACTCTGGCAAAGGAGACAGAAACGCAGACTGCATATAATTTGATTTTGGTTAGCTTCTCTTTCTCTTTCCAAGAGGAGTTAAATGGGAGGAGGAATTGTGGAAGACTAGGGCAAAGGAGGCATCCCCGGGGTATCCATTTGAAAAAGAAAAAACAAACAAACAAAAAAAAACACCCAAAACCCCAAACAAAATCCTGCAATTTATTTCTACGGTTTTCTTATCCGAAAATAGTCATGGTGTGTCACTTACCTGGGCTGATTGCCAGGTTATGCAGATGTCCTAAGGGTTTTTTGAGGTGTGTCTAATTTCTTTTTTTCTGGGGTGGGGAGGAGGCCTAAGGGGGTTGATAACCAATTCAGATTAGAAAAGATTATTCCAATTGATTTCCCAGATGAATGTATTGCTGAGGGTCTAAACCAATCTTCTTCTCTAAAGTCCTTTTCTCGTCCATGAGTAACTTAAATATGTCTAATGTAGTTTTAAAAAAATGCCTTAATCTCATTTATCTTTAATTTCTCTGTTCCACTCTACAGGCCCACATAAAAAGATTTATAGTGAATATTTATCCTGTCCAATATCAAAAGCAAATTCCTTTCCAGATCTCAATTTTCACTGATAATCCTCAGAGATGTATAATTTTAATTTACCTTGCAGATGACGTCTACCTGGTTTCCCTCTCTGCTTTTACGAAGGTATTATTCTGCTGCACCTCAATAACTCTGGGGGGTTTTTTTGTTTTTCTTTGTTTGTTTGTTTGTTTGTTTTTCCTCTCTTGTGTGTGTTTGAATAGTTTCTGTGAGTGAAACTATTGTCTTGTCCTTTGCTGGAGAGCACACGCTAGTGCAGCAGAGTCTGGGGCTGGCGCGTCACTGTGTAATCCAGCTGAGTCCTTTCTTTTTATCCCAGGAGAGGCAGCATTGGGCCTTTTTTGTCCTTTTTGCTTTAAAAATTAATAATCTCACGTTTTTCCATTTCATCTCCTGCAAAGGCTTGCAGGACCACACAGATGCACACTCCTGCACCTGAAAGTTCCAAACCCTCAGATGTTCAGTTTTGCAAAATTATGGTTCTACTAAACAGAACAGGAACTATTGCACTCTTGAGATTTTGAAAATGAGTCCATTATATTTAGGTGCCCTAATGAAAGCTGAGCTCCCCTGCAAATCTGCCTTTAATGTCTGTATGGGAAACACTCTGACATTATTCCACCTATGTTACTATTTAAAGCAGAAAATTCTGCATTTAGGTGCTACTCTGAGCGCAACCTTAAAAGATGGTTCCGCTTTTCTGCAGTGAAACTGAAGGGGAGGAATGTAAAGTCTGTGGAGAAAATGCAGGCTCAAGTTTGAATATTTGACCTTAAAAAGAAGAAAAATAGGAAACAACGTATAGATGGTGTTTGAGATAATTTTTTTAATAAGACATGGCTCAAAACATTGAAATTGGAAGATAAATTACTTTGATAGTCTAGCCTCACATGGGGAGAGCAAAAAGTAGTGGCTAGTGGCTCTCTTCGGTATGAAATTATACTATATTACTACTGGTGGTCTTTTCCTTATCACAGGCTGAAATTAGTCCTGCCTCAGTATAATCGCAAGTGTATCCTGTTGCTGCTTTGGGTATTTATACTCAGTTTGGCAGTGCCTGAAACAGGAAAGACTGTTAGTCAATACTCAGTATGGAGCTGAAGATATGGAGGCATCAGCTATTAAAATGTAGCAGGGAAAATAAGGTGATATCTGAGTACTGCCACAGGTTTGACATGGCGGAGTGCATGTGCAGGGAGTGCCTGCAGCACCTACAGGCACGTCTGAGCCAGCTTTGGTGCAGACTAGGACTTGAGGTGCAGAAGAGGCACAAGCTGTAACACAGGAATAAATTTGCCACATGAGTATTTGTACAAGGCACAGTTGTACCCCCAGTTTCACTAGGGCTTTGCCCGTTGACACCGCTGGGACACTTACAGCAAGGCGTGTGCTTAAAAGTTTGATGGATGTCAGCTGGCAGGTTTGCATCTTATACGTGGTATACGCAAATAACAGAAGCCTAATTTGAGGGTCACTTTATGTGCTGAGGCTGGGTTTTCGAAGAAGGAACAAATAGGCCTTTGTCCATTTAAAGACTCACTCAGAAGAGTGAGCATGTGCCGTGTACATTTTCAATGGAGTCAATAATTAAATATGTTCCAGATGACTCTAGTGGGGGAGGATATTAATTACCATAAACTGACAAATCTACATTCTGCGACTGGTACTTTGAAAACAAAAAGTCAGTGTTTCAAATAGAATCCACTAAAAATATGACCTGTTCAATTGTCATGTTTAAGTTAACTTAATGTCTTAAGTTTTGGAGGGTTTTTTTTTTTTCCAAGTTTTTTTTTCCTTTTTTTAAAACAGTCTTAATAAAGGCATAGTAGTTGTCTTTCAGCACATGCCTTTGATGAGAGCCCACTGAAACACTTGGGAGTTTTCTTATTGACTTGGAGGGAATTTGGATGCACAGAGTGAAATTGGATAGTATTAAAATCAGGGCAGCCTTGATTATGAAACAGTGTGAGTTTGGGCCTTCCCATTTGGGTGACGTTTGTGGTGCAGTGATGATAATATGGAGAGAGATTTCCAGTGCAAAGGAAAGGCATTTCTTTCTCAAAGAGGACTGGTCTGTTCTATCATTTCCCCTTAGAGACAAAATTAAATGGCTGTCAAATTCTCAAACCAGTTCTAGAGTGCATAAAAGCAATCATTCACATTTTTCCTTGGTAAAAGGAAGATTACAGAGCTGTGATTTGTATATGCAGGGAAAAGACAGGAAAGGCCAAATCTCAAGTAGAGTTAAAACTAGCCCGTGTTGTGTCAGATAACATGAAGAGCTTTTCTGAAGTATGTTAATAGCAAGAGGAGGTTTAAAGAAAATATCGGGAGTGATAATTGTTGACTGTGGTCACCTGACTAATGGAGATGAAGAAAAAGTGGAGGCAGTCAATGCTTTTCCTTGCTTTAGTTCTTAATAATGCTGATTGACCTTGGCCTGTTTGGTCCTCTGAGCTGGAGGACCACGAGTGTGTGGGAGCAGTAACTTTCCTTTTGTGAACACTGAGATTATAATTAAGGGACCAGATGTATCAGCTGAATGTTGACAAGTCCATGGGTCCTGATGGGATTCATCCCAGATTACTGAAGGCATTAGTAGTAGCAGAAGCACCCTTGATCATCTACCAAATGTTTTGGGAGCCTTGAGAGGTCCCTGCTGACTTGAAGTTAGGCAGTGTAATTCCAATGCATAGTGGAACAACAAGTGGGAAGACCCAGGGAACTACAGACTATTCGTCCAGTCTCAGTTCCTGGAAAAATTATGGAGAAGATCATACTGTGTACTACTGACAGGCGTTTAAAGCACAGTGCAATCATCAGACCCAGTCAGTGTGGGTTCACAAAGACAAAGCCCTGTTGAAATAGTTTGGTATCCTTCTGTGATAAGGTCAGTTGCCTAGTGGATGAAGGGAAGGTGGTGGTTATAGTTTTTTCTGAATTTTAGTAAGGCTTTTGATGCTTTTGATACAGCATCCTTCTGGACAAGTTGTCCAGCTGTGAGATGAGCAGGTTCATAATGTGCTGGGTGAAGAAGTGGCTGGAAGGCAGGACTCAAAGGGTTGTAGTGAATGTGGCTGCTTCTGGTTAATGACTGCTCACCAGTGATGTTCCTCAAGGTTCAATTCTAGGGCCAGTTCTGTTCAATATATTTATCAAATACCTGGATACAGGATTTTAATGCACTATTAGCAAGCGTGCTGATGATCCCAAATTGGGAGGTGCTTTTAACTCTCTTGAGGGACGAGAGGTGTTGCAGAGGAAGCACAGATAGATTGGAGTGTTAGGCAGTTATTAATGGGACAAAATTTAACAAGAATAACTGCTGGATTCTTTACCTGGTACAGAGTAGTGTCTGGAGAGCAGCCCTGCAGAAAGGGATCTGGGGTTGCTGGTTGACAGCCAGCAGTGTGTGCCCTGGGAGCCCTGAGGGCAAAACTCCATCCTGGGGTGCATCAAACAAAGTAAAACCAGCCCATCAAAACAGGTGATTATCCCACTGTACTAAGTGTGGGTGCAACCTCTTTCTTGAGGATTGTGTGCAGTTCTGGACCCCACAGATGGATGTTAAGGTGCTCAAGTGCATCCAGAAGCAGGCAGCAAAGCCAGTAAAAGGGTTGGAAGACATGTCCTGTGAGGAGCAATGGAGAACTCTGGATTTGTCAAATTCGGAGAAAAAGAGGCCGAGGAACAGTCTCATTGCTCTGTACAATTTCCTGAGGGGAGAGGATGTGTAGAGGGAGCTGCTGAGTTCTTCTCTCTGGGATCCAGTGATAGGACAAATGGTAATTGTTCAAAGCTGCATCAAGGGAGGTTTATACTGGAAATTGGGAAGCATTTCTTTACTGAGAAGGAGAAGCACTGGATGAGGCTTTCTGGAGGGTTGTTTGATGCCCCAAACCTTTCAGTCTCTAAGAAGCATTTGGACTATGCCCTTAGTATTTTGCTTTGGTTTTTGGTCAGCCCTGAAATGGTTGAGTGGTTGGACTAGATGGTCATTCCAACTGAAAATAAACTTTTGCCAGGGGAAGATGCTGACACTTTGCAGTGCCTTGATAACCAGGGCTTCCAGAGCCCCGTGTGTGCGCCTGGAGACAGTTGGCCATTGTTGGCTGTAATGTATGGTAAGAAAGCTCCGACAAATTGCTTTGCAACACTTCTTCATCTGAATGTCGATACTCATGTTGAAATGGGTTTTCACAGTCAAATGCAGCCCAAATCTTATCAATTATGAATGGCTGCAACAGATGGTATGTATTATTGTTTTTAAGAATGAGTGATACGTTTCAAACGAGAAACACATGTTGCTCAGCAGCTCTAGCTGCCACTTCTGAGGCGGGAACCAACTCCCTGACCTTGTCTTCCCCTCCACTTGTTGGATAACATCCTATTTTAATAACCAAAAATGAAGACCATGAAATGTTGCACAATGGAAAACTGTGAGCAAACATCAATTCCGGTGTAAGAGGATCCTGCTCTTTCTCAGCCTGTTGGGAGATGCACCTGTCTGGACAAGGGTAAAATTTGTGTTTGCAGCAAAGCTATCGATCAGCCTTTCTTGAGGGTCCTTGGGACAGGGAAATTCTGCAAAACTTCTTACATGAAGTTTCTAGAAGTTTGTACAAAGTTACTGCAAGAGGCTGGCTGGTAACCTAAGATCATGGTGGTGTTGGTGAGTGCTTTGTCAGATGCCCAGCTTTGCAGAAAATACTGTCTATTCCTTCAGTTTTCCTTTCAATCTCCATCTGTTGTGTTGCTTTCTTTTAAAAATAAAATATCTGCTGTAAATACAGCAGGGGAAAGGTTTCTGTGAATAAAAGCCTAGCTCTTGAAGAGCAATCCAGAGGACTGTAGCCCAGCACTCCTCAGAAGATAGACCAACAGTCTTGGAGACTACATTCCCTTAAGATTGTGCCTATTTTTGCTGCAGATATAAAGTCTATATACATTCCTTATCTGGAAACAAACTGTGTAAGTGTTTGCAGGATTGGTTTTTAATTTGGTGGAGAGAAGTCTGTTAAAAGTCTTCATCAGTTTAGCAAAATCCACTGCAGAAACATTTGCTGGTTATAATGCAGAATACATCATTAAGACATATATTGCCAGAACAAATGAGCCAAAGGTATTTTGTGATAGTAGCCATTCAAAAATAAAATCACAATCATTTGTTTAGTTTCTGATTTATAGAATTGCTACAGCGTTTTGGCTGAAACTGGGAGCAGAAAGCTTGTATGTTCTTCCTCTGGCTTTTTAAAATTCACATTCATAACACAGCAAAATACTCATTTCTGTGTCTTTAAAACCAATCATATTAGCTATTCCCCTGCTGAATTTAGTGCTTATTCAAATGCGCTCTCTGCTCTCCTTGAAAAGGAATTTTGGCTCAATTTCTTCAGTGCATAGCCCTTCCTCAGTGCATTGATAACACAGTGTTATCTTATTCTGTAATACTTCACCATACAAAGCAATCTAAAACTCAAGGAAGCATGCCAAGAGACACTGGGCAAAAAGCCCTTATGTAAAGTTTGAACTTCTTTCCCTTAACAGTGCAGCATTTACACAGCCCTCTCTTCAGGCAAAGAAAATAAATAAATCAAAACAAAGCTCTAAAGTTAACCAAAAAGTTTCTTAAGCACTACTTTTGGTATTTATTTTAATGGAAAGAAATCAATTTTATGTCACTTTTATCAGACTTAATTAGAGGAATTCTGCAGTGCTCTTTGCTGACAGTGGGACAAACTCCTTGTATTGTGCCATTGGTCAGATCTGGATGTAGAGTTTCCAGTGTAAAAGCCTTTTTTTTTTTTTTTTTTTTTGGTGGTAGGATTTGATGCTTTATGGGTCCTTTCTGATCCTGTGTGGGAGTGTGGTGAGAGTTCATGCAAGGCCTAAAGGATCTTCTTGCTCTAGAGCTTGGGATAAGAAGAAGCAGACATAGGTACCTATGGCCACCTTGACAAGAGGTGCACCTCCTGCTACCCAAATCATGCTGCTTGAAGATGCACAAGAGATGCATCTTCCTCTTTCTTCACTCATGCTTGTGATCATCCTTCTTGTGATCCTTTTGACCCAACTCTGAGCCACTGAGATGTGGTTTCTCTTTGTCATGTAGTTTGTGGGCTGCATAAATCTGAACAGCTTGGCAGTCTCATCGCAAATCAGGATGGGTGGAAAGGAGCCCCAGGTACCCAAGGTTTTCAGTCTTTCTCATGTTATCAGAGTCCATGGAAATTAGGTGTATGGATACCATTAAATAGTGTCAAGATGAGAGCTATCTGCAGAAAGATTATTTATCACTTTCTCTCTGCCTGAATTGAAATTCACCTTTCATCTCCCTTTTTATTCTTTCCACTTCATTTCTCACATTCCCGCTTACTCTATCATAAATATACCCGCACAGCTGTGACTGTGGCTTTACAAGCTTCAGCCTCTTAAATCCAATGCTGTTCTTTGCAGTCGACCTCACCTTTCGGGAGCAGAGGCTCTCCTGGAATATGCAGGAGGATATTGGCTTGTAGAACATTGGATTTACTATTAATCAGTTAACTTGAACCTTTTTTTTTTTTTTGGTACCTTTTTCTCATCATGCAGGTAGAGAGTCCCAAAATCTGTTCACTCTCAGGAATGCAGAATTACCCTTAGTGCTCACATGGCTTTTGTGGTACCAACAGTATGTTTTACTTTGGCCAATCAATAGGGTCAAGAGGTGAGAGTTTGTCTGGTTTATATCTCTGTTTGCCTGAAGTCAAATAGGTAGCCAATTAAATTTTCCAATATTGAATGAGAATAGAGTTGGTAGTGTCAGCTCTTCTACAAATGGATATTAAATTACGTGATGCAAAACTGGCTAAAGATGATTCACAGCAATAATATGACCTAGTTATGTGTTTATTGCGTTTAAAAGACAATTGGGGGGTTGATTTCATTGCCAGCTGTGTGGTAGTTAATGATCACTAACAAAGCACCAAACTGAGAACAACTTCTAAGTACAGCTTGTCATGCTGAATTTTAGACATTTCCAGAATGAATTGTGTGTGTGTAATGGATTTAAAAATAAGGAGAAATACTCTTTTATTGGAGACTAGCAGAATATACTCACTGTAAAACTGTTCATAATCTACAACGAAAATCACAAGCAGAAATGATGGACTTGCTTTTAAATGCATATAATTGCTCTGACCTACAGCTATATGACTCCTGATTAACGCTGGCCATAAATGAATGTCCTAATACAATTTTGAAACCTATGTAATTAGCAGTAGAAGAAAAATTCTTACTTCCTCTTCAGACTGACATTTTTACTGCAACCATTAGTTTTAAAAACATCAGGCAAGCTGTCTGCCTGAGTGGTCTGTCCAGTATCATTGTTTTAAAAATTTCTGGAAACAATTACACACATGATAAACATTAGTTTGAAAATTCAATTTACTACATAAAGAATTTGGGGATGTAGTTTTTCATAAAACAAAATAAGTCAATTAGAGCCTTCTTTTCACAACCTGCAGGTTCTCTTTCAAGCAAAATGGCAGTGATTGGTTTTGGTCTATAAAAGTGTAGGCATTAAAGCTCCAAAGAACGATGTGCTACAATAATGTTGAATTGAAGGTACCTAAGAGAAAATGAATGTTACGGGGCTTTTGCCTTTGATTTTACGGGTTTCTTTAATGTATGTGGCTTGTTAGTTCCATTTAAAGAAATGAAAATGCAAATATCTCTTGCTCTAAAACACACTTTATTTCAAAAAACATAAATTCTTTCATGCAATGATTAAAATGTAGCAGCATCCCAATATCTCTCTTCACCCAGTGCTGCAGGGGAGATGGTTCTGTGGTGATATGTGGCAGCTCTAGAAAGCTTGACAAAAAACTGCGTGATGTTCTGAACAACGTGCAGAGAAAACTCCAGCCTCACTCATTTGCTTTTCTGGTTGGGGAAAGAATTTAGTCTGTGGGCCTGAATTTTGGACTGGTGGATACTCCTACTGGGCCATTTGGGCAGGTTTTTGAAGTTGGGATGGAGCGGAAAACAGAATTTCAGCACTGCTTGTAGCCATACTTTCAGCTTAAATCCAAACAAAATTTCTTTTAGTTTCTCAGAGAGTTGCTCGATCAGTCCTGATTGTTCAGAGACTAAGTTTTCTTAGTAGTCCAGTACCTAATGGAATAGCTTTTCCAACATCATGGTCTGTCAGATCCCTTGACCTGGACTTAAAAAAACATTTCTACCAAGGAATTGCTGGAAGTATAATATTGTTCTGTGTTCCTACAGCTCCAAATGTTTTGTGCTAGGCACACAGAAGGAATTAAGTGTTTTTGAAAACTCGGTTGTGTCTCTGTAAGGTTTGGTCTGCAAGAGTTGATTCATGTGGCCGTATTTGATGGTTGTCCTGCTAAAGGTGCTTTTGCAGTGGACATTGCTTACTGCTTGCACTACTCCTGGCTGCTCAGGCAACTGAGTATTTGCAAAAAGATGAGTGAGAAAAATAGCAAGCTTGGCAGGTGAACCTCACAAGTGAAGCAATAGATTAAAAAAAAAAAATCTTCAATTTAGTGTGAAGTTGTTATTATTTTGAATTTTTGAACACACTTTCTTTTTTTATCCAGAAGAGCTAATCCTTGCAAAAAATTAAACTCATTGATACTGATGTGGAATACTTCCAGGGATGTAGTGGCATTCTAGTGAAAGACAAGCTCTCTATGATTATGGAGGTTCATATGGACCAGTTACATCTAGATGTTTCATCCTTTGGTTGGGAATGTTGCAATGTAAAGTGTAGGGAGGACAAGACATACCGGGTTTTTCATCAGTCCTGTTTTGCTCTTCTTGCTAATGCTCTGACTCCTTTGTGCTGGATTTCTGTTGTCTGCAGGGAACTAGTCTTGGCTTTACAGTGCTAAAGGCTGCATTTCTATTCCACAGGTATGAGATCTCACTCTACATTCCTCTGTCTGCTGGATACTACTTTTGGGAAAGTTAATAAATGTACTCAGTGTTCTTCCTATTTTAAGTTAGCTTGGTCATAATGCTTCTCTTTCCTCTTTTCTTCCACCTGCTTGTCTTTAAAATGTCCAGTACAGGACTTTGTCTGACATGAACTAATTTTTTTTTTTTGCAGACTGTTGGATATCCCACCCATCTTTCCCATCTCCAATTCTAGTATGTGGAGTTAATCTTGGACAAACTGAAAACCCTCTGCTCCTTCTTGTTTGCCCTTAAACTGAAGTACAGTAGCCTGTGATGGTGCAATAGATAATTTTTATTTTGGCTTACAGTTCCTGAATGATTTTAAATACTTTATTTTGTTTTATAAATAATATTTTTCTCTTTCTGTTTTGCTTCAAAATCTGCACTGAAAATTGCTGAGTGGCGTTTCTCACATTTTCTGCATGGAAACTGTTCTGTACAAGGGACTTCATGTGTAACAGTGTTGAAAATCTAATCAGGAATGCTTCATGGAGCTGCAAAATCATTGTTGGATAAAACATTTTAACAGGGAAGCAAAGCTGTAATTGCCAGAGAAGGTCATGATTGCAAATGCTATGTTGACTGGGTGTGATTTGGATGAATCCTGATGGTGCAGAAGGAAGCCCAGTTATGCCCTAACCTGTTGGCTGCTGTTTTCTGTTCCAGTTTTCCTTTTTGTGAAACGTAGTTGTTATGTGGCTAAAGGTTGGAAAACAAAGCAGAAATTCTGATTACAGTCAACAAGCTCAGCATTCTGCACGCTCAGGTCCCAGGCGTGGTGATATTGTGTGCAGCAGTGCCATTTTCCTCTATCGACTTTGTGAGCAGGAGCTTTCTCTGACCTGCTCTATAAAGCCCATGTTGCATACAAAGCCCAAAGTCCCCTTTAGATTTATTAACAAAGAAAGCAACAAAAAACAGTGTGCTGTGCTACTCCTAGGGCTCCTCCCCAAGGACTGCACTGCTAAGAGCTGAAGTCTTCTCTGCACACCAAGTGCAAACAGGGGAGGCAAAATGTGCTTTGCAGAGCTGCTTAACTCTTTCCTGGAAGGAACTACGTCTCACTGTGTCTCAAGAGTGGGAGCAGGGTGGGACGGGGAGGCAGTTTGGTGTTTATTTTATCTCATTCCTACAGCATGCATACACTACATGACTTTTTGTACAATCTAATAGGCAGATTCCTGCTGTTATAATTTGGAAAATTCAAAGTTGAAGGTCTTGTGACCCCCAAGCCAATGTGTGCATGTCACATGTGTCATTACATTAGACTACCCTTGCATCATGGTTGGGCAGAGATGAGAACTATACAAAGGGCCAGTGGTACATGTCTATCTTGGCATTTATTTTCCTGAAGCTGTTCCCTGCTGTGAATGCCACCCCAGTGTGGTCTGTCAGGGAACTCCAGCTCTTGCTGTCGTGTTTTCCACTTCCTTGTGGTTCTTGTCTGTGGTGTTGGTTGGTTGGTTGGTTTTTTTTTTAAATAGGTGGCAACTTTTAGATCCTTGGCCTCCTCTGGCATTGCTAGGAAAGGAAACACTAAGACCTTTATTCAGAGCCACTGCAAACTGGTACAGCTCTTGTGGTGGGTATCTTGTGGTATACTTTCCCATGACCAGTTTGGCATCCATCAATCTAGTGTAGCTCTATGGCATATGTGTACATGTCTGATTTTACCTTGCAACCTGAGACACATGGCAGACATCAGGAATGGGGGAGAAGGATCATCAGTGAAAACACAGACTGCCCTGGTACTCTGTTGTTTGAGACAGGAAGGCTGGTGGCAGCCTTGGACTATTTGCTAGAGCGGCTGTGGCTCCAAGCCCATGCTGTTTCCCTCTGTTTGGTGCCCACTGAACAGCATCCCTGTTCCATTCCTGATGCCTCAGACCTCATGCACAGTTGTTCACCAGTGGTGTCAAGGCTGGTGACATCCCAGCAGCTTTTTCTGCTGGAGATGATAGCTGTCACCTCCTTCACCTCTTCGGCCATCCCTGCTCCAGCAGGTTCATGCAAAGACAGCAGCCCTGACAACAGGGTGCTGGGGTGAGCTGCTGCTGAGCCTTTGCCAGCATCATGGTGGGTTGAAGTGCATCTAGAATGCAGTTGGCACTTAGGCTATGGTCTGTGCTCTAGACATTCCTCTCGGGACCTGACTTGTGTAAAAGAGCAGCAGCTGTGTTGTGCACCAGCTTTAATCTGATGGCTTCCAAAGTGCAGCCTATTCCGGGAGCTTAACCTTGTAATGGCTGAGGCCAGGCACAGCTCTCAAAGGAAGAGAAACAGGCCTTTGATGTTGCTTCCTCTGAGGAAGACAGAGGAGCATTTCTTAAAGCCTTTTTTCCCTCCTGCTGCTCAATGAATCCAGCCATAGAATCGGATCTATGGGGAGGCTGTCACTAGGAAGTGCTTGGCTGCTTTTCAAGCCAACACCTGAAAACAATGCTGTAAGGTAACAAACCTTCTCAGTTCCTCAGAGCAGATCTCCCCATGACCAGACACCAGACGTTCCCGACCAGACCTTGCTGACAGCAGCTGACAGGCACCCAGGTGGATAGGAAGATTGAGAGAAGATAGCTGATAGTTCATTGAAAAAAACATCAATGTCCAAAGCCTGCATCCTGTCTCCTGAGCAAATGTGATCCACAGGAGTTCACAGTGCTGAACCTATGGGGCTAAAAGAATAGAAAAATTATCTCTCATGCCTGCTCGGTGTCTGGCTAAAGGAAGGCCACCATGCTGTGTTCTCCCAACCATCCTTAAAAACCATCCTGGGCAAGGTGACCTTGCCAGGCTGCACACAGCACACTGGACAGATGCTGACAGCTGCATTTGCAGTGATCATCCCTCAAAGATGATCATACGGTTTGCTCCGTATGCTTGCAGGTTTTCATGTTTGATTTTGGACTATGGTTAAAGCACTGGAATCCACATTTGGCACCATTTCCCAGCTCTGCTACAGCTTGCTTGGGTGAAGCAGGTAATATTTTCCTGCCGCTATTCCCAAATGGAATCTTAATCAATCTTTAATTAACCTTGACTATTTTCTTTGTTTAGCTTGCAAGCTATTGGAAGAACAATCTTTTTTTAGTTTAGCAGTGGACTGCTGTCTATTACTGCTCTGGCCCTGGGATATTGCTATAGAATAGGTACCATCAAAAATAACAGGACATTTCCTCACTTGTTATCTTTACCATCATGGCAGTCACACCCACAGTGGAAACACTGTCATTGGCTTGTCGATCTACAATTTTGGCTAAATTTTGAATCCCAGCATGCACAACAGGAGCGTTCAGATAAACAGTTTTGCAACATCTATGTTGCTTGTGTTTAAAATAGGATTAAGAGGAACAAAAAAAGGTACATCCATGAAAAAAAAAAATACCTTTCTTTGTGGCACACCTCAGTGTTTTAGAAATTCTTTACATTTCATCTAGTGTTTGTATTAATTTTCTAATTGATTTTGGGTAAGTATATTTTATTTCTCTAGGCCTTTGCTTAAGAGAATCAGCATGACAAGTTGAGAATATGTATGGAGTTTGTAAATTAGTTTTTTTTTTCCTGTGAATGTAAGTTCTGAAGTAATTGGTTTTTTGTTTATTTGTTTGTTTTTAGGAAAAGGAGCCTTGTTCTTTTTGGCTGCTATTTTCGCCTTGTATTTGATTGTGATGCAGTCAGAGATGACTAGAATTGTAAGCAGTGAGATAAGTTTTCTGAGACAAACTTAAAATTGCAATTCTGATGCAAAGTGGCATGTGGATTTGGATGGAAATCATGAATAATTTTAAACCTATTTAGGTAGTCTTTGTGGCTTTGTTCTTTTTTTTTTTTTTTAAATTAGTTTTAACATAGTTCTCTTACAGCCCCCACTCCCACTCAATGAAATATACAGAGAGAATAAGAGGAGAATTTAATGTGCTCTTGCTGTTAATTGTGTGGATGCTTTCTTCTGGCTCCACTTGTGCTTCAGGAAGAAATGAGACATGTTTAGCAAATGGAGGTTTATTGTAGGACATCCAGATCTCTGAAGAGCTCTGACGTACTAGACTTGTCATCTTAGTTTTTCACTGAACATATTTCTCCTGTCCTTGTGCTCATGCACAGCTGTGCATATGTCAAACGCAGTTTCCTTTTGCTTAATTCACCACAAATTGTGCCATGAGCACCTGGTCCAGTCTTCCTCTGATTTTGTTGCATGACTTGGAGCAAAGTGTAAAAATACCACTTTTTTTTGCCTTTTTGTCATCCTTAAAACTGGAGTACGGGTATTCCTAGAGAGTTTGGGAGCTAAAAATTGCTGTAAGCTAATGGACAGTGAATTAAACTCCTGGCCAGCTCTCCTAGGCCACTGATCCTTGCTCTGTCAGAGCTTTAAGGTATTGGCTTCCTTACCTGCAAAACAGAATATTACTTTCTGAAGTGTGGTCTGGAGGAAGGAGCTGTGTAATACCTACTCTTTGCATTGAACACGGAGTCCAGAAGCCATCAGTTGAAGGTATATTTTTCAGACTGTTGGGTCCATGTAAAGATCTGGAGGCCAGCAAAACAGGCTGCTTCCAGCTTGCATTTCTTGCCCATTGGCCATGACAAAAACAGCACCATAGCCTTTCCCAGAAGGTTCCCTGTGGCTTGAAAACAGAGGCATCTGCTGGGTTTATGGACTTTGCTGCTCAGCATGGCAGTGGAGCTTCCTGTAAATTGATCAGACCTGTCTTTACCTATAGATTTTGCAGCTGTCACAAGGAATGCTGTCTTTGTGGCACAGCTGTGGGAGCAAGGGCAGCACAAACTCTATCTGGAAGAGATGGACGTGTGGTCACACAAGGAGAAGACAAAAAAGCATAAGTCTTCTGGATGTGCCTTTGCACAAGAGGAATTTGGGGATTTTTGCGGGGATTAAAATAGCTTTTCTTGGTTCTGCTGTACCCTGAAAAGCCATGTGAAGTAGCATTTCTGTGCCCATTTTCTATTCTTTTCCAGTATAAGTTTCAAGGATACATGTTCTGCTGGTTGAAATCATGAATCATCAAAAAGGTCCTAGTTTGTGAGCTGGACCAGCCTGGAATCTGCAGCCTGATGGTGGGCTCCTTTGCTGGGAGTGTGGCCCAGCGTCATCAAAACCTCGATGCACCCCAAAGGGCAGGATGGCCCTGCTGCTACTTCCACCTCTGCCCCCACTCCCATGTCAGCTGTGTCCCTCTGCTGCCTGTGATCATGCAGCACCAGAGACGTCTCATCCACCTATTTTTTTCCTTTCCCCTTTTTAGTGAGACACCAGAACAGGCAGCACCAGCTGCCAAGAACCCCCATCACTCCCCCTTTAGCTTTTGGAGAAGGGCAGTCTCTCAGCCGAAGTAATATGTACACTTCCATCCTTTCTCCGTGACTTGAGTTGCACACAGTCTGCTTTTATAAAGAACATCTGTGTTGCACCAAGGTATGGGCCGTCATTTTTGTGAAACTGCTGAGTACCTGCTCTCTTTAAATCAGAGCCCTTTTTAAAAAATGAGTTGATCTTCTTCTAATTTAAACTAACGTCTGTAGAGCTGAAGATCAGGCCTTCCACCTCAGTCAATCCAGGTAGAGCCATCAGGGGACTTCCTTCTCATTTCTTCTATTTTGTGCATTAGCTCAATGAGAACATAGTAATGCACTGGAAGTTGTTTAAATTTTTAGAGAAGTATGCATTTTTGAAATATGCTATGAAAGCTCCTAGCAGTTGGGTAGTCTACCCAGAGCCCCTCACTGAAGGCACTGCTCTTTCCTTCAAGTTGTGAGAGAGACACAAAACATCCTAGGCTTTCATGAGCCTGCTCAGGCCTGAAAGTTGATTAACCCTTTGTTGGGTCATGCTTGAATGTCATCTGAATTTATAATGTGCTGTCACTTCCAGAAACGTGTTATTATCATGCTGGTGTCCTCTCTCTGAGAGGTGCATACGGAGAAAGCAGACCGGGTTAGCAATGAACTGTGGTGGATAATGGTTGAGATGTGTGTTGGTAGGTGATCCTTAGGTTGTGTTTCCATACTGGTCTTAATGGTGATGCTTCTTGAACTGTTTCACTTCAGATTTTAGCCTGATGCAGCCCCATCTCACCAACCTTACTTACTGTATTTACTTTGGTCCTACTCTTCTCAAAATCCCTTCCTTCCCACCCCCAAGGTTAATTAGTAATTTGGTAGGAAGCTGAATCTCCTCCCCCAGGAGATGCTGTAAGCTGTGCCTGTGCTGTTCATGGGTTCAGGCCATGGCATGCTGCCATCAGATCTGTTAGATGAGGCCTCCTGAATGCAGAAGAGAACAGGATGCAGTGAAAGGAAAGGGCTGAGTCCTCTGTGCCACCATATCAGCATAGCCCCATCGTTGTTACTCTGTGAACCTCTGGGAATGTGATAATTTGATTCTTGAGATTTTGCATCATCTAAACTATCCAAAAGAGATTGAGAGAGACACAGACCATTTTTGTGTGAAGCAGGCATAGCCTTGGCCTCTGGCTCTGTCCCCTAGATCTCCCAGGTTCCCTTTTAGCACTATTTCCTATTTTCATATTACTAAAAGCTGGACTGAAAACTGAACCTCACCCTTAATTCTTTTTCCATTTTGAATCTAGCAAGATAAATAAGTGTTGTTTTACATAAAAACTAAGCCTTAGCAAAGTAGACAGATTTATTGAATTACCTCATAGCAAAATGAGTGTGTTTCATTGTCACTTGTTTTTTTTTGTCTAGCAAGAATTATTTTTTTTTTAATCTACTGATGCCATGGGGAAATAGCTGCATTGGCTATGAAATAGAGAGAGGGCACCACACACTGACCACTCCAATAATGTGCACCAGTAAATAATGTGCAAGAGCTCAAGGATCCTAATTTCTGAATATATAATATATTAGAAGTTAAGCTATTGCAAAAGCACACAAAAGACTTCCCTGAACCTTCATAAATTCTTATGCTTTAAATTAGAAATAAAGTAGTCTCTTTTTCATTAAATGATAGGTCTTAGCAGTGCCTAATATTCAGTTCATTGCAAATAGTACTAAATTTCTACATATTCACCACATATATTTTATTGCTGTAATTTGTGGTTCTCCCAAGCAGAATAATATTTTTACTTCACTGAATATACCTGTGCAAGTTAAAGGTCTCAGATGTATCCCTTTAAAGTGACAGTTCATTCCAGCTAGGTTCCTGCTTTATATCAGTACTTATTCGTTAAAAGTAAGTATAAAATACAGTGTCATCCTTCTTAGTCCCATATTCAAGCAGTGGGGAGCCAAATCCCAAAACCCATGAAGTGTTCTCTATTCACACTTGGGCTCAGAGCACACATTTTGCTGCAGGCTGCTCCCTTAACCTGTTTACCTGCGTGCTTCGTTAAGTAAATACACCCCAGTGCCAGCCTGCCCAGGGTCCGCCGGTGCGGCAGCCTCAGCTGGTGGCAGCCTGGCTTGCTGCAGCCTTGCCGAGAGCACTGCAGGGACTCCGGCTTCAATCCTGCTCCTCGGTCAGCTCTGCAAATACGGGAGGGTTTTCTGTGCTGTTCGGTAGGCAGTGATTAATGACTGCTTGGTGTGGCGGGGAAATGAGGAAAACAGGTGAGGAGGATGCTTGTGCACAGCAGAGAGGGATTTACTCAGCTGGGCTTTGAGTGGGGACAGCCCAGCGTTCAGATGAACCAGCACATTTAGTGCTGCCTTCGGGTCTGTACCTCTGAAGGAGGCAGCTATGCCCATCTGTGTTGCACTGCACAGGCATGCTCACAGTCTCTCCCTTCCCCCCAGCACATCTGGAGCATAAACTGGGGAAAAGGCATGGGAGCCTTTCACAGTTCATCAGGGCATGATCTCCTCTGAAACATCTGCCTCTCAGCTGAGATTCTGTTGACTCTAAGTACTGAGAGCTGAAGCAGAAGAGAAGATGAAATGAAGACTCCTAAGCAATTTTCTGCAGTACTTGCCTTAGCAGTTTGTAGATGATGTGTGAGTGTCAGAATAATTTCTTTAGAGTGTTTTAGGAATGAGCCTCAAAGTATGAGCTGTGCCAGTACCTTCGTGTTACACATGTGAGCGTATGTGCGTGTGACACACACTTGGGTTAATTATTTAAGTCCTAAAAAGTTGGAAGTCACTCCTCTGCATATGAGTGCACATATGTGCACACACACACACACACACATACAGCACACATGCGTTAATTACTTAAACCTAAAAATGCTAGAAGGCACGCTTGATTCTTTTTTTTTTGTCTTCTCTTTTTAAATAGCAGATGTTGTTAAAATTTACACCAGATTGTAAAATCTGTTCCAAAGGACCAGTTTGAAGTCTAACATCTTTCTCTGCTCTTCTCTTGCTCTTCAAGTGGTTGCAATAAAATCCCACCTCTCCAGTTACTTTGTAGGTGTTCCCCCAATTCAGAGAGGAGAAAAACAAATGCGTCCCTTTGTTGTTTTTCTCTATGGAAATCTTTTTCTGATTTTGATGGGTATTTTACTACAGCATCCCGTTGGAAACACTTAGGAATAAGTACTATTGACAGAGGCAATTGATACAAAATCCTTCCTGACCGTCCTCTGATCAGCTAAAGAGAAGCGGTGTTTCACCTACCAAAGTGTTATTAAAGGAAACTCAGCCATAGCAGCTGGTGTCAGCAATATGCCTTGCAATCAAATGAGAAATATGGTAGATACTCCAAGACATGAGATAACTGCCAAGGCTTATTGCAGAGCAAAGAGCTTTTCAATAAATGTTTTCTCTGAAGAGCATCAGATTTCACTCACTTCTCACAGCTCAGACATGCCTTGGCAATCATGATTAGCCTCATTTGGACCTGTGGAATCTATTATTTTATAGCTAGTCTCACAGCTGGCAGGATGACAAACAGTTTATTCCTCTTTGGAGAGAAATTGGACCAAAAGACACAGAGCTTTAATTCAGTGCTCCCCCACCTAAGATATTTTTCCCTTCCCACCTCTTGCTTAAGGCAAGACATCTAATGTTTGCCTTGATGGCTCTGTCAGGCTCTTGACATCCCAGATTTATCTCTTGCCCAGATGAGGACAAATCTTTTAATGAACTTCAGGATTTCATTCCTTTTAAAGTCAGGTAAGGAGGGTTTACAAGAAAGATATAAAGAGCTATGGAAATAATTATTCTTAATTAGCTACATTTGCCTAGTTGCCCTGTGATCTTTCTGGGCATTTGACATCCCAGAAGGAGGAACCAGTGGGGTGGTGGTTATCCAGGACTATTTACCTGACCCAATTACACATGGGCTGAATGAGCAAGGGGAGTAAGACCTAGACTTTAACTTGCTTACCAGAGCTCTTTGGGGTTAGATTTTACCAGGCAAGGTTATTTATTTCCCAAACAGCTGTATTGTTGTGGGGTTTTTAACCATTTCTGTCAGTTTGTCTTTCTGTACTCTGTCTCTGAGCACTTCTGGGCTGAACTGGCAGCACTAGGAATTAGGTGTATGTATGTTCCTGCCCTGAAAAACCACACTCAGCAACCCTGAAGGATCAAACCCTGCTTCCAGCACCTGTTGGTCGAACTCTACATGCACAGATGCCTTTCTTGATGGAGGGGAGCAGCATCTTAGTACTCAGTTTGTGCCTAGACCTTTTTCAGAGGGGCACCATTAAATAAATGTTCTTGGAAAAAGCTCAACTATATTTTTTTTCTTTTTAGACTTGGAGCTGCAAGTAATGCACAGTAATGCCTTTCTCCCATTTATAAAGGAGCCCACAGCTTGTTGGGGAGACTGGATCTCCACATCTCGCTCATCCCAGCTGTGTTGCAAAAGGCTGATGGGTGCTCAGCATCAGGCTCTTCAGCAGCAGCAGGAACCAGCTACAGAACAAGTGCTGCAGAGGGTCAGCCCCACAGTGCTTACCTCCCTTTCTGGATCTCTGCTTTCACATTTTTTTACTTTTCTTTTTCCTTTTTTTTTTTTTTTGTATGGGAGAATGATGTCCAGGTGGCTGATTCTGCTGTAATTTAATGGCAGCTCACTCATCTGCTGTTGTGGTGGAAACAATAAGAGGCCAACTGCCAAGGAAAGTTTGGCTGAAGGACCTGTAGCCATAATTGAATTTTGCACAGTACTTACACAGTCCTTTTTTTCCTCTCTCATGCTCACTCATCTTGCTGCTTCTTTTTAACTGATGAATTTAAAAGGAAAATTCTGGTGCACAACAAGCTGAGAGTTGCAGTGATTTAAGAAGTTACTGCTGTTTTTTGTATAAACTGGTGTCAACAGAGGGATGTGCTACTTGCCATAGGGTCACAAACGAAGTCTGCCTGGCTCATTTTTCTACTTTTGAAGGTGGTGAGTAGTGGCCAGTGCTCTGACAAACACTTTGACTGGCATAAACAATGTTTTTCCTTCCCAAATTCAGGGATGATTAGTTTTTCAGATCGTTTTATCTGTGGAATGGTGCTCTAAACATAAAATCTCATCTACAGAAGAGATTTATGCACATTAAAAAATCAGATATTTCTTCTGAAGATGAACTTTGAAATATAACAGTTCTTGCTGCTTCTTGTCTTTCCAGTGCAGTATATTTCAGGACTCATTATATCTTAAGTGAATTATCTTTACTTGAGAAAAAAATATTTATCTCTTGGAATAATACATTTAGAAGTGCAGTGCAATCACATTCAGTATCTGCTGAAGCTGATTAAGTGTCTGCTTCTTCAGAGAAGCCAGTCACTGTGACTGCCACCTGGAATAATAATGAGAGGAGCCAGGCAAAAAAAGAGTAGAAATTATTCACTGAATTTCGGGAAATCCAAATGTTTACAAAATCGTTGAGAACCAGCTTGCTGTTTGCTGCTCTTACGGGGCCAAGCACGCAGCAGGGATCTGTTTAACCCTAAAACCCAGAGTCCTTGGGTTTCATTTGCTTTCTGCAGAAGTGATTTTTGCTTTTCCCTTAAAAAATATTTAAAGGCATCATTTTTTGTGTGGCTTGGTACCTAAATATAGGAAATAAGATAATAACATTTAAGCTCCTACAATTTACATCAAGGGGACAGTGCCATGTAAAAGCATTTGTTATTGCTTGGGTTTGAGGGAGAGTCCATATGAGGGCTCTGGCCTCTGATGCCTGTCATCTGTGATGGGAATGTCTTAACAAAAAGATGGCATTCCCCAAAAATAGCCTGAAGTTTGATGTATAATACACAAGGCAATTTTGCAGGAAACCATAACTGTTTTCATCTTACAGAAACCTCTAGTGGACAAGACTGAAAGTATATAAGTGGCTTCCTGGGTCCTGGTGACTTTAAGTTATACTGATGGGTGTTTTAACATTAATAATCCTTAGTTTTATTTTAGTGAACATCTATTAAATTTAGTTATTATGTATTAAAAAGCAGACTGAAAGCACTGACATTTTAAAGAAGCCCAAATTAATGGTTTGAAAGGTTTCACAAATTTATCAAATGAATGGAAATCTAAGGAGAAAAAAAAAATCCACTTAGGAAAAATGACAGCTTTGATTTCTGCAGATCTATGGATACCATATTTAAGGATCTAATTTAGGTTGTGGTTCATGAAAGTATAGATTATTGACATTTCCAATCTCTGTACTTCACAGCAAAATTAATTAGGAGGTGATAATTTTGGGAACGTGTTACACAAAGCCATTGTAACTCACAATACTTGTAGAGCGTCTTTGTTTGCTGATGCTTGGGTATTATATGAAAAATGTAATATGGAAGCTGAGCAAGTGAGATTATTCCTCCCTTTTATTAAATAAAGGATTAGCACTTCATTTGCTGTAAAAGGCAGGCATTTCTCCCGTGCAATAAATCAAGACAATTTTTCCCAGTCTTATAGGAGGGAGTGTAATGTGCACACACAGGTACGTACAGTCAAGAAGAGGGAAGTATTCTATTTACTGAAACCTTAAATTTTCTTGGAAAGATAAATAATGTTACAAACTGACTCCTGCCATTGTAATAATTTAAACCTAAACAAACATTAAAGCTTAGCTTTTAGAATAGTTTTGGATCGGTGGAGAACTTCAACAGGAAGGCTGGAGGTTGAATGTTCTTTCATAACAGAAATTGTCAGCCACAAGAAAGATAATTTGTGGTGATATAATTGATAAGAATAATGTCTTATTCCTCTGGCTGGAGAATGAAAGTCTGTGTGCTTTACATTCAACTGTCAAGTTGCCCTTGGACTTCAAAGCCAGGTAATGTTAATGGGGTCTGTTCCCCATTTAAATGCATTCTAGAAAACCTGTCATGTTGAGGAAAAAAAGAAAATAAAAATTGTAGTAAAGGAGGATTTGATGTCAAAAAAAAAAAAAAAGGAAAGATAGTAATAGTATATATTTGCAAAGCAGTCTCAGAAAAACAGATTCTTCCATCTTCTGTGCTTGCTCCTGAACCAAGACCCAAGAGGTCTTTCCCTGTTGCAAGTTCAAACTTTTCACATTAAAAACTCAGAAAATAAGTGTTTCACTGGGACTAACACAACTGGAGTTAAACTGTGTTTTGGGGACAGCTTGGTGTGGAGGATGGGGATGAAGGCTGGTCACTGTGTCTTCTGTAGAGAGGATAGCTGTAATGAAGGGACTGAAACCAAAGACCATTGTACTGCTATTTGCTTTCCTTTGCTTAGAGGCAAAATATTATCTGACCTTCTGCTGGCTAGAGCTTGCTGCAGTGGATGTGACTCTGTTCCCATTATTAAAGCATTTGGGGTCTGGTGGGCCACCCACCTGCACTACAAGGGGACCCCAGGCTTTATAGAAGGAGAGGGTGAATGAGAGAAATGGTGGCATGTATTTTGTTTTGTGTCTGTGCTCTGCGGAGTGAGTGCTGAATTTGGCTATGTGCTCTCTTTTGTCATTTTAATTATGTGTGGGGAGAAGAAAAAGAAGCAGAGACAGGTACTTCTGCAGCATTTTGAACTTTAGGTTGCCAGAACATGTCATATAAATGCCGAGCTAGCTCTCTTAGCTTTTCTTCTGGTAAACTGTATATGAGGGTTTGAGTGTGTTTGAAACTAATTTTTGAAATTAATTTTTAAAATACCAGTATTTTCTTTTTTAAATGAAAAACCTGATCTAGTGGAAGGTGTCCCTGCCCATGGCTGGGTGATTGGAACTAGATGATCTTTAAAGTCCCCTCCAACTGAAACCATTCCCTGATTCTAAGATTTTCGTTCCCTGGGTTTAGATATATTTATTTTAGATCTGCTGCTGCAGAGTCCAGCTTTCCTCCAACTGTGTTTCCCCACTGAGATCTGCCTAAGTACCACCTGTGCTTCCCAACAGTAGAGCACCATGGGTTTGAAATGTGTTCAGGTGTGGTCCTATTCAGCCTCACTGGCTGGATGCTGGTATGAGGAAGCAGAGGGATGAGTGAGAAGCTGATGACCCTCCTGCAGTATCTTGCCCTACTACTCTCATGTTGCCTCTGATCTGTCAAGTGCTGCATTTCCTCAGGGACCTCAACCACTTTGGTAAATTTTGGATATTAGGAACAGAAACTGCTCAGGACTACATTTTACTGGACCCTGTTGCTATCAGTGTGACTGGAAATACCTTCTACCCAAGAGCAGATTTTCCTACAACCTAGAGGGCAGAGTTTCTCTGTCACTGACTTACAGGGTCCTGTGGTCAGTGATCTGCCATGCTGGATGTGCTCTGAATCTGATGTTGCCTAGTTGTCTAGACTACTGCTTTCTATTTTGATAGGTAAAAGGAAGTCTGTTATCAATGCATGTTTGGATACCCTGAATTTTGAGCATGTCTGTTGTTTACTTTAATCTTTTAGTAGGGGAACCCTGTGACTCCAGGACCCAACCATGTCTTCCAAAAAGAAGAGCACCTTCATATGTGAGCAGGCTCTACAAGGGCATGCTTTGGGGTGCCTTGCTAGATTTGCAGTTTCTCAAAAGTATTCCTATTCAACCTAAAACCCACAGATGTGGGTTGGGGATAAACATGTAACTTGGGAGAGCCTTCTGCAGGTGCTGTAGGGAAGCCCTCATGTCAAAAGTTGAAAGAATTGTGGATGCTTGAGGTCTAGAGAATTAGAGGAAAAAAGAAGAGGCTGTAGATCTCAGAGCACCCTCATATGGGAAGCCCTGGTGCAAGGCAACTTGGAGACATGGTTTGATAGAGAGAGCTGCAGTGCTCAAGTCCAGTGCAGCAGGGCTCAGGGTCCAGTGGTGAGTCATCTGTGCGATGGTCACCATCTTGCACCATGGGTCATGTGTTGGGACTGGGCCTTCTGGGGATGTTTTTCCCTAATTTGTTTTCTAGTGTGATGATTGCTTTACAGCTTCACCTGCCTATGCATCAAGTCAAGTTGGTTGGTGGGTGCAAGATGCAGTAGTCAGCCACGTCTGGCATGAAGCACCCTTGACGTGGCTGAGATGCTGCATCTTGTGCTACTAATGTCAGCCTCAAAAACCTGGGTTTTTAACTCCTTCTATTTTGTCATTAACTATGTGTTTAACACTGAGTCTATTAATTATTAGTCTGAATGTATTAAATCAGGCTGATCTGTAAAAGACAGGAACAGGGAGTGGATGTCACTTATTCTGCTATTAAACATCTGCCCTGAAAAAAAAAACAACAAAAAACCTACCAAAATACAGGGCACAACCTTTTGCTCACTTTTGTAATTGCCTTTTAACGTCCCCCTACTCACGTTATTTTTTTTCCAGGAGTTTTGTGCTGCTGTTGTGTGGGTTTGAAGCAGTGCCAGGGAGGCAGCTCTCTATACGGCTCTGCCACTGTGTGCTTGTGCTTTAAATGGTTGAGTGCAATTCAATGTGGTGGTAATAAAATGAGCAGTTAATGTTGTTCAAGTTTTAATTGTGCCAGAGTGTGTTTTCAGAATCTCAACCAGCAGTGCTAAGAACATTTAATTAATGTTTTTGTGTGATTTCTCTGAATGGGTGGCAAGAGTTTGCCTGATGTCTTGGGGACAGGCTGTGGTGACCTATGATTGCACAATGTCCTTGGTTTTACTTCCATCTGAAGAAACATGAGAAAATCACTGTACGTGGAAAGTCTTGTTTGTAACTTCCCTCAGACCTGGCAAGTGGTTCTTTGATTTCCTTCAGGCCTCTGGCACTGTTGAAGCCAATGGCACTGGCCTGCAAACAGCATATGAATTCGAGGAGAAATACCCTTGTTCTCCTCCAATGTAGAGATAGCAGGAATGGAAGATCTCACTAAAAGAGTAAAAGCTGTGTATGCCTGCTTTTTCTGTAGATCCCTGTAGAAAGGTAAGGTGGCCTCTGTGTTATCAGCAGTACTTCAATTCTGCGGACTGACACAGGCATTACAGAGATGTAAAATTGTCTAATTAGGTTAAATTAAAAAAATTCTACTGGTATTTCATGAAAACAGTTTTGCAGTGGTATGTTGTGTAACTGAAGGGATAATCAGACTATAATTAGACCCTTCCTATTAGTATTGCTCGATGAGGTAAATCCTCCAAGTCTCTCATGCAACCTCTTTGAAGAATATGCCCCCCCCCAATATAAGCTGAGTAATTATTGGCATTCAAAAGCATTGAGTCTTAAATCAGCAGAGTGAAAATGTGTATTTGGGAAACATACAATGGAAACAGCATGCAGAAGGTCAGCAAAACACATCTGTGTTTGAAATTATAAGAGAGCTGGATATGGCACTGACCACTAATAACACATATGAGCTATTCAGGGTAAGGGTAGTCAACACTTCAGGTCACCTAGAGCAGCTGCTTGCAAATATCCCCTCTAGAAGCTTCTCTCTTCATGCTTTACAATATCGCACTGTTGTTCGAGTGCATTACAAAAGCTTTTGCTCATTTGAAAATGTCAATTGCTACCTTCTATGCTGCCAGAGGTACTGTATACCATCAGCCAGAAGAATCAGCATGAAGCCATGCATTTGAGGATCTGTCCTGTTGCCTTCT
Organism: Platyrinchus mystaceus; assembly: GCA_035041135.1. Taxonomy (NCBI): domain Eukaryota; kingdom Metazoa; phylum Chordata; class Aves; order Passeriformes; family Tyrannidae; genus Platyrinchus; species Platyrinchus mystaceus. The sequence goes on from JAWWLV010000144.1 coordinate 17,557,975, forward strand.
TGCTTTTGCAAGAGACATTTACCGTTTTTCTGAATACCTCACTTAACTGTGACCAGCCACAGCCTGGGACGGGGAATACAATTGCTGTGCAGGTTTCTCCAATTGCTAAGTCTGGAGCCTTTCAATCTTGCTGGCTCTTTCCCTTGCAAAATCAAGTGCTTGCACTCAAATGCGTTGTCTCTGTTCCCCAGAGCCCTGACAGCCACATGCTGAAAACATTTGCCTTTAACCTTAACCTGTTATGAAGCAGAAAGGAGCCTGAATCAAAGCCCAGGTAAAAAAAGGCTGTTGAAGTTTGGAAACACTCGTTATGGGAGCTGCATTTGGCTCCAGCTTTGTGCCTCCCTGCACAGGGAAGTGTAGATCCACATGTCTGGCCAGTGCATTTGTAGCCCTACCCTGGAATCGTTCTTCTATTGAGCATGCAGTTTCCCATCCAAATAAATTAGACTTTTGAATGCAAAGGAATTTGCAATCTCAGCATCAGAGGACAGTCTGGAAGGGGCTGGAGTGAACTCGGAGCAAGCAAAACCAAAGCACATGTGAATACCTTTGCATTCTTGTCTCGCTTCTCTGAACAGAGATCTCTCAGCTGCGAAAACCATACTGGTTTGCTGGCAAGTTCTCACTTCTCCCTCTGATATTTTATGGGGCATGTCTTCTCGTACCCCTTCAGGGAAGAGGCCCTGAGGAGCCAGCAAACCCCAGGTCTGGGGTTGCAGGAGCTGTTTGGGTCCCCATCACACTAAAAGACAGGGCGTGTGCCACAACTGCAGGAAGCTTTTGGATAAGGCCCCCCAAAAGCTTCTCACAGGAGAAACTAGTACTGAGCATTTAGCAATAATAAGTGCACTGCATTTATTTATTCTGCCTGCAAGGGGCTTTGTCCAAAGGGACACAGCCTCTTCAGCAGCATTATGAGGTGTGGTGAATAATTCACAAAAAAATATCCAGCAAATTCTGGGGTTGGGCTTTTTAAATAGTGCTTAGATATTTTTAACTCACCAACACTTTAAATCTTTGGGATCTTATAAATCATATAAATATTACAATATTTCAAATGTTTGTGTTCCCCTCCCCCCCCAAGTCTTACTAAAGTTTGTTTCTCCAAGGATATAGGACAGGACTCTACGAATATCCACCGACGTGCTTCATTTAACTCTCCTAAGTTCTCTTTTTATGTCACAAGGAAATATTCTCCTGCTTTAAGTAGGGATCTCTGTTTTACAGGACTTTGGTGAAATATATGAAGATGTATATTCTATAAAGTTTCTCCCTGGAATTTTTATTCTATACATAAATCTGTATCAGTCATATTTCAGTTTATGGGTATTTCATTTTGCTCTATGAAACTAGTCCAAGGTTGCTGCTGACAAGATATCTCAAATAGTTCAGGGGGCTCATTATGTCCCAAGTGTTGAGATTTATTTTTTTCTTCCTAAAGATTTTTCTGAAGTTAAAATTAATCTGTATTTTGTTCAGCTTGTCTGCATATTATCCAGTGTATATCAGAGGAAAGATTTATATATATATATATATATAAATAAAATGTTCACATACTAAAGTATATTAATGAAACTTCCTTTTCGTATGGAAGAGGTAAAGAAAAATACCTGGCCAATACAGTACCATTAATCTATTCTCTTTTCTCCTTTCTCTCTTTACCTCTCTCTCTACAATAGAAGTGGAACAAAAAGGTAATTAAATACCTTTCAAATTATATATATATTACTTATGTATAGGCTAAGTTATTTAACAGTTTAACGTTTTAGTTGAAATACTTTGTCATTAATTCTCACTACCTTTTTGTTAAAGTTTATTTAGTATCTCTGCTGCTCAACTTCACCGGATAACTCATTTTTGCTAAAAGGTTTTTTTACCACTGCCACTTTTTTCATTAAAATTCTATTCAAAGGCTTAGATAACTCACTTTTCTCCTACCCCAAAGAATTTGGAAAGTGTGCATATGTACATATGTACATAAGTATATCTAATTATGGCATAAAAACCTCTTGGTAATGGCACCTCTTTATCAGCAACTCTGTGTGGTTATTTAGACTCCAATGGATCTGTACAATTTTATGCCAGTTATTAAATCTGATTTTCCTCCCATCTTGTTCTCCAGACAACATTACCAATTTCTGCATTTACAAAAATAATTAATTACACTCTGAGCAGGAAGTGTGAATGTGGGATCCCATTTTGCCATCCCCATGCTAGCGGAAGTACGTGGTGTGATACCTCTTCATGCTTCCCTGCCGCCCATCCTGTCGTCATGGTTATGGTACCACTCACACTCATGGAGATCAGCATTACAAATAACCAACATGTATTCTCCCCCCAAAGCTGCACACGTGCCTCCAAGTCAGGAGGCTGCTAGCGGGGATGACGAGGGCCAAACGAGCTGGTTTTGCTCTGCAGCATCCCTCCTTTTGCCTCCTCATCCAGCCGGCCGGCCTCTTGGTGTTGGCGTTCCCGTGGTACCAGGGTCAGCCGGGCACTGGCTGAGCCTCCTCCCAGGTATTGGGCATGCCCTGGCCCCTCTCAGCCCCCCCCGAAGTCTGAGCAGCAAAGCATCCCAGTTAGTCAAACTGCTCCTCTGTGCTCCTCTCATGTAACAATAGAAGGTATATGTTTTTAAGTTTGAATTACTACTATATTTAACAGGACATTTTTTAACTGATTAAAATCTAGACCTTGGGTTCCTCTCCAGCGAACTTTATTCTTTTCCTTCCTTCTTTCCTTCCTTCCTTCCTTCCTTCCTCGTCTTTTCCTTTCAGCATCCATATGTCATTCGTTTTTAATTGTGTGGACTGCATGTTTCATGTGTCCTGTAGCAGCTTTGAAAGTCTCATTTCTAGTTATACTACAGATGGTTGTTCCCCCCCAACTCCCTTTGCTTTAAACGCTCCTCTGAGTTGCTAAGGGATTCGCCTCTGCTTTGCTATTGGTACCCTTTAAATATTTAATATCACTTGGGCTGTAAGGATGGGAATTTCTTTCTCTTATTTCCATTTCTAGGCCACTCTTCTGTGGGCTGTTCAAATAAATATGTGGATCAATTCCCTCGGAGTTTAGCCCTTCACCCAGTAGGTACAGATTCACTGCAGAATATAATTTGGAAATACAAACCCAGAAATCCTTTGGGGGCACATATTCATTTCAGAGTTTACAAAGGCGAGTGGTCCAAGTAAGTACACCTGTAAAAACAGATTTGAAAAGCAATGAGAAAACAAACCACAGTTAATAGAAAAAGCGGGGGGGAAATCAGTTCGATGGAGCAAATCTTGTTCTAGAGACATGGAGGGCAGGAAGGCTAGTCTCTAGGTACAAGGCATTGCTTTTGGGTTGCCACTGATCTCAAGTGTCCTCTACTCCAGGACTAGAAGCTTTTGAGATGCTTGGGCCAACCACCTCTGAACTGTCGTTAACTTTGTTTTTTCTTTTAAATTCTTTTCCCCTATAACAGTTTTTCTTTGCCCCGGACTGCTGAAAGGAGTGTACCAGAGCGAACACTTATTTGAATCTGACCACCAGTCCGGTGCCTGGTGCAAGGACCCTCTGCAGGCATCTGACAAGATCTACTACATGCCCTGGACGCCGTACCGGACAGACACACTGACGGAGTACTCCTCCAAGGACGACTTCATCGCCGGGAGGCCAACCACGACCTACAAACTCCCGCACCGCGTGGACGGCACGGGGTTCGTGGTGTACGACGGGGCTTTGTTCTTCAATAAGGAGCGAACCAGGAACATCGTCAAGTTTGACTTGCGGACAAGGATAAAAAGCGGGGAGGCCATCATAGCTAATGCAAACTACCACGACACCTCTCCTTACCGCTGGGGAGGCAAGTCTGACATAGACCTGGCTGTGGATGAGAATGGGCTGTGGGTAATCTATGCAACAGAACAAAATAATGGCAAAATAGTCATTAGCCAGTTAAACCCTTACACGTTAAGGATCGAAGGAACGTGGGATACTGCCTATGACAAGAGGTCAGCTTCGAATGCCTTCATGATCTGTGGGATTTTATATGTGGTGAAGTCTGTGTATGAAGATGACGACAATGAAGCCACAGGGAATAAAATAGACTACATATATAACACTGACCAAAGCAAGGATAGCATGGTGGATGTGCCCTTTCCAAACTCCTACCAGTACATTGCTGCTGTGGATTATAATCCCCGGGACAACCTCCTTTACGTATGGAACAACTATCACGTTGTAAAATACTCCTTGGATTTTGGCCCGCTGGACAGCAGAGCAGGTAAGGGTTTTAATGCCAAAACAAATTCTAAATTGGGCTTTCTGGTTTTTTTTGCAAATAGGGTGTAAAATTGAAGTACACGCCTGTCTTACTGATCTGCTTGAGTTTCTGTAAATTAACCCACACCACAGAACCTATCATGGTTATTAAGACATTTATACGTGCAGAATTTTTTTTTTGATCTTAGTTTAAATAAAGTGGACAAAGGAGTATGCTACACACAATTAGCCTGAAACAGTTTCCAAATGCCCATGCTCTTCCTCGCATCACAGGGGTAGCAGTCTTTTCTGCTTGAATTTTCTTTCCTACATCATCAAATTATTTTCCATTCTGCAGGAATTTCAGCCAAAATAAAACCTAAAAGATGCTGTCACTGCAAACAAAAACTGCCTGCCAGTTTAAATTACTTTGTTTCATTAAGCTGGGGGAGTTTTGTCTGTTTAGAAAAGCTGAGCCTAATTGCATACGTGCACCCAGGAGTGTGTGTCTAGAGTCAGGAGGGGAATCAGCACTAAAATCCTACATGTTCTTGGTTTATTTTCTGTAAAGTTGCTCTGGGGTTTTTTTTAAGCATTTAATTACTATGACTTACTGCACTTTCTCTCAGAAACCTCTGGCCCCCAGAGGTTTCCCAGCTTTTCCACCTTTTTCCCCTCTTAGAAATTGTGCTGGTAATTACTTAGTTATATTCCCTTAACTTTATCAACTTCTTAATCATTTTGCAAGTATAAATTTGCGACTTTATTAGTAACATGACTTAGCCTTAGATTGTGGTCTGACTTGTATGACAGTTCAAGAATTTCCAAACTGTGTTTGCTCAGTCATTTTCAAGTGGTTGCTTCTCTGTGTGATTTAGTCATAGTTCTCAGGTAGTTCCTATGGTGGACTGTGTATATTGAAAGGCTGAAAAAGTAAGAAGAAAGACGTAATTAATATAATTTGGACAGTAAAGTATTCAGTTCATAACATGGCTATTTCTAAAACATTTCTTTTTGTAAGCAAGAAACTTCAAAGTGGGTAAGTGGATTCAGGGCTTCAGATTGCAAAAGAGAAGTCAAAAGGTTTCTGTTGCTGAGCAGTTCTTTTTTTTTTTTTTTTTTTCCTGTGCGCAGCCTCTTACCATATAATAAAAATGGATCAAGAAATGCTGACAGAAATTGTGGATATGAAAATCTGGGCAGGATTTGAATAAAAGTATTAAAATGGCAATGAAATTGTCATATTTATGCAAAAATGTAAGGAAGGGGAGAAGAAAATCTTGAAGAGGCAGATGAACAAAAACCGAGTGACTGTTAAGCTAGGAGTAGAGATATTTTTGATGATGTTAACCTCTGCAAAATCTCAGATGAGCAAAAAATGAAGTAATGCTTCTCATTCTCCCAACCTAATGATCAGCATGTACTTTCTGAGTGTTGGAATGAAGCAGAGTAATTTGTGAGGTATTGGTTATCCCCAAGGAGTGAGAATCAATTGTATCCCTTCTATTTCATGGGCTTTCCTTTTCAGTGAATTATTTCCAGGTATTATAACGGACTCTTTGCTGCCACTTTTTCATTTGGTGACTGTTGTCAGTAATAGTATCTTTAATAAAAAAAAAAAAAGCTGCAATCAGTGAAAAACCCAAATTTTGTACTTTCCTGTAAAAAAAGGAAATTGTTCTCCTTTTTTTTGCAGTCTTAAGTTGGTGAGATGAGACAGGAAGTGAAAACCTTGCAGGGGACTGAAAGTCCATGAGGTGCAAGGGTTTGATTTGTCCTTATTTCACTCTTGTTTGGAAGAGAAATTAAAATCCTGAAGTGCTTTAGATAGCTGAAGCAGTTTTTAGGTTTGGGTAGTGGGCATGGGAGGGTTAATCTGGTGTCAGGGAATCTGGTGACCTTCTCCAACGTCCCTGTTGTGCAGTTTTTGATAGCTCTGTAATGTGGACAGAGGCTGAATTTTACATGCGTTTCTCTTCTCTGAAAATTGTCAGGATTTCCTTTTTGGCAGAAATCCATAAGGATCCCATTACCTCACTATTTTATGGGTTTAGAAGACTTTTGAGAGGACTGCTCTGACAGCATCTGATTTTTTTTCATGAGGCATTTCAAAGGGAAGAAAAATAACTTTGCAAAGGGAGTTTAGTGCTCCATTACCCACATAGCCTGATGAGTGGGAGCATTATTTTATGAATCAGTCAAGCAGAAGCACTGATTTTTGAACTGAGCAGGTGAGCAAACGCTTGACACCAGCGGTTTTTTTTTGCAGAGAGGAGCCAGGAGACCAGGTCTGCATTGTGCTTTCTCTTCCAAATTCAGTGCAACCCATTTTCTGGCTAGCACCAAATTTCATGCTGCACTGCTTTTCATGTAACACTAAATATATGGTTGGCTTGAGCCCAGCTCCTCCACCAAAGAGCAGAACAAGAGCCAATACAACACTGGGAAAGCACTGAAAACTGAGGATATTTTTATTTGTTTTTTTAGATATTTATTTTTTTTACTGAGTGCATCGTGGATATGTGTTTCCCTTCTCGCTGAAAATCATCAGTGTTTCTCCATATTAGAGCAATGTTCAATGCAGCCATTTTCCATAGGGTTACAGTTTGAGTAGCAAAATATGTAAACAATATCTGCTTAATTAGAAAATAAAAAAAAAAGATTGTAAAATTGATGGGTTGAACATATGGATTGTTAAAAAACAATTAAGACTGAAGTTTTAGAAGAGCTCTTAAACCCAAAAATTGGTTGTAACAAGAAAAGTGATATATTTAACTACTTAAATAGTCAGTAACATAATTGAAACTTATTTGAAATCACCAGTATCATACATTTCAGAGATATCTAAAATAAAAAACAGGTTCTGGGGACTTCAGCTCACTTTTCAGTCTTTCACCAAACTGTCCACAGAAAATGAGAGTAGGCAGGAGTTGAGTAGTTTATAGGAAAAGCAGGGATCACATCCTCTTGCTGTTTACAGTGTCTAAACATTTTCTGTGATTTTTCATTAAAAAGCTATGCATATAGGTTTGGAACATATTTGAGATCTTCAGTTTTGTAGACAATCTCTCACCCAGTGTTTAAAAAAATGGTCTTTTACTCCTCAGAGTAAATGAGTGTCAAACCCTGGAGTTTCTGTGCTCATCTTCTGTAGCAGTTGAAGTTACCAAGGAAGACAAAATACTTTGAAGTGTTAAAAGTTGAGTTTAACTGATCTAGAAGCAATTCAAGGCTCTTGATGGAATTAAAACCAATTGTTCATTTTTCTCAGCAATGGGAAAAGCTGCATTTTAAGGATTTATCCCACTATTTTTTTCTCCCTTTTGTCTGAGGTTGTTTTTTCTTTTATCCCAAATGTGTTTTTGAAAGCAAACACTGCTCAGTGCCTTCAAGTCCCAAGAAACAGATCATTAATGTCTACCCTCAAGAACTGAACTTGAAGATACCAAAAGCCTTTGAAGCATATTTTCTTTGAGCTGTTTGGCCTTAAAATGAGCTTTTTTTGGAGGATGCTTCTTCATAACCCCTCCCGAGTTTTTGGGTTATTTCTTTGTAGCTGGTATTGCGTTTGCCAATTTGGAGTGATAGTAAGAATAACTCTGCATCTCATCTCATTCTTCAAGAAGTTAAACCCAGAACAGTGTTCAGGTTATTTTTTTGTGTGTGTCCTACTAGACATACAAAGAGAGGGAAACAGAAGGTTGTATTGACAATATGAAAATTTTCTGCAACCTAATCAGTCTTAATATGCACCAGTGTTACCTGTTTTAATCATCACCCACTTGTGATACATTCTGCGCAAATAAATTCAAGAAAATATCAACAAACCCTCCTCTTCAAAAAGGGAAAGTGCTCCCATCCTGCTTCCTAGTGCTGTGCTGCATACAAATGCACATCTCACGGTTTTGTGTCTCTGTACCTCCCTGAGCTTTTCTGGCTCCTGCCTGGGCACCAGGTAGGGGTTTCTGGGCAGCAGAGAGACCAGAAGTTCTGTCTTTAAATGACTGAGGTACCCCGTGCCAGTGTTGGCAGCTCTTGCTGTGGCTTGGGATGTGCTGACTGAGAGTTGAGGTGCTTAGGTGGGGACTGGAGCCTGTCCCATAGCTCGGCAGTGAAGAAGCCCAGGGAAGAACTTGAACCAGGTTGAGAATCTCTCTGTGCATATCTGGTACTTGAATGTCCTGGCAGCTGTTCCCAGTGATGTGTGAAATACAGACCTGTTTATGAGAAGATGTTTTAAATTATGTTCAGGGGGCCCAAACATTACCATATGGGGTGTTTAATAGATGTATGAACTTAATAAATAGATATGCCTAATACATAAGGAAGACAGTGGTATGATATGTAGGACTCCTAATACAGTCTCATTCTGCTTAAGTGGCTTCCATAGATTGCATATTAGCACTGTGGACTGCCATCCTGATAACCAAATGTGATACAAGGGTTCTGTCGATATCTGTGATAACTTAAAAGCCTCAGAGGGTACATGTCAAAATTTTATCTTCCACATTTTGCCAAGTATTGTGGGATGCTCTCTTTACATGTGATTGCAACTATTTTATTCAATTAGAATGTTTGGGCTGTTTTGTGTTTTTTCTTCCTGAACCAGTTTTATAATGCAGATAAGGTGAACCCTCTGTCCTCATAATATGCTAATTAAGTGCATTTGTGTCTTGGGTAAAAGATGTGGCAGTATGGTGATGAATAAGAACTTTAAACACATATGACACCTCGTTAAAATGTAATTTTCACATCATAAATCTGAGGCCTTTCCTTTGACAGCTGAGTAATGTGGATAGTGGGCAGAGTATCTTGAATGTTTCAAAGCTGTCGTGTGTTAATAGGTAGCTGAAAGCTGCTTCCTGCACTGCTCGCCTCTAACGCCCTACATCCTTGCCTGGGAACGCATCGAAAGGGCTGCAGAATCTTAAATCCCACTTGTGCACAGGATATGAATTGCCATCGCTTCAAGATCCCATTGTGATAAGCCACGCTTACCATCTCTGAAGTTGAATCTGAGCTGCGTTTTACAAGGCCAGCTGAGCCTTTCTGATGAGCAGCTTCTCCTGGTGGACAAGGGCCATTTTTAGGGAGCTGCTGAGTGTTTAATTGCGGCTTCTCCTGTGTTTTTATTTTCCAGTTGCTTTCCTCCCGTCTAGGAGCATCCCTGACTCATTCCTGTTCCTCTTCATTGCTTACAGTGACAGCTGCTGGTTGCACAGTGTTGCTGGAGGTTTTCAGAGAGATCAGTGCTTCATTTCAGGAGCTTCTGCTAAACACGTAGCATGACTTGGGCCCTGGCTTTTTTCCTCTAATATTTGCCTACATATTCATGTTCCATTTATTCTATAAATATTTTAGTACCTTTTTGCTATCTAAGACAGAGAGACATGTCTAAGTTTGGAGGTGAAAAAAGCATTACATCTTTAATAACAAAGCAGCCATCTCAGCCTACATTTGCTGGGCAGACGGTACCTTAAGTTCAAAAGGGCAGAAGGAGATTTCATCTAGTTGGGTTATGCTGGGATCCAGAATTGCGTTTGTATCCCATTTTGAGACCTGGTCTGTCTCCTCATTTTTATCCTGTTTTAAATTTGCCCTCTTTGTAAAGCAGTGTTTGAGTAAACAATAATAAAAAAAGCATCATACCATTGGAGACTTTTCTGAAGCTAGGGATTTCTGCTTTTTGTCCGGAAAGCTGGAGTTAGAGCTCTTTCGTCTACTTTCCCACAAAAAATACTTTAAAAGTGCAAGATCCTTCAGCTTCAAAATGCTCCCTTTGCAGAGCACTTAATAAATATTAATACTGTTTGGTTAGCACAGCAGGAGTATCTTCAGTGTCTTTCCAGTACGAATAAATATGTGGTTGCTCCCTTTTCCCAAACAAAACTGTATGCCTCTCAGTAGGACCATGGAACAGCAGATAACCTTACCAAAGGGAGCTGGAGCAGCCCTCCTCTTCCTCAGTTCGCTGCTCCTGCTTTGAGGCACCTATGTGAGCCAGCCTGAGAAAATGGTACAGCAGGCCTAACTCATCCATGAGCAAAACCAGGATACTGCTGTATCTTCTTAGGTCAGTTGTTACCATTGCAAAGCAAATGGGAATGAAGACCCGCATGCCATGAAGTCACAGCCAATATCCATGGGCTGGGAGCGCTTGGGGACTGGGCTGCTGGGCAGCCAGGATGGCTGAAGTAGGGAAGGGGCAGGAAGAAACAAAATGATTAAGCTAAACTTCACGTTTAAGCTTCAAAACAAAAGGAGACCAGAGACTTCAGTGCTTCAGAATCCTGTCAAACGCTATGAGGGAGAAAGCACCTTGCCAAGAACGTGTCTGAAAAGCTGAGACGGCTGTTTCTGGCAGCAAGCATGGGATGCAGATAGAGGGGTAATTGCGTAGGGAAAGAAGCATTAATGTCAATGAAGGATAGTGGCTTTTCCTCTTCTGCAGTGAGCTCTTCAGTGTAAGGAATCAGCCTGGAGTTGTGATTAATTGTCGTTTCATTAAGTTCAAGACCACCGGGTCACACTGACATCAGCCATGGCTTATCAGTTCGATGCACCAAACACTTGACACCAAAACCAGCCATGAATGTGCCAGCACTTTGGGTTGGAGCTGTTTGCCAGTGGCAGGGAGCAAGGAGTAATATGTAGCAAATGTCCAAGGCCACCTTTTGCTCGAGAGAGGGACTGCATCATGTGCTAGAGACAGCCCATGAGTGCTGGGATTTTAAACATGGGGTTTTAGTGATCAGTGCATCATTTATCCCTTGGCCAGCAGCTGTAGCTGGCTTATGTGCAGCAGTAGGGGTCTGCACAGGGTTGGGGGTTTAGCCCAGCAAGACACTCCAGAATGTTCCCTTTTTGAGTTGCTGCCTCTGCCAGCTCCTCTCCTCCCACCCCAAAACAGGATTGTAAGCTGCCAGGCTTTTTCTCAAGGCATTACCCTCTCAGCTGGGGTTATATTTGTGCACCTCAGGGCTGGCCCTGTGTGGTGAGAACACCTATTGTGCCTTGCAGTTCTGCAGTGGCCTGGCTGCAGAGCCACTGGCCTGGCTTGGGATGTGGGATCCTGGATTGTTTTTTTTTGCTACTGGGTTTTTGAAATGAGCAGCCTTTATTCCTGCTCCCCACTGAAAATACCTCCATTATAGTAGCTCATGGGTCTGGATCGCTCTCCTCCCTCGTCTGCCACTGATTGTGTTTGTTCTGGAAATTACTACTGTAATATTTTTAGCAGCACTTATTAAGACTTGTCTCCTAAAGTCTAATTCAATGTTGTTAATTAACTTCTTCAATGCCACCAGCACTCTGCAGTGCTGCTATGCTAGGTTATCTTTCTTTCTTTTTTTTTAAACCAAGAAAGCAGATATGGATGCACTGCCATATTCTGCTTTAGAGTCAAAACAAGCAGAGGATTCATTGGATGCCCTTCTTTCTGCCTTGTACTCAGGTTAAAGAGGGGTAAGAAGCTCCTCAGGAGTGAGCTACAAAATTACTGAACCTTTACTTGGAGGTTTTACAGAGCTTTCCCTTGACTTCAGGCAGTTGTGGTGATGTTCTTAGCAGCTCCCCATCCTTCAGATATGACAGTAAGTCAACTTTCCGGAGTTGCTGGAAAGCATAACGTAATGGTGCTGGTTAAAAAATGCCCAAGATAAACGTGAAGAATGAAAAGGTCAGTGTTATCCTCAGAAATCCAGGTGAACTCTTATAGTAGGGTTGGATTTGTTGGATGGATGATAGGAAGGGAATTTAGGTTGAAGGGACAAAAATAATCCTGGTAGCTAGTTTGAAGATCTCTGCGTTCAGAGAGAAGTGGGACCAGCCGTGAGGGGCTGTGAAATGCTAGTTTGTGATGCTGTCAAAAACCTGAAAGGCGAATATAGGTAGATTCCAGAAAAAAAGGAGGCAATAAGCACTCTGAAGCACGCTTCCTCAAAGTGCATTTTGGCATTAGTAACTATGCTAAATCAAGAGAGCAGAGTTGGGGGGGTGAGGGGGGAAGAAGTATCTTTCTTCTTCAGGTGAGTCTACCAGGTGCGCACAAGTAAATGTTGATATAATGAAAAAGTTTCTAGGACAAAATCTCAAAGTTCCTTGAGAGTTTCAGCTCAGCCTTTATTCAGATAAATCCTTTGAAGCTGGTGGGCTTGGGCTGGAGGCTTCAGGAGCAAGTCCACAGTGAATTTTGGTTTGCCCTGGAAGGAATTGCATTTTGCCAGTGAGAGGCTTTTTGACCTCCCAATTTGTGTCTAAAGAATCCAAAGAAAATATGTAAATTTTAAGCTGAAACAGTTAGTGAATATCTATATGAATTTGAGTCGCAATATCTGTCCTATATTTTTATGTTGAAAAGGCTCTTTTTTAAGGGTGTGCCTCATGATAGGAAGGCGAAGCAGATGATTAAGGCTTAGGTGAAAAAGATGTGTCCAAGAAAACAATGTAGTGATTGTTTGCTGTAACAGGATTTCTTCACTGTAAATAGGATTTTTGCTTGATTAAAATGTGCTGAGAGGAAACAGGGCTTAAGGCAAGTTACACTGAAATATGGGATTCAGATGAAAAAGATTGGCACTGAATAGGCAAATTGGTTTGCTTCATGTTATGTAGCTCCTCGGGTCTGTGTTTTCACAAAGTACCACCTGCTTGAGACTCAAAAGGGAGGGGGGAAAAAAAGCAAAGAAACATCAGAGCTGAAAACTGTAGAAGTTATACACTGGTCATGACAGAAGATGGGAAAATCAACTGCCTTTATACTAGTCTGAGCTGGCTTACTAGGGTGCCATTCATGCTGCCCTCAAATAGCTCGAATAAATTAGCAGAACCGCTGGAGAGATGAGGCATTAGGCAGCTCTGCAGTTCTTTTTCATCTGTTGATGTTTAGGACAGAGACAAGGAAAGGGCTGCCTATGCTGCAGGCAAAGAGAAAAAATAAAGGTAACATCAAGTATAGATATGCCAGCAGAGATGAAGTCCTTGGTCCACACATAAGAGATCTTTTCAACATATCGTGTGAGAAAAAGCTTCTGTGAGCCCCCATGTACTGGCCTCTCTGTGTTAAATTATTCCCTCTATCCAAGGCATGCATGAAGGATGCTGTGGCTCACTAAGGTTGATCAGCCTGGATTCATGAGATGCTTTGCACTCTTGTATGGCTGAATTAAGCAAATGACTGGTGATGTTAATGGTGAACACTGAGGCTCCAGGAGAAGGAAAATGCTGAGGGAAGGCTGCATGGAGAAGAAAAAGAGGGGATTTTTTTTTTTCTTCTTTTTTTTTTTTTTTAGAAGGAGAGGTAATAAAATATATTTGCTTGATAGGAGCATATTGTGTACACCGGAGGGATTAACAGCAGTGAATATTTCTAGCCTTCTCCTCATAAGTGCTTGGTTTGCTCATTGGACAGTGAGTGCCAACTATTTTCTTGGTGTGATATTGAGTGTGTTACAAATTATTCATAAGACATATCCTTAGAGTGATGAACAGATTTTATTGATAAAAGTGTGCTCTTCACCATGGCAAGTATCAGGCTGAGTGAAGAATGCCAGCACCCAAAAAACCAAGCCAAGGTGAAAAGTGCTTTGGCAAGTTTCTGGTTGATTTGTGTAGTTTAAGGTGAACATTCATCCAGAATTTTGTTGGGAGAGGTGCCTGTGCTTGGTGCCTTGCTTGTAAATATAAGCTGTCTTTATGGGTAAACATGAGCTCAGTGGGAAGTAAATGAAGCTTTTGGGTAGCCTAAAACTGCATGGTCAGAACACGGTGTGTTGTGTAAGGCTGCTGTAATGTGTTCTTTTCATATAAATGAGTTTAAATTGACTCTGGTATGAAGAGTAGAACAGAGAATTAAATTAGATTAATAGATTTTTTAAGACCAGAAGGGACCATTAGCTCATTTAGTCTGACCTCTGTAATGCATTCGATTGGATTTCATCCGCTTCCTCTTCTGCTGAGCCTAATGATTTGACTTTAACTGAAGTGTACCTTCCAGAAAGGCACCCAGACAATCAGTACATTACTTCATGGAGTGCTTTTCTTGGTTGGATATTCTCCTTCAGAGTTAGAGGTAAAATAATATTCACATTTTAAATGCTTTTTTATTGTACCGCCTGGTTAATGAATCTTTTTTGTGCCTGTTTGCATCATATATAAAAAGGCAAAAATGTGCTGCTTGAGTTGTACTCTTTGGACCTTGCTCAGACAGTGCTCTGGAGGTTGCCTTCTGTGGGAGTTACTGGTAGGTCTGAGATTTTTTATTTTATTTAAGATATTAGGAACTTGTTACATGCAGTGGGAAATTCCTGAACAGACCAAGAGAGCAAATAATTCACTAGCAATGAGAAAATAGCTTTCTGGGCACTAGAATCAAGAAAGCCTTGTACTTTCAGATGTATACTTTATAAAGAGTGCCACTAAGTGTGTGTGTAAACTCTGCTTTTTAATTAAAATAAATTACCAGTCTGCAGAGCTTGTATACTGCTCTCTTAATGCCACTTCCATTTTTATTTGAATCAGGATGGTAGGGAGTGACATTTAAACCTTGGAGTTTCTCATCAAGTTCTAATTTTCTCGTTGATGAGAACATCTGTCCATTGGAAAGGGCATAAACTTGTTCCAGCAGTTTTTGCATAAGGTACCGAAAGGTTTAATTCCAAATGGGTGTTCTGATTGTTGGCCTTTTTCTTTTCCTTTTGTTTCCCACTCTTTTTTTAAAGGAGCCCATATTTACAGTGAGTAAAAAAAAAAGATGATGATGCAAGGACGTGAACTATAAAGGATACAAGAAGTATTTTGGTAAATAACCATTAATTGTATCAAGAATGTTGTTACACTGGGGTTTTTTGTGTCAAAATATACTGGCAAATTCTGGTGCAAAGAGGTTGCAATTTTCTTAATATGCAAATGTGAATTTGCTGCACTAAAAATGGCTTAATTTAGACTGAAATACTTTTTTTCCTTTAAACACCATTTTTTGTGATATTTTGGTTAAACTTCACCTTCAGGCATTTCTTTATGGTTATTAATCACTTGGAAGAGGCTTTATCAAGGCTGTGGCTTTGTTAGATTGAGCATTGTGAGAATAGGCATGTTAACGCTCTTTTCATTGAAGAGAGGAAACCTTAAAAGGGACACGTATCAAGGAAGGCTAGGGAAGTTCTTTCTTCCCTTTACAGTGTAATTAGTGACCAAAGTGATCCTGCACAAGTTTGGAAGCAATTTCCACAACGTAGTTGACAGCGTATGCATCAGCTAAAACCAAATTAAAAAGACTGGATTTAGCCAAAATTACTCCAAAATGTCTTTGCGGCTAGTTGGTATAGGATAGTGCCAATGGGAGTTTTGTGCTGCAGATTTCTGTACAACCTGATTTGCACATCGAAAGTGATAAGCATTGCCTTGCTGAACCATGGCCCTTATGTGTTTCATTAAATTTTCTCCTTATGATGTCTGTGAGGGTGGGGGGAAATGATGTGAAAAGTTTCTTTCTACATTTGGTTAACACTGAGCAGTGGCAAATGTTGTTTCTTTAGTGAATAGATCCAGAGCTGTAAAAGCAGGTCCTCTCCAGATAAAGGTTTTGTTACAGTGACCTGACTGTCCTCTTTCTATTCTGATTCGAAAGCTGATTTTAATATGCCAAAGAAATAATCATCCTTTGTCTGTTCAGCCTAGAGGAGACTGAGGGGAGCCCTCACCACAGTTTACAACTTCCTCATGAGGGGAAGAGGAGAGTCAGGCATTGATCTCTTCTCTGTGGGGAAGTGACATGACTTGAGGGAATGGTCTGAAGCTGTATCAGGGGAGCTTTACGTTGTATATCAGGAAAAGGTTCTTTACCTAGAGAGTGGTTGGGCACTGGAACAGGCTCTCCAGAGAAGGGGTCACAGCACCAAGCCTAATGGCGTTCAGAAAGCATTTGGATGATACTCTGGGTCCCAGGGTGGGATTCTTGGGGATGGTCCTGTTCAGGAGTTGGACTCAATGATTCTTGTAGGTCCCTTCCAGCTCAGCATATTCTGTGATTCTGGGAAAAATATCTTGTATCAGTGCATTTCTTTATTTCATCTTCCCTGGAAACCTTGTGGACACAGAAGCAGCGGACACAGGCTTGTGCCTGAGGTTTATCCACAGTGCCTGAGGTTTATCCACAATGTGCTAACATGATGGTTAAATGTGATTCTTGCTTGTGTGAGTGGACTGCAGAGACCTGTTTAGCATCATGATGCTAACCTGATTGCTCCAAAGTCACTTCGTGATGTGACCTGTTTCCTTCCTTGAGAAGTTCAGAGGAGACTGTTGCACCTTCTTTTCCATGGAGGTGAGGATCCTTTGAGGGAGCAGAGGCACTGGTGGTTTAGGTGGTTATCTACTACTGTGTAGCCTGGGGCTGGCCAAGAATGCCCACACACCTCTGGGGTGTGTGGGTGCATCCTGCCACAGAGGCTGCCTGTCACTGTGTGGGTCATGCTGAAAAATGTCTGAGGCTGTGATATCAAACAGGGAGCTAGAGAAAATGCAAGGCTTGTGACTGGCTGCAGGTGAGGTCTTTAACCAGCAGTAGTTTGAAGATGGACCTAGCAGAGGGCCACAGAGCTGCCTGTAATAGTATGTCTCCAGAAGATCCTTGATTTGTCTCTCTGCCCCTTTCCAAGTATTTTTTTTTATGAAGCCAAACCCTTTTCTAATGGACATGTGTAAGGATAGATGACATCAGGGGGAGAGGAGGGCTAGAGCACTGTTTCTTTCCACTTGGAAGCCACAGAAAACAAGCAAATATTTTTATAAAAAAAAAGAGAAGTTGACAAGTTTTATGAAATCCTGTAACTTGCATGACAAAGGCTGTGGCCGGTCACTAAAAGTGGTACTTCTCACAGCTGGCATGACTCAATGTCAAATGTCTTTGAGCCATTTAGTAAAAGTATTCATTTATTTGTTTGTTTGTTTAGAAACCTGTAAGAAAGTCCTTTGGGTGTTTTCTGACGTGATTTTGATGTTATCTTCTCCCCTCAGTATATTCATAAGCTTCAGTTGTTGATTCTAGAAATCTGTTTTACTTATCCTGGGCTTGTCACTCTTCTACTGCAAGAAGTTGATGACTGATTTTTAAATTTATTATTAGTATTATTATTGCATCTTTAATAAAAAAAACTGAGTAATGTTCTATTCCCAGATGAGTCTCCAAGGAATGCAATTGTTTCTCTTTATAAAGGGGGGAAAAAAGTAATTAAATTTTGATTATTTTTCCCTTTTGCCCAAATATCTTCACACAGTGCAAATTAAATAAAATTATTTAACCATGGCAAGCACTTCTGCCAATTAATCCCTGAGAAGTGAAGATGGAAAATGTATGCCACACACAAGCAGGCAGTCACACACGGATGCCTGGAAAAAAGAAACCCAAAGGAGTCAGACAAGCATGAGTTAACCAGCCCAACAGAGCCGTGAATAGGAGTTTAAGCAATAGTGATGTCCCTAAGAAAGCTGATATGAGCTCTTTGCAGCTTTTTCTTTTTTTTCTGATACTCTGAAGAATCTTTTTCTCTTCTGGCTTAATTGCTAAAGATTAATTGAAGTTCAAGAACTCCGTATTTCTAGTTGCCTTTATACTGAAATTTAAGATGGGTAATTTAACTTAGAATTGATTTTTTTTCTTCAGTTTGAGCTTTTAGTATGTGCATATTTTTATCTTGGCTGCACTTGGGTTTCCTGAATTACAGGCAAGCTTACCAAGAGATATTCATTAGGCAAATGTGTTTATTAACAACATAAAGGTTGTTCTGCTGAATGCCTGAAAACTGATTCCCATTATTAAAAAGAAAATATTTCAGGCAATTTCAAAGCGTTAAAGAAAAAAAAATCGTCTTGTCTGTCTGGATTTTTATATACCCTGTTTCATTATCTATTGGAAAACACTGGTGCTTTTTGTATGGGCAGTGTTTCATGGTCAAAGTTAGCCCTGTTTCTGAGTTTTAGCAGACTAAAAACCTTACCTGAAGTCAATGGCTATGTCCCTGGGAAGCAACTCTTCTCTGGAACAATCTTGCCTCACTTCTACAGGGAGGTTCTCAGGTGTGGGCATCTGGAGGGCACATGAGGTGGTTGCTGGCTTGGTAAAAGCCATGCCTGCATCTCTGAGGTGTTTATTTGAGCCTATTTAGGGTACAGACTTCATCTTTTAGTATCTGAAATTAAACACTGAGTTCAGACATGTCTGAAGCTACTGCTGCAGGGAGTACTCTTGACAGCAAGTGGTGTGCACTTCAGATGTGTATATATGTGTGTGTGTGTCTGTGTGTATATATAGATACATATTTGCCTGTTGGTTAGATATATTTGAAAAAGAAGAATTTGCAAGCTAAATATACATTTGTTCTCTTGGAATACGAGGACATACTCGGCAGCATTACACAAGAGGGTTTTTCTCCTTAGATGAAGCTGTCCCAAGCAATGCACGTGTTTTTCTAGAGACAAGTATTTGATAGACTTCCCTGACTCTACTCAGACATCAAGATGTTGTGCAGACCTAATTAATTTGATTTTGCACATCACTACAAATGCAATATAGGGAATTGATATATTTCTGTCCCTTTCCCTCCCATAGGATCCTCTCCTTTAGGCAATACTACTTGGGCTTTGGCAGAGCAGTGAATTTCCTTGGCTCTGTTGGACAACATCAGCTGGCCCATACTAATCTTAACGGGAGAGGGGAGAAACCTAGACCAAACCGAAGTGGGGCAGCAAGACTGTGAGGGAATGGACAGGTTCCTGAATTAGGCAAATTTCCTATAATTTGCAGTGAAGCAAAGACTTGGTTCTGACTCTGACACCATTAGACTGTCTTGATTTGTTAGGCAGTGTTTTCCAGCCTCTGATGTTTCCAAATACAGACACTGCTTTGAAGAGAAGAGAGCACCAGCCTGATGGAAATTCAGAGACAGATTTTTGCAGGCTGGAGAGGAGTCATGCGGGTGGCAAATATTTGGAATGCTGCTGCTCTCAGCCTCCTTCTCTATTAAGGTTGAAGGCTTTTTATACCACCCTGGGGCTTAGATGTAGAAAATGGTACATTTAAACATGGAACATTTTAGTATTACCCAAGGAAAAAAAAAATTTCTATGGAACTGAAAGATTTGATAACCCTTGATTCAGTGTTGTTTGAAAGTCACAATCCTTTATAAATTTCAGCCTTTTGTTCCAGGTCATAATAAAAATAGATCCTTGCACATCATAATTTCCTTTGATGAACAGGTTTTTCTGACCAAGTTTTTTCTATGGACTGATGTTATGGCCCCTCAGCCCTGCCAGTGCAATGTAAAGCTTGTGTTGTTGATTTGAGCCCTGTACCCTAGATTCATTACATTTTTAGACCAAGCAAAGAAACTGGTTTATCTACCTAGAGGGGAGGTAACAGAGAATATTCCCTGCCTTTCTAGCTAGCCCTATAGGTATTTTATGTCTGTTTCATACTCCACCCTTTTCCATAGCTCATGACTTTCATCTGTGGGTGGCAAAATGTTGGAAAGTCTTGGCAATGATTGCTGAACTGACCAGGGAGAGTTTAAAGTTTGCTATTCACTCAGCAGGAAGATCAATCACGCATCCTGCATTTTGCTTTGGGGAAAAAGGAGCAAGCGTGCCAAGGAAATTACTGGGTGATTTACTTACTTGCAATTCTACGATGGAATCTTTTATCTTCATAAATCTCATAGTAGGATACATATTGTAACTGTGCCCAGTGGTGATATAATTGTCTATATAAAAATCAACACCTTAACTGTGCATAGGGAGCAGACCTCTGTGTTTCACCCTAGCTGCATTTGATATCCAGAGTTAACTAAGATTGTCCAGTGTTTATTTATCTGTTAAGATGAAGCTCTGTGCTTCATCTGTATTGCTAGATGCAAGGGCTGAGATTCAGCTTCGGGCTTGCATGGAGGGATTGGCATTTAGCAGGGAGTGCATCATGTGCCAGGTTTTCTGATGGTTGGGTGCATTGCACTAACAACAAACCAGCAAGAGGAGCTGAAACATGCATGGAAATGTCAAATGCCAGGAGTAAAGGAATGACAGAAAGGTGGCCAGCAGAGTTAACTGTCAATATGGTCTTTTTTATGAGGCCATCGTTTGTTGCAGAGCTAAGCACAGAGGACTTTGGTTAAAAATTACCCTTGGTACCTTTCCACCATATGTCTCTGAATGAGAGACAGGGATAAATCCAGATCCTGAATCTTCTTGAGCTGGGCTGAATTTCTTTCTGAATTTCCTGCCATCCTAGGAGCACAGTCTTGCTTTTCCACTTGATGTTGTAGTGTCCTTCTTCTCCAACTTAGTCTCACATGAGTGCTTGGATGCTCACTGTTTTCTAGCTAAGTCATAGTCATCTAAGTCATCTTCAGATGATTGTGATATTTTCTCATTTCACTGCACCCCACAGTAAAGTTATTGCCTACTTTTTTCTGTGCATGTTAGTGCTGCATTCATAGTATTTTAAATTGAATTCCTTTGATCTGAAACTAGGAGATGTGGACCAGATCAAAAAGGGTTTGCTGACATCAAAGTTTGTCTACACAATTACTGTCAGCAGCCTATCGTTTGCTTATACATACTGATCAGTTCTGATGTTTCCAATGCATTAATTTGTCTGTGACTATTTTCTTAGTTAAAATTTGAGCAGCAGGACTGCTGACCTCAAATGGCCCTAATTTCTTCATCTTGCAGACCTCCTACTCTGTAGGAGGTTGTTGTAGATGAGGTCAATGAAATTTTGGTAGATGCTCATCAAGTTCGGGAGATCACGATAGAATTGTTAAGTTCTGCTTCGTCCTGTGCCCATTGAAAATGGAAGATGCATCAGTTCACTGGAAAGTGTTATTTTAGTTCAGAAAAGCTTCTGAATTGGCTGATCTTTATAAACAGAGTTGGCGACCCTTGCCAGCTTCTGGTGGTCAGAGGGTAATGCCAGGTATCTGCTCAGCTTCCCCTTGCTCCCTTTTTGTCCAGCTGCCCATAGAAAAAAAGTCCACTGACAACTTGAGGGAGGAAGCCTACATGGAAGATGGGTGCTGCTGCCAGCAGCCCATCACTGTGTTGCAAATACCTGTGTTGTATTAAAAAATTACTGTAAAGTGTCAGTTTTTCCCTCCCTGCACAGTGATTTCTTCCGAGATGAATGCAGTTCATTATTAATTATATCACTGGTCCTGTCTAAGGCTGGAGAGGGCTGTGTCCACAGCTCACATGGAAAGGTGCAGCCCTTCTGAAGGCGGCATAGTTGCAGCCATTTGCATCAACAAAAGAAATGGTCTTATGTTTTGTCGCCTCTGCAACCCCAGGGCATGTTGCTCCTTGCTTGCTTAATTGCCAGTTTAATCAAAACCTGACATGCTGTTTCAAATACTGTTTCTCCCACTGAATACCTCAAGCTGTCACAGCGTTTCAGTCCGTGTCCTGTGTACACCATGAATAGCTTAAGCGTAAGGTTCTGACTCAGAGTGCCGTGAATCTGAGCAGATTTCAGCTGCCCAGGCACTGTGGCTGTATAATGACGTTCCTGTTCCCAGCTTATCATTGACCTTGAGAGAGGTTATCCCCAGCAGAGCTGGTAGGACAGAGTACATGAGCACTCATCTGCTCCAGTGCAAAGTCCAGCAGCCTGACTTTGTTACCAGATCTCCAAGGGGTTGACTTTCTGGGACTATGTTTTGGTTTCTTCATTTTCTAAATAACCCCAAAATATACAAATTTTCATGAAGACAACTCTACAATTTGCCCTCTGAACTTAAACTTCAGGGCTGTCAGTGCTAGTGGCTGTTGTGGAGCTCAGTGATGGCTTTTCCAGAGCCTCAGCCTCTGTGATCACAGGATTTTCAGTTCTGTTTAAAAGTATAAAAATCATCTTGCATTTTTAAGTGGAAAGAGGCTTTACAGTAACAGTCCTGAAGACAGAGGCACAGCAAAGAAAAGCCTAAACCCAGAATATTTATTATTTCTTGTGGATTTTGTTTGTTTTTGTTTAAAAAGTCCTAGGATGTAATCTCAGAATATGGGTGTGTCTCTCCTTCACGTACAGATTTGTACATGTGCTTGAGCCTGAACGTGAAATGTCTTCCCAGTTCTGACTTCGGAGCAATGCCATTTCAAGCACCTGTCACACTGAGGCATTTTCACAGGTTGTTTTTTTCTTGGTTGTCCTGGGTGCTCTAAGCTTGTTCTGGTCATTTGTAACCTTTGTAATCAGCTTGACTGAAGTACCTGGGGACAACCTGCAGCCCTGCTCATCCGTCTTGTAAAGCAGAAAGTGTAAGAGTTTGCCCTCAATCCAAAGCACAGATACTTTGTTGCCCCCACTTTTCCCTGCAATCACTCACTTCTTTTGTTCTCACACCTTCATAAAATCTTCTACTGTTTTCTAAACCTCTGCTTATCCTGAGCAGAAAGCTGCCTTTTTGTCAAGTAACAGGCAGTTTGCAATCTGGCCTCTCATCTTTATGAAACTAATTGGAGATTTTTGTCTGGCTTCTTGCAAAGGAAAAGCTTTCAGAGGACTTGCTCCCTATCCTAGCAATACAGGGTTGGATGCCAAGGTCTCCAACCTGCTGTGAAGGTGCTTTTTGTGCTTTTGTCCTTTTTGTAGGTGCATCAGGGTTATCTTTTTTTGGGTCCTCTTTTTTTTTTTTTTCTTTTTTTTTCTTTTTTTTCTTCTTTTGTTGTTTTTTGTTTGTTTGTTTGTTTGCTTGTGGTTTGGTTTTTTTTTTTTTTTTTACTCCCCTTCTATTTACTGTCCCTCTTTGCTTCTCTTTGGTTTACCTGGAAATAACAACAGCATGATTCCTCAAATCCAGTAACTTGAGAAGGAAACCCAATCTCTAATTAAGTCATCCCTGGAGGCAAGGACAATGAAAGCTTGAACTCCCTCACAAAGAAGTCACCTATGCCAAGGAGCTTAAACACACTTTGAAATGGCAGACTGGCACAGAGAGCAGTGCAGCCACCTTCCTCAGGGGCTGGAGAAGGGAGGAGGAGGACTTTTGACTGAGTCTTGCCCAGGGTTCAGCTGGTTTGCTTAGAGACTGATGGCTGGTTTTAGAAAAGTGAATTTATACTGCTGTGAAGGTGTCGCTGCCATTACAAGTACTTCCACACTGGAAATTTTCTCTTTTTTTGGATTTCTTTCAGTTTTTTTAAGCAGATTGTGCTGCCTAAGAATCCCTCTGCAGCAAGAGGGCTTGTTTGTAACACAAGTTACTGAAAGCAAAATACTCTTCTATCAGATGCTTGTGTGCACACAATTCTTTCTGTAGTGGTAAGCGAGCCATTCAACCAATGTTACTTGAAACTATCAGGGCAATTGGAGCTGGAATGGCTGATAGTATTGAGACTGTATATTCAATCCCAAGATTCCAACTCAGAAATCATACCTCCCTTTGAATGGCACCAAAGCCACTAAATGTCATTAGATACAACCCTACACAAGAAGAATTAAACAGGGTTGCCCTCTCCTTTCCCTGATCCGGGAAAGACAAGCATGTATCCATCCTGGGCTCCTCAACAACGAGGTGGTCATTACCACGGCTCAGTGTGAAGCTGTAGAGGTTGTGAATCCCACATAGTTCAGATACCTTGTCAGAAGTACTGGTGTTTTTTCTTCCTTGCTTGGGTCATAAGAGGGTGAAGGAAGAAATTCCTGTCCCTGACAGAGGACAAGTTGGCCAGAGAATTGAAGCTTGAGTTTGCCAGTTCTTCAGTCAAAAGATGATTAAAGAAACCTAAATGCAAGGTTAAGGGTTAGCCTGTTAGAGGAAGTTTAGCTTCAGATAGTGGTCAGGGCTAGCATGTATGAATATGTAAATCTCTACATTCATTAAGACAACAAAAGTGGAAAAAAAGTATTTTTCTTGCATTGAGGTATTGGGTGATTGTGTTTCAGAGGTGATGGAATATATGACTCAAGAAAATTCGAATATTGTCTGTTGCAAAGGAAAACACTCTGAACTAAAGCTGTCTATTATGTTCATAGCAGCGTATTTTACTGTAAAGAGCAGGAGCCTGAAGCAGTAGGAGTTGAAAGAATTCTCAACTGGGCTGAAACATACCACCTTTTGGGTGTACTTTTTAGACCCCTTGGTCTTGTTTTCAGTCATGCTGTATGTCTCCTGTAATCTTTTTGGGGGGCCAGACACATATATCAGAAGTGATGTAGCGTAACAATGCCTCTTCCTCTGCATGCATGCAGCTAGATCATTGGGATCAGGAAATTTGGCAGAGCCTTGGGACCCTTGCCCCACTGCTGTCAGACAGAGCAGTCCCCTAGCAGACCTGTCTGCTGCCCTTGCAGAGGGCAGACGTCCAGCATGATTCATACAGTGCGAAGGAGGCTCAGGCAAGAATTAATTTGTATTGTTCAAGAAATACCTATCAGGATCTTATTGTTCTGGGCAGTGTGCAGACTTATAATCAAAACTGTCATCCAAAGGCCTACAGTAACATCATGGGAACTAAGATAAGAATAATCCTGAGACATGCTTGAAGGGCCTTAAGGAATGTAGGTTCCAGCTACAGAATATCTGATACTAAAAAGTTATATTTGACCTTGTATGAAACATCTGGTCTGTAGATGTTTAATGTATGAACCTGTGTTCTGTGCACAGTTAATGTGAAGTCTGTGAGCTTGTGCAGTTTCTGACCCATTGCAAACTTCTCATTCCCTGGCCATGTAGAAAGAAAGAAATGTAGGATGACAGCACCAAGAGAACAGATAGTAAAACCTCCCATGTCATTCCTGACTTTGTGAAGCAGTGAAAAGGGTCATGGTGAAGTTTATAATGAAGTCCATAGCTGACTTCACCAAAACTAAAATTGATAAGCTGTAGCTTATCAATTTTAGTTTGTAGACTTCAAATCTCTTTGAATCTATAAACCAGCAATTCTGCTGCATGGGTCTTAAAAAAAAAAAAAAAAAAAGAAGAGGTTAAAAAGCTGTGTTACATGCAAAGGTGAAAAGAGTGCAAAAACAGAAGAGCCCTAAACTGTCTTTGCAAAACACTTTTGGGCTGCTTGGCATTGCTTAACTGTAAAGAGCTGGGGATTTCTGGAGTTCCCAACCGAAGCAATAGAAAGAGGTGCTCCTTTACTGACTGTGACAGGAGCATGCTTAATCTTTGCTATAAAGTGTTAAAAGTGCTCCCAGGATTTGACCATCAAAAACTGTATTCAAAATTGTCACTGATGCAGAAAGGTTACAGATATATTCACAGCTAGGGACAAGGTTTAAAAATGCTCTGATTTCATTTTCCTTGGGCTGAGGAAGGGGGAGATGATTTTTAATTATTATTTTAAAAAATCCCAGTAGGGCTTTTTTCGGATGGCTGATCCAGCAGTTTCCCTGTTATTGGCATTGGAGATGAACTCAGGCCTATAGGCTCTGCCTCCTGTGCTCTTAGTGTCTGCAGACAAAATATATTGACTCTGCCCTTGCTGGCAGTCAGAAAGTCCATATGTAGTTGCTATATGTGAATTAGGGAAATTGCTGTATTCAGATCCTGTATCCGTGTGCAATGGGGAGATGCGAGAGACTTTTTAGACCTTCCTCTTCCTCTCTCAGGTTTCTCATCCAGCTAGGTTAATGATGAACAGTGTAGCAAAAGTAGGCGATCTCCCCTCTTCTCCCCTTCTCTGACACTGAACTGAAAATATGGATTCTTTAGGAGGCTTTTGATTGAGAGAGAAAACATAAAAACAGAGAGGAAGTCTGTCAGAGTTAGATCAATTTGCCCAAACAGCTCAGTTTTTCAGCTGACAGCATTTTAGCACTCAGAGGGGAGTTGTCAAAATCTCTCTACAGGCAGTCATGTCCTTCATGCTGAGACATACCTTATATTATCCTGCAAAGAATGAAGAAAAGACAAAAAAAGAGAAGATGAAGTGGCTTAGATTACTTTCTTTTAGGCCGTGAAGAAAAAACCCACCCTTGTTTCATTTCTTCATCAAATAATGTAGTGTTAATCTTGTTTGCTGCTTGATCACTCACTTTGAGATGGAGTCTGTCCCCTCTTGCAGCATCCCGCTGCTGCACCACAGCTGAAGCTTGGCAGTAGGCAGGAAGCAGAGCCAGGCAGGCTGTACTGCCTGTCTCAAGGCTCCTGTAGTAGATCAAAAGAAGTGATTAATGCAGTTAGGGTGCACTGACCCACTCGGAAAACAAATTGCTCATCTCTTTGCACTTTTCTAATGAGAGCAGTTGATAAAAATACCTGTAATGAAGAAGATTGCTCTGGTGCTTTATTGTTTGCCAGTCTTTTCAGGCCTGCAGTCACAGTGAGGAATAGTCAGAGAAACCCATGGAAGATAGGAGTTAAGATTTGAATAGTATGTTGGCCACGTGGTGATGGAAGATATTAAGCTGGACAAGAGGATGCACATCAGGAGGCAAAGAGGCAGGCCTGTGTGATGAAATTGTTTCTTGGAGGCTTGCAATCATTAGTGCCTAGAGAGAGGATGTAGAAGGTGAGAGGAGTTGGAGTCTCACCTGCTCAGGAGGTGGTGGAGGAAAAAAGAGAGGATCCCAGCAGAGGTATAGGCAATACTGGAGAGGTACAATGTGGAGATGGAGCCTTTGCTACACATGCAGAGATATAAGGGTTGGAAAATAAAGACACAATTGGAAGGGGCATCTGCTATAGGCTATCACAAATGGAAGAAAGCGAGAGTGACAAATTCTTGGACCACATCACACAATATTTGAAACCGTGAGACACTTCAATTACCGTCTCCAGGCTGGTGACTCACAGATCTACCTGTCTACTTTGGACATGTCTCCTACCTCGCAATCCACCATCTCAGCTGATTTCTCTGACAACCCCCCTAGATGCTTTGCCACTGAAATTTAGGCTCAGCATGGCAGCCTGATTCCTTCTTCTCCCCCACTGCTCCCCTTTCTGCATGAACAAGGGTGGCATAAGTAACAGAATGACAGGGCTGTGTCCTAAGTGTTGCCTGCAAGGAGCGAGTGTGCTGTAACGCATTTGGCTTTCATTAAAACCCTTGACCTGGAGTTGTGAGACGTAGCTCTCTAAATTATGCTGGCAGGTGGATTAAAAGCTGTCTGAAAGGCATTGAAGGAAGGTTGCAATTGGTGGGAGTCTCCCTGGGGCAAGGGGAGAGTTTGGTGTGGGGATGGAGGGGACGTCCAGATACAATGCCTCTACTGTTCCCGGGTGTAGTTTTATGTTACGTTTAAACTGATAGCTGTCACCGTCCCACCCTGGCTCTTTTATTCTTGCCCTTTCTTTTGCATCAGATCTGGCACTGTTGCCACAGCAGCCTGAATTGGTTCTGCTCATTGAGCCAGTGGAAAACTAGTAATTATTGTTTTCAGTGGGTCATTTTCCATCAGATCATCTCTAGCTGGCTCTGTTCTTGCGTTAATTGCCAGATTTGCTGCAAGAGAGGGGATGGGAATGCCTGGCCATGTCACAGGGGAGAGGAGTCTGCTGTGAAATGGCTTAGCAGTTAACACAAGGCTGCATCTAAGAGAGATGGAGGAAACAAGAAACATGGGTGATAGCGGGAGCACAGCAGGAAAGAGCAGGTCCTGAGGGAGCTCAGGTGGGGAAAAAAGAGCAAGCAACAGGGGAAAAAAATAAGCCATAGTCATCTCAGGCAGGGAGGCAGGAGGATTACTTCCCCTGAAAGGGAAAACTGACACAAAATCTTCTGACAATGAGATCTGTTACTCAGTGTCTGATAGTGAGAGGAGGTAGACAGCCCAAAGGAGACACCTTTCAGAACAGTGTAAGGAACTATCTTGCCTCTGTAAGAGATGGACTGAATGGCTTTGGCTACATTTCCCCCGAAAAGCTCTTTCTAACTTTTCCGTCCCAAGTCTTTTCAGCCACACCTGAGGCAAAACAGGCTGGGCTTGACCCACAAAGGAGATTGGAAACATCCTGTTTGACTTCTGGGACAAGAGGACAGCAGAAGCTGGCACAACACTCTTCATATCAGATTAAATCTCTGAGAGGTGGCCAAGGAAACCTCCCTGGTCTTTCCTGTATTCACCATTGCTAAACCTGCTTTGGGTGGTTTGTGGTTACCAATATTTGTCATCTGCTTCAGGGCTCTGCCCCACGTTTTTCAGTGCAGGTGACTGGTAAATTATATTTCACAGGACAGCGAGCACGTCTGGGAGGGAAAGTAAAATGGAACATGTTGTGTTTCTGGGGAGAAACACACGCTGGGGAGAAAAGCTCAAAAAATGTGCAGCTCTGGAGGTCAGCTCCCTGCCTTGGGCACTGGGGAAAGCCAGATTTGGATACAGCCTTCTTTTATGTGCTGCCATTTGGGGGTAAGATAGGAGATCTTTAACACTGTTTAATTACAATGGCGTGGATGAAATATTTCCTGTGTATTTTGGTTCTTCTTCCTGGCCCTTATACCAAACTCTCATACCACAGGGGAGATTCTGGGATGTGCACTGGAGGATGCAGAGCATCACTGGAGACAAAGTGCTTCTAAATTTAATGGTTTAAGTCCTTAACAAAAAGATGAGGTTCATCTAAACACAAAACACAAAATACAATGTTTGCACATCAAAATGAGGAATCTTGGTGTGACTTGAAGAAGCTCACTCACCCCTGACTTAAGCTGGGACATGAGTCCTAAATGCTCCTTGAAAAATATGCGTCTGCCACTGTGAAAAGCTTCCAATTGCTTCAGCTGCTGTAATACTCAAACAGTTTTTAATCCATTCCTTTGGCATTATTTTTGTCTTTATTTTAGCCTGTAGCTCAAACCTAGCCTAGTCCTCTCAGGTAATGGCTGTCACAAGAGGGATAGTTGGTCATCAAAAAGGTTTGGTTTCCTCCATCTCACGGTTAGGGCTGTTGTTTGTTGTGAGAAACTGAAAACAGGAGTAGTACTTCCTCAGGAAAGTCTAGTCTATTTGATTACACTTTCTGTTCGCACAAGCACACTGCCAGGCACTGCTTTTGGATTTGCATTTACTCTAAAACATGAGATGCACATGTGACAGGGTCTTAGCCAAACGTTTCTGCATCTTGCCCCTTTCCCTGCATCCTTTATTGAGCTTTCTTCCGTGACTCCAAGGTTTTCTTTGCATTTGGCAGCCCTGTTGACTGAGGCTGAAGTTTGCTTTGGTCAGTACTGGGGAACTGAGCCACAAACTTGGGACAGGGAGGTGAGAACACACTTCTTGCTTCTCATCTGCAAATTGGTTCCTTTTGAGTTTTCCTTTTGACCCCTCTCTTTTAAAGGCAGAGAAATAAAATGCATGCACCAAAGCAGGGTTTTTTTCCAGAAAAAAACCCCGCAGTCCTGCATCCCCTACATTCAGACTTTAAACATGAGGACATAATGCTGGTATTTGAAAAAGCTACTATTATATGCTTTTCTAGACAGCTTCAAAAGAAATATGTAACTAAACAACATAACATGTTACAATATTATAACTTCTGTCAAGAACAGTATGTAAGAGGAAACATTTGCTTGTTATGCTGGCTTTGCACAGGAGCCCTCTTCTCGATGTGGATGGAAGGCTTTCTGTCAGCACCCGTTGAGTCTGCTGGTGTAGGTAGCCTCCATTTTCAGCAGGCAGACGTGACCAGGAGCTGTCCCTGTGTGGCAGCCACACTTGCACGTACCCTGCTTTTCCTGCCACAGTTGCTTTAAGCTTACGATGCTTCCCGGTATGAAATACGAGAGGCAAAATGGCAAGAGAGCAGAGATAATGTAGTCAGAGAGTTCCCGTTGGAAAAGAGGGTTTTCTTGTATTCAGAGGCATCCACGGCTTCGAGGGAAGGACAGGGAAATGACCCTGGGAGGGAGGGAAGAAGGGAGAGCAGGTGGGTTGCTGCTACCCTAAGGAGTTAAAAGGGCATTGAAAGATGAAAGGGAGATGTACAGATGAAAGAGAGATACTCCATAAAAGGCCATGAATAAATGAAGCGGTGGACAGAATCAGTGCTAACTCTGACATGTCTGAGGCAGAGAATGGCTTTATGAAAGCTTTATGTAAAAAGAAAGCTCTTAATGCAAAATGGAAAAGGGTGGGCAGTGAGGAAATGATGTTTTGTAAAGATAGTCATTGATGGAAGGCAGAAAAAAAGGCTGCTGGGAGAAGTCTGAATATATGCCGAGTAATAGGCCTGAATGAAATTTGTTTAATGGCATGTCAAAGGAGCGTGTTTGCAAACCCACCAGCTTTTTAATTTCTCTTTCCATATGTTTTTATATATGCCTACATATTATGGGATTCAAAAAGACTCATGAGGGGAGAAAAAAGGGCAAGAAAAAAATGTGACTTTGGAAATTAAAGAGTATGAGAGAGATGATTCTAGAAATTACAGTCCAACTAAGTGAAGTAGTCTTCTGTTAGATAATAAATTAGATTTTTGAAAAGATCCTGTTAACATTTAGAGAATTACAGAAATGTGGCCAAAAAGTAATGTTGTATTTTGCAGATCAGATCATCACAGACAAACTGGACTGCTTTTAAAAATTAATATTTTCAGTTACATGGCAAAAAGGGTCACAGCATGAAAAAAATACTTTTATCTGTAAAGATAATATTGAAATTGTCAGTATGTTTTCCAAGACTTTTCCTTAGAATATATATTTAGCATATGTATGCCTACCCCATTGCTATAAAAAAAAGTAGAATTATGTGAAGTACTGAAATCAAAGTCTGAGGAATTGATGTGGAGTTTTATGGGTATTTAACTCATTAGTGATCCAAGCAAGTTGACTAACATACGAGGGATTAAATCCATGGAGGTGTCTGCATTCAGAGGTGCAGACAACAAAGGGTATAGGAGAGGCAGTACCTGGGAACATGGGTCATCAGAGATACCAGCATGAAATTGAATTAAATCTCTGCATGAAAAGCTAGCTAGGTTGTCTGAGAAGGATCTTGAGTACCGGTGAACCTGTGGAAGACAAAGCATGATAAAAGAGGCTAGAAAAAGGGTAGAAATCTCAGTAATCCAACATGACAGCAAAAAAATGTGTTACAGTGATCGCCTCTGGATAAGGACAGCAAAGAAAGGGGACTCTCACCCCTTGAGAACAAAGAGTTTGAATCATGTTTGTTAAAAAAAATACATCTCCGGGTGGCTGCTCATTGCTGAGGGAACTGGGTCAGTCATGGGGCAGAACTGCAATTTAGGTGCACAACTGTCCATACATACCATGGTACCATATGCACTGAACAAAGGAGCAGTAGCAGAAAGTGAGAACCATCCATTCTGGTGATTCTAGTTATCTTAGTTATCTTCATGTCATCACCAGTTTTTGGACACAAGTAATCAGATGTTTAGGAGGTCTCTCATCATATGTTTTAAAAAGTCGTATTTTTAGTCTAGTAAATGTTGGTGTTCTTTTTCTTTGCTTTGGGGGTTTTGAATCATTCAGTTTTCTGTTCAGGTTTTCTCTGTGACAGTGCACAGGAAAATCTCAGGTAAAAAACGAGCAAGGGCCAGGCAGAAAGGTTTCCCATGTGCAAACATGACAACAGGAGTTGCACTCTAGAAAAATCAGATGTCACCGGCACTGGAAACTTGGCATAGGATCAGGAAGGAGGCCTGCCCTGTTAGATGCTACAAACAGTGGGTATGTTTCTAAAAAGCATCAGGAGGAAATGGTTTTAATAGATACACAGGTGAGACTGCTTTGTTGCAACTTTTCTTGGTTAGTCCATGCATTCGCAGATTTTTTTCTGTAGTTTTATCTGTAGATGACTAAATCACTTAGGGGCAGATTTTTGAAGATATGTGGGTGTTTATTTTCTGTCTGTGAGCATCTAGATCCCTTTAAAAAAATAGTAAGAAAAAAAATCCCTTAGGCCAAGCTATTATGTTTCTTTCAGTCTTCACAAGACATTTTCTTTGTTCTTCTAAATTATGGGCTTTTTAAAATGTGTTGCATCTCTCATGTGTCAGAGCTGAAAATAATGGCCAGTCAAGCCACTTTTTCTAATTCAGAAACACCTTTCTTGTTTCCTCTACCCGAGGGAGGTCATGTCACCAGATAGATTTTCAAGGTCATATCCATATTTTGCTCCCAAAATCATTGCTACCAAGCATGCTTTTTTCACATTTTCACAGCATATTTATATGGCTGTTATGAAGACAGGCAGTTTGTGGCTACTTGTGTCACACTTACTCCTTGCACTGTCTCACCTGAGATGGTTTTGATATTTGGGCAGTGTTGGCCAGACCTGAATCCTTGTGTTATGATCCAAGAAAAGCAGACCAGGACTGATCCACAGTTGTCTTCCAGTATTACCCCTTGTTGCCTGTTGCTCCCCCTGCCCAGCACCTGCCACTCACAGGAAGCCACGGCCATCGGCCCTGTCGGTGCCCGGATGTTTCCAACAAGAGGAGTAAGGGAAATGGAGTACAACCTTAGCTAGTACATACCAAATTGGCAACTTCATCAAATATTACTTTGATGATTATGTTTGATTTCTGTTTACTTTTTTACCTGGGAGCCAGCTGCAGAAACAGCAGATGGTTATAGGCAGAGTGGGATCTGGAGAAAGGCATGCAAGCTGTTATAATATGAGGCATGGTGAACTTCCCATCCTTGACCTTTGGTATTTTGTCAGAAGTCTACTTTGTTTTGTTTTTTTTTTTAAATAACTGAAAGGCAAGGTATGATTTTCTATGGAGAATGCTTCAGAATTCAGAAAGAAACTGACACCAGGCATTTCCACTCCAATAAGCACAGGTACCAGGCCAGCTCTGGTTAGGATGTGGGCAGCTCTTCAATTTGAAGAGCAGTCAAACAAATAGGCTCATGGGTTTATAGGTGTGTGTGTCTGTAGAAATGAAAGTATGGCAGCTGGAGAGATGGTAAGGGAGACCAGGTCCCACCTCCTGGTGCTGCACCATTGTCAGCTCAGACCCAATGTGCAGAAAAAACAGCTGAAAACAGCTGAAGGATTGGAGAGACAGAAGGATTGGAGAGACAGGTGTTGAGTGTTTCTGCCATCTTTTCTTTTTTTTTTTTTTTTTTCCATTAAGGCTCTCACTTCCCCCTTTTCAAGTGCTTTTCTGCAGCAGCTGGAACTAAAGAGGAGGAGATAGGGGTCATTCATTCCTAGAGCTGGGGCTTGCTGTAGGCATCTGAAAGTGCAAAACTCACTCAAAAAGGACTGGGAGTTGGCCTCAATTAGCAAAGCTTGTTCTGTCAGTCTTTGTTACCAACTTGAGCTCTACCAGTATTATCAGTCTCAAAATCTTTCTTAGGTCTGTTAGGTAAAATACTGGTCTTTAATAGAATCAGTAGCAGAACTTGTAATACTGTTAAAGCCAGGAGTACCATGTGCTTGTGTACCAGTTCCGTTGCCAGGCCTTGATTCAAACACCTCCCCTTGCCTCCTTTCCCTCAATTCTCTCAGAGGTCACCACTGCCAATAATATTAAAATCAAAGCAAAAATGTGATTCTGTCGATTAATAAGAAGATTTATAAGGTATCCTAATTCTGAATGTATCACTGGGGAGTCAGCAGTGGAAAGCCTTTGCTACTCTAATGGGAAGACTCTGATGACTCTGAAGAACACCTGAGCTGGCATTCATGCCCAGAATATAAATCACAACAATTATCCGCATTGCTTTTTCATAGAGGGAATATTAAAACCCAAAGTTTGATTTATTAGCATCATCGGAAGTGTACAGTCTAACTGAAGTCAGGTTAGATTTTTTTTTTTTTGGAAGTACTGTGTTTTGCATCAGCAGCAAGCAGATAAAAGCTTTCTGTAACTTGTTTCATTTATCACTAGAGAGCATTTGATGCTACTGCTTCCTCCATAAAAGGTAAAAGCTTTTATAAAACATTAATAAGCTTCCATCATTTATTACTGGTTTGTAATGAATGTCTAAACAAACTCACGGATGTTTTGTAGTCTTTTATATACTGTACATGTATCTTCTTTAGCCTAGACCTTTAAGCTTACAGAATCATTCATTTTTGGTTTTGGGATTACTTGGTCCCAAGAAGACCAGGTGATTAAAAAAAATACAAAAGAAGCAAAAAAAACCATCCAAACCCCATGTGTTAGCAGTGGGCCCATAGGGCAAAAAAGACCACCAGGCTCCTGGGTTACACTGGGCAGAGCATTGCCAGCAGGTCAAGGGAGGTGATCCTGCCCTTCTACTCAGCTTTGGTAAGACATACCAGAATGTTGGGTCCTGTGCTGGGCTACCCAGTGCAAGAGAAACAGGGACTTACTGGAGCCAGTCCAGCAAAGGGCCACACTGATGATTAAGGGATTGAAGCATCTCTGTGTGGGGAGAGACTGAGAGAGCTGGGACTGTCCAGCCTGGACCAGATCATCCAGGAGATCTTACTGGTAAGTATAAATATGGGATGAGGGGAAATAAAGAAAATGGAGCCAGGCTCTTCTTAGAGGCAGACAGTGGAAAAGCTTTTCTTTTTTTCTTCCTATGAGGGTGGCCAAGCACTGGTACAGATTGCCCAGAGAAGTTGTGGAGTCTCCATCCTTGGAGATACTAAAAATGAGATTGGACACTTGCTATGGGCTCTTGTAGCCCTTGGGATGTCTTAGGTGATTTCCAGAGTTCTCTGCCAACCTCAGCTCCTTAACATTTCTGTGGTATCTTTGATGCAGCAAATGCTGAGGCTGTTCTATGGTTATAAGGGCACTGATCCTGCACATGGAGCAGCTTGGAGGGAGAGCGGACCGTCTGCCTGTTTCTGCTGCAGAACCAAGCAGCTCTTAAATGATGACTTGTGCACACTAATGACACCAAATGGATTTTTAACATGTAAAGGAGAAGAGGAAAGCAGAGTAACTCGTTATTAGCTATGGGTTTGCCTGAAGCAGATTTCCCATGTTAAAGCACTTAAAAGCAAATACAGAATTTATGATGTGTCGGTAGATTTTAAACCTGAATTACGTCCAGTTGCTGTAATGGCTAATAATGCAAATTATCTGAGTCACCCTCAGTGTAAAGCAGTAAATATAACCTGCCCATTCAGACACACTTCTTTTTTTGTTTTCCCCCTCCCCTTTCCCATTAATATTTTATCTCCCTGAAGAGATGTTTTCAACATATTATGTGCACCAGCATACAGTGCTTGTGGTATTCCTGGATGTCATTACAAAGAAGCCTGCAGACTGTATCGCTGCTCCGCTGCCTGTGACGATAGCTTGGAAATTGCTTGGAGCAACAACAGCAAGTGTCAACAGGGAGCTGTATTAATTATTTGGAATGTGTCTCATAAGAGGAATCAACTGCTTTTATTGCAGAGCGAATATTACTTGAAACGGGAAGGTTACCCTAACTGTTATCATAATCTATGTGTCATTAACTTTCCATGTTTAGAAAAAGAGATTAACAACCCTGTAAATTGTTACAGTAAATAGATGAATTGTAGCAAAATGTTTTTATTGTAAATAGAAGTTTCTCGATATAGTTACCTTCAAATTGCTGGAGAAGAATTGGGTCTTAGCAACTCTGAAACTGCATAGTGATGTAGGGAACCAAAAAAGCTTCCACTGAGGTGAAAGCAATGCTGAGTTCCAAAAAATGATATTTGCATCTTCTGCAGGTGGGACAAACAGGTGGAACTGTGCTTCATCCCATGCTTCCTTCAAAAACTGCTGTGACATAGAAATGCTTTCTTCCCTCTTGGAGTGAGATGAACAGATTGAAGGGGCTTGTGTGAAATCAGTCATCTTCTATAGCATATGGCCTTTCAAGAGAACATGGTGCAACATGTATGTGGTAGTGGTAAAGCAGGTATAACTAAAGTTCAGCAGAGTACCCGTGTCTGCAAGGAAAAAGCAAAAGAAATGGGAGTGTTTTGAGCTTTTCATCAGATGTCTGCACAAAATGGAAGTTCCTTGTGAAGAATGCACAATAGAACAAAATGCTTCAAAACATGTTTTTAATATGGTGCCATAGAAATGCTGTGCATTTGATTATAGCCCTGATAGATCTCTGTAGGAAACAGCAGAACTAAACCACTTATTTGTCCACAGGGCAGGCTCACCATGGGCAGGTTTCCTACATTGCCCCACCGATCCACCTCGATTCGGATCTGGAGAGACCGCCATCCAAGGGTGAGTCAGTGAGACAGCCTCCATTCACGTGCATTGTGAACCAGCCTTAGGCGCGGGTACATGTCACTCACTTGTCCATGGAGCCTCCATGGTAAAGTTATCACCCTCCATCCAAGGACACTCCCAGGGGCAAATTAATTCCTACAACAGAGACGTGTCCCATGTGTCCCATTACGTAGCTTTGAACATACCATCACTTCACAAGCTTATTTTGCTCTTCCCACTAGTTTCCTCTTGAAGGGACAGTATACCTTAGATCCTATCCTTTGTCCTGAACCTCTCCTTCCTAATGGAAGTACAAAGGCACAGGGAGCTGATGGCAGAATGCAGAAGGGGAGTTTTCAGCTGCCCCTCAGATGAGTAAAGGGTACAGAAGGTGTTGTGCAGTGGTTCAAGCCTGGATTCAGTCCTCATTGCTGTTGCTTGAGGTTTTTTCTAGACTCAGTAGAGGATGACTGTAGAGCACGACTCAAATTTTAGGGGAGTTGATTGCCCTTGGGAGTGATGCTAGTAGCCAGTAGGTATGTAGTAAGTCCAGAAAAGCCCTGCTAAGATAGGTGCCTCTCTTGAATGGCACAAATAAAAAAATATGGATGTAAGCCCTTGATTTCTCTGCCCCATCTGGAGGATCATCCCTTGGCTGTGCTGTACTGAGTCCCCAGAGTTTGCCTTTGTGGCCTGGGGAAGAGAGCTTGGCCCCAGAGCAAGCATATGTGCTGGTGCAGACTTCTTACACCTCCTTTTGCTCCTTTTAGTTAGGTTGTCAATATTCATGTAGAGTATCAAAATTACCAGCTTGTTCTTCTTGGAATAGATAATAGCAAAGCTTAAATCAGACAGGAATATGAAGGGATTTCTTGGTCGACTCTGTAAATGTATATGAATATCAAACACTGGGATTGTTGTGGAAGAAGAGAAAGGGAGAAAGAGGACAGCCAAAACATGATAGCATAGGGATGCACTATAGCTTAGATTTGTGTTTTTTTTTTCCTTTCTCCAACTCTCCAAAGGGTGCTACAGTGGCAGAAAGGGTACCAGGTTGACCTTTGTACTGATTGTCACCATTCTGCCACAACACTGTAAGGCTGTTGGTGTGTGTCTGTGTCCACACTTGTTTCTCTTACTGCTCTTAATTGAAAAATACAACGTGTTAACGCAAAATTAATCTGGATGGACACACTTTCATTATGGAATATGAAGAAAGCTGTCTTCTCAATCTCCCTTTGTTATCCATCTCTAATAATCTGGGAGACAGAAAAACCTTTGTGTTGGTGAATTGCAGCTACAACTGCAAACCTTGTTCTTCCAAATGGTCCAGGGGCTTTGTGGGCTAAAGAAAAGCATGGTGTTAGTGCTCTTGGCATGAAAGTCTCCTTCAGTTTTGAGTGAGCTTTTCCACCAGCATCCATGTGGCTAGGTTCTGTAACTTGATCTTAAATGAACTTAAACTTGAACTTAAATGTTTGCTGAGTTTTTTCCCTTTATACATGTGAATGTGTGTTTGCTTAGATGATGCAATAACAAAAACTAAGGAGTTGAGTTGCTGCACAAAAGCAGCCTCAGCATTATCATTCCATGACTGTTCCTCTTGCACCTCTGCAAGGTGAAAGGTGGAACTTGGATGTGAGGATGCCAGATTCACAGTCTTCTCTCCCAGTCTGGTCTTGCCATGATTCAGGCTGGTTGAGTACAATCTCCAGACAGTCCACAACCTCCATACAGCTTTGAGTGAACTACCTTGAGATTTAACATATGCATCTGAGATCATCAGCTTTTAAGTCACTTGAAAACCTTCAGTTCTGTGGTAAAATTTACTACCTTGCTTTTATAGCAGAGCAGTCCAATAAGGCAGAGACGGTTATGACTTCCAGGACCTTCTGGCTCTAGTTTGTCATTGATCTGATGAATCGGAGCTTTCAATGTAAATCCTTGCCTTGGGGTCTAGAGCAGCCTATGGAAGACTCAAGGATGCTGGAACAGCAGCAGCCAAAGAAGCCATGCCTTGCTTTCTCCAAGATAAAAGAGCCAAAGACTAACAAAAATCTTCAGTGATCTGGTGTTCATGAGGACGTAGCTACTTCAGCAAGATAAATGGCAGTGCCACCAGGAGCAGGGCAAAGTGGGTCAGGCAGAACAGTTGCAGTGTTTGAAGAGAAGGTAAAATGGAGTTTTTCCAACACAAACGCTATATTAACTGCTTTCACCAGGCCCTCCACTCCCCTGGCTGACAAGTCTTAAAGAAGGAGCTGCTTAGGGTGGAAGGGCTGATATTACTGCTGCTGTGCATTGGTAAAAGGGCTTGAATACCCTTGTGTCACTTAATTGGAGAGGGCCAGGGAGGAAGCCAGCTCTGGAGGCATCAATCTATTAGCTGGTGACTAGGGGCCGTTAAAAATGTAGTAACTGGTACTGTCTCCTGGGGGAAGAGCAAGGCTTTCCTCTGGCCCTGGCATGTGGGATGTGTAGCTTTACTTATTTACCTGCTGCCTCATTTCTAGGCTCAGAATCCAAAAATCCATTAGAGTATTGTAATAATATTTTAAGTTTTTTATAAGTATGTTAGGCGGGGGTTTTTTTGTTTGTTTGGTTGGTTGGTTGGTTTTTTGACTGCTTTTTCTGACATCTTAGGACATGCTGAGATCATGTTCCAAGATTCATCCCATAACTGCAGGAGCTGTTTTAAACAAAGGAGTCAGAAATACCTGTCCTGAAGCTCTTGTTGTTCCTCCACAATTCCTGTAGCTGGAACTCTAAAAACAGAGCAGCATTATGACAGTCTGCATAAACCACTAATGCTTTTGTCTGCTCCTTTGATGCTCTTCATTTCCCCTCTGCATTCCCCCTCACAGTAAGCTGAACAACAGGAGCAGCTCAATGTTGCACTCAGAGTGGCAAAAAGAAGAAGCCACCATAAAGTTTTAATTGTAATTAATGGAAATAGAGCCTGGGTAGTGATACAGAAGCATCTTTCCTTCCTGTATTATCAAAAAAAGATACAGCTTTAGCGCTCCTGTGGGTCTGCACAGTTACAATTCTCAGCTGACAGATTTATTTGTAACTGCCTCTTCCTTCTCCTTTTTAAAGATTTTATCACTGGTGACATTTACACACATTGTTTATGCATGCAAGGAGTTTTTACCTGCCTTTCAGAGTCCTGATGCTAGCAGAGAATAGAGTATGAACTCCAGTAGTTTACTAGCACATCAGTGTCACCGTGCATTACTGGGTAATTGCTCTGAGCCACTGCTCTGTACAGCCAACCAGTAATGACATTGTACATCACTTAATAGAAATGAAGCCCTGAATCAGCATTTTTCATGAAAACACTTCTTATTCCCTACTCCCTTTTTAATTTGAGGCTGTTTTAAAATTAGTTCTGTATATGAAGCACTGTTCACCACTATTTTTACACTTCCTTGCAGTCCAGCAATCTGGATGTGATTACATGGTTTTTATGCAAGTGTTTACACCTTCTGTGTACAGAATAATTCCAGGGATAGCTGATACCTTAGCTTGTGATCTCACAGACTGAAGATTAAGCCTGTGTTTCAGAATGGATCACTGGCTCCTGACAGTAGCAAGGAGTTTCATAGATGAGAGTGACACTGATACTCTGGCTTAGAAAGGGATTCTGTGGATTATCATATATAGCAATAAATTAAATTTAGCATTTGTACTCAAATTCTGCCAGGTACTAAAAAAACAGTAAAGAAGTGAATTAAACTCACCAAGTATGCACACTAAAACTATTTATAAAGCTGTATAGAATCAGATTTTAGCATGTATGTGGAAACATATTAAACATGAAATGTATGCCTGGTGTTTAAACCTGGGCAGACTGAGAAACTCTGCTCCCCTGTTGAGCTAATGTTTTGGAAAGGTTTTCTTTCAAGTTGAATCTCAGAGAGTAGTAATTTTGGAGATTGATATGCTCAAAGACAGTACATTTCCAAAACATTAACTGATAAGCAAAACTGTGTATTTGTCCCCAGTTCTCGAAATAAATAACAAATGAAGGAGGCACAGAAAGTTGTCACCCTTCTGTGCAGATTTCTCTAGGCAGGGAGGTTGTTTTGGTCCCAGTTAAGGCGCTCTGGAAGGTTTTGCTGTAAACCTCAGTTATTAGGTTCATCTTCCATAAACAATGAATCTGGCCCTACTCCTTAGACAGCGTGTCAGGGAGACAGAGGGAGGTTTTGCTGGATTTGCCCCTTTCTTCTCCATCTTAGTGGCATGTCCCTTTGTGCTTTCTTTCTTCAAAACTGGATCCATTCTACCATTTTTCTCCCCCTTTGAATTTGCAGTGTCTGAGGGAGGATCATTCCTGAACATTAGCAACAGTGTGAAATCTTATTATCAAAAATAGAGTAGTTTTTGTAAGTATGCATTCTGGATCTTTTTTTTTTTTTTTTTTCCCTCCCAAAGGTCCCAGAGAGGGTCGATGGCTTTGCAGATGATGTAGGAGATCAGACAGCTGGGCTTATTGCACAGCCCCCATCCTCCTCCCCAGGTCCAGAGAAAGGGGAGCGCTGGGCAGCGAGGCCCAGTGGCACTCCTTGCCTTAATTCAAGCTGACACACAGGATCACGTATCCCATGCTCGTCAGGCCCTGAGACATCAGCTTGCCGGCCTCTCCCTCCCCAGGTCCAGCGCTATGAGAGTGGTGCTGCACAGGAGCTCCTGCTCTAAGCTGTTGTTGGACAGGCACCTCCTTATTTCCAGGCTGGGGAAGCCATTGTTTCAGCTCAAGGGTCCTTTACAGTGTCCCTCTGCTGCTGTCTGAAGTCCCACTTTTACTTATCCTGCTTCTTCCCTTTAGAGTTAGTTACAGCAATGTGTTTCCAGCTCCTTGAGGCAATATTATTTTCCTGATGCCCTTCATGTGGAAGAGTCCAGGGGAGAGGCTAATTCAATACCTCTAAGCAAAAAGGATCATGCACTGGGTGCTATTTGTGACCTCCTGTTGTCAGGACCAGCTGCTTTGAACATGGGCCATGCTCTGCATTTATTAATTCCTCACTAGGTATTATGGGTGGTGATAACCAGTATCATAACCAGAGTAGCCAGAGCTCCTGGAAATCTTGCAGCCAGCCTGTAGTCCTGTTTTGCTTGTTACCATCAGTGAGGTCCCCCTTTATGTCCTGTAGGTATTCCCAGTCAGAAAGAGTTAATTGCATGCCATTCACAGTTTTTGTTTTTACTATGGTGTTGAACTGTTGCTCTTATTTCTTTGGAATGTATGTTTTCACTGCAGAGGAGCACCTCGGGGCATTGCTGTTTATTTATAAGATAACAGCATTTGCTCTAGCAGAAAGCTGGAGCTAACGAAGTCTCTCAAGGAAGAGTGCTAAATCCTGTGTGCTGGTGGAAACTGTTCAAAGTATTTACACTTGAAAATATTTACGGATTGGGGAGGGGGAAAAGGGGAGGAATAGTCTGAGCGATATATAACACCTTTACCATTATTCCTAGGCATCCGAAAAAAAGAAAGAAAAGGCACTTTTTAAGTAGCTTTTTTTACCCGGTAGCTAGTGCCTCGTAAAGGAGTTTTGCTATGGAGATCAGCATGAACAGTGATTTAAAGATGCCTTGAAATGTTATTCTTTGTAGGCTGTTTGAAGCTACCGTATGACCTGATAAGCTCAAAATGGACAAAGACATGCACCCAGGAGATTCTTTTGACAGTGGGTTTCATTTTCCGCTGTACTGAGTTTTGCCACTCGCCATCAGTGGAGGAAGTTTTCACCCTCCTGACAGTGGCAACAGCTGGAAAGTAGAGTCAGCTATGGTGGTGCACCCTCAAGCATCACTAATCTAAAGTGAATGTCCTATTACCAGCTTGAAAAAAAGCTGTTGAACCAGTTCAATGTGGAAAAAAGAGTGCAGTGCTGCATACAGCATGAGACCCTTCTCGAACTTTTCTTTTTTTCCCCTTTTCTGCCAGACTAATTTTTGGCTACACTTCTCCTTTTGAAATATTTATAGGGCAAATAACTGTTTTAAATGAGCAGATGGGGGAGACATAAGACAAGCTGTTAAATTAATAAACATGTGTGGTGCTTTATCAGTAAGGGAGCCCATTTTGGCATTTCTTCTGGATGATTTGTATGGCCTATCACCATTGCACCTGGTGCAGGGACAAGAAATGGGCACTTAATAACCAAACAATGTGCAAACTCCTTCCATTATAACTTCATTATGTCAGATATAATCATCTATAACTAGATGTCAAATACATAATTTATGTCCAGCTCCCCTGTGGAATAGTGGGCATATGAATGAATGGCCCCATTAATGGGAAGGAGCTTTTACTGTAACTTTTTGCCTCTTGGTACATAGTCCATTTTGTCATCTGGTATTAATTCTGAATAATTTCGGGGCTACAGAAAAATGCCTGTTATATTTATTTATATTTGTGTAATGGGAGAAGATGGCAAATAAATCATATGAGAGATCAAATTTCAGGTTCAGTGATTTCCTAAGCCATGTGCCTGTGTAAAAGAGAACAGGATTGGTCTGCAGTGCTTTGATTGAGAGGCATAACAGACCTTCATTTTACCCATCCAGAGATGTTAAAAAGGTGCACAGTGTGGGGTAACACTTCCCATGGGAGCCTCTGCAACAAAGAGCTTAGCCCCTGGAAAGCCTTGGTCTGCCACTGCAGTTGTGCTGCGTGCATCCTTTGCTGGCTGTTGTGTCTTCTGTCACGTTGTGTCGTATGGGGCCTGTTTATAGAAGTGCTCCATGACATAAATGAAGTGTGTCATCATCATCACGTGGAAAGATATGACAACCATGTTTTTCTAGCAGAGTCCTCTGGGTGAGTTGGAGTTCGACAGCAGTTGTTTAGTGGAAGGCTTGTGTATATTCACAAATGGGTACAAATTCGAGGGATCAGGTTGCCGTAGGATCTTTTATGAAATGCCTCTTATACATTTTTTTGGTATATGGCCTTGTTTTGGGGGTTAAAACCCTGGTGGGGAGCAACTCTACTGTAAATCTGGGAAGACAGTTTATTAGCATTACAGGTAGGAAGCCATCTCTGACATAGCACTACTGCTATATTATCGGTATTTTGTTACTTTGTGAGAAAACATGTTTTGTTTTGCTGCAGCTACAGGGGGTAGTATTCGTTTTATTCTTCCTCATTTATAAACCTGGATGAAAAATTATCTGGTTAACACCATTTATAATAGTAGATAACTTCTTAGTGTCTGATAGAGTTTCCTGTTGCCAGTACACAGTGATTTTAACACTAGATTATGAATGGTATATTTACCTAACAAAATATTAACCTTTCCTAGTCTTGTGATTTGCATTTCTGAGTGGCATGCATACTAAAATATTTGCAGTGCTAGAATATCCTGTTACATCTATAGCATCTTCTTCTGGAACACGTTAATTCTTTTAATTCTTTTTATAATAATTTTTTCAGTTAGTTTTTTCTTCAGTCCTCCTAATTAGAGGGAGGGCATTTGAAAGGGCCAGTTGAATCTGGTAAGTTGAATCTGGCAAATTAACAAATGTTTATGAGGACTGGTACCACAGCCAGGGGTTTGGGTACTTAGACCATGGGACTCACTTTGAGAACCATGGGACAATGAGCAAGCTTACCGTGCTCTCGTTGGTGTTCATCAGCAGTGCATGTCTAGAAAGGCAGGCAGATGATTTCCTATACAAGCAAATCATGTTAGGCTCAGACATACTACTGTTGACAGCACTGAGTCGGAGAGTTTTGTGTTCATTTGATGGCTCTTCAGTTGTGCAGTGAGATTTTCTGTAGGTAAGCAGGTTTTTTTACAGCACTTGGCTCTTGGAATAATTTTTTGTTTGATCAGAAATTGTTGGAAATGAGAGACTTCCACCAGAGACAGTGATCTGATGCTTTCTAAAATGTCTGGGTTTAGAGCCTATTTTGGCCCCGAATTCCCTTAAAGGGGATTGTTGTATTTTGATTCTTTCCTTTGTGTGTTGTTTGTTACAAGGAATTCTAGCGATCTGATAAAATCCATTCAAATGGAATTTTATACTTGTGAATTGTGTACCTCACTCGTAAAAACTGTTTGGAAATCCCAGCATTAATAAATGCGTACTAAATACTGATTTACTGATAAACATTATAACTTGGCTCCCTCATAAGAGGGCCTCATGCTTGAAGACTTTCAGCCAAGTAAATTTGGCTTGATAACTGCAATGTTTGCTCGGAAGACAAGGACTGCTATCCTCTGGCTCCAAATGGTTTGTTACTGCCTTGGAATTGGCTTGATGTAGTTCATTCTCCCTGAAAACTCGCAAGAAGTGGTATTTGAAAGATCTAATTGCCTTTGAGAAGATATATTAAGGTTGATTAAATGTAATTATAGGGGTTAGAGGGCCAGCGTGCGTGAATGTGCAGCAGCCATGGAGCTGTTGCCCAAAGGGCTTTCAGGG
Organism: Platyrinchus mystaceus; assembly: GCA_035041135.1. Lineage (NCBI taxonomy): Eukaryota > Metazoa > Chordata > Aves > Passeriformes > Tyrannidae > Platyrinchus > Platyrinchus mystaceus. The sequence goes on from JAWWLV010000144.1 coordinate 17,602,761, forward strand.
ATGGAGAGAAGCAGCTGGACTTGAGGCAAGGAGAAGTTTTTGCTCTTACCCACCCGGGGATGTTGGGATTTTTTGCAGATAGGTACAGGGGAACAGGGCTCTGGATTAAGCATGCTAATTTGTAGCAAGTGTATTTCACTGCAACTGTGTGTTTTGGTTTTTGGGGGTTTTTTTGGAGAAAATTGCTTGAGTTTTCTTCATTAAAAACTGGCCACAACTGTGGATGGTCTCATGGAAGTCTCCCCTTTAGATTTTCTGTAAATCCTGGTTTCATCTTTATCTCATTACGAGCATTGCTTTCCACAGATTGTATGTGTGTGTGTGTCTGTATTATGCCCACAAATTTAGTAGTAGATGTGCAGCAAAATAATACCGTTACTGAGTAAACAATTACATTTCAGTTTCTGGAATAAAAGGGAATGTGTGCCATAAATCTTATTCTAAATAATCTGTGTTGGAAAGTAAAAAGAAGATGAGGTTTCTAAATTCATGAAGGCCCTTCACAGTGGAATCCTGTGTGCCACTGAAGTGTAACAAGCTTATTTATATTTTATTGTGCTTCTAGATCAAGCTGCATTATTATGGGCTGCACTCCCCTGACACTGTAGCTGTTGCTAAGGAAGAGGTACATTATGTTAATATTTTGTGATCATAACTATGAAAGCTGGGTTATGTGTGTTAAAGTGGTTGGATGGGGGGAAAATGAAGTTAATGCACCATTTTGATTGGAGCCTCCGCAGATTGTTGCTCACATTTAGAAGCAAAAAGTAAGCTTGAATTTGAGGAGAATTCACACAGAAAATGGGAGAAAACCAAACAGTTGAAAGAATTTGTTTACTGAACTTCAAAATTGCACAGCAGTAAGAATCTGGAACCATTATTGCTAAGAAGGAATCTGGGAGAAGCAAACCGAATGCTTTTACCAGACACATTCAGTGAAGAATTTCTCAGCTTTTTCATGCCTTTATGTGTCTTGATCATGTAAACAGAACATTCATCCTTAATTCCTATTTCCTGACCATTTCCAGTGCTGGTGTCTATTATGTGATTTCAGTACCTTCTCATTCATTTAGGTTGATTCACTAAGAGCGTACAATCAAGTAGTGGCCAGCACCATAGACAAAGTAAAATGGCAAATGATGCATTAGATTCAGTGTTGGGACTCAAAGAAAAGGCCAGAATCACAAGCAAGAAGCTGATGTTCGTGCTGCTTATTTTAAAAAATACACTCTACAGACTGTATTGATGAGCATTATAAAAATGTTTACACAACAATTAAAATAAACAAGGAAGGATCTTGGCATTCCTCCTAAAGGAATGTTCTGAACTGAGTTTCCCCTTTCAAAACTGTTTTCTCATTAATACTGCTGCCAAGGCATGAAGCAACCAGGACTGGAGGGGTAGGAGCTCGTCTCAATTCTGCTGTGCTTTGCATCTAGCTGATTCAGCCAGTACAGTGTCCCAGGAGTATCCAGGATTATCATGGTCATGGCACCTGAGAACCGATAATTTTTGCCTTGTAGTCCTGCCTCTCACATTTTCAAACACTCAGTGCACCAGAGCTGGGTTTGCACCTGGATCAGGTATGGTGAGCTTATCCCCTCTTAATCTCATTTCCTAAATCATGGCGTGTTGAGCAAGGAGTCCACCCAGTTGAGGTCAGTCCTGTTTGCCAGAGCCTCAGCAAGGCAGCAGTCCTTAAGCAGGGCTGGGAGATCCATTGGAGGCTTGCCAACATCCTAACCCCATTAGTGATTTTTAACATCAGCTTTAGCCTCTGGCCCTGCCCTGATGAGCAGAGCCACTTTTCCTCCTTCTTCTCTGCCGTCCCTCCTCACTGTTCTTTTTTCTCAAACCTTGTTCAGTGGGTTCTATGACCCCTAACAAGGCTTTAGGGAAGTTAATATTACATTTTCCTAGTCAAGTCTGTAATAATTTATGTTATACCTTGTTGCATGCACCTGATAATAAAATCTTTCTAGAAGCTAAGGTGCCTGGCCTGGGAAGTGTCCCTTGCTTTGACAAATTAAATATAGTGTGAGACAAGGGCAGGATGGAGGGGTGGGAGGAAAGAAGTAGTCCCCCATGGGAGACAGTGGGTACTTCATACTGGACATATGTGTTGCAAAGAAGGAAATGGGAAGAATAAAGAACTAGAACAGGGATTGGAGATGAGGTCGGTGGGAGAGAAGTACCAGAGGGTAAAAGCAGGTGCCATGGTTTGGGCAGAGAGGATGGGCACAGAGGGCAACCTGGACAAGCCACACGGCTTACAGTAGAGAAAGGCAAGACAAGATGGAAAGGATGGGATGGAAAAAATGTTTTTTTTAAAGGATGTTTTTATGTAATGTATAGAGAGATTTAAAATCCTTCAGCTTTGAACAATTGAGACTTTCACTGCCTCCAGCAACTATGCACAGACTAATCACGTAACATTTATATTCCTGGTTTCCTACCCCAGGCACCTATTTCTATCTGCTTGCTTCTCTCCAGCTTTTGCTCTGAGCTGCTGCAATTTAACAGCAAAAATCCAGATATTTCCTTCATCATCATTAACCACTCCTACACTGTCCTCTGGGCACTAATATAGAGCTCAGCCTAAATGTCAGGAGCAGCTCAGTGTGCTCATCCATTTTTGGAGTCTGTCGAAGTCTCCTTCTCAGCCTGGCCACCCAGATCTTCAGCTCCTGTCCCTTTCAGACTGGCATAGCTCTGCCTGCTGGCTCCCAAGACCATGGGCAGGGTTATTCAAAGTCCTTGGCCTCTCCATAATTTGTCCACGGTTTTAAAAAGTGTGTGCCCCAATATGGCCTAAGGTTTGTGCTTATCTTCAAAGCACATTGCTTCTCCTCATTGTGTTTGGTTAAATAAACACGGCTTGGTGTAGATATTTCGCATATAAGCTGACAGAGTTGACATTGTGAGCATTTTGCAATCATTTGTTTAATTAGCTGAAGCTCTCTAGGGAGAAGTATATGAAATGGCATACTCCCAAAGTCTAATTTAAATCTGTTTTGGGGTTTTTTTGATTATTTTTTGATGGAGGGCTTGTAATGCAAAGCATTAAAAAAGGTAGTAGTGAATGGAAAGCAACAAAAAACCTTTGTTAATGGGCAGTGCCTCAGTAACAAATTCGTGCAAATACAGAAAGGAAATTACATTGAGTAAAATGACCTACAAGAGGAAAAAATGGAATTAAGTCAGCGCAGCTGTCTTATCTTTCTTCTTCTTTTTTTTTTTTTAAACATGTATTTCCCTTCTGTTTTCTTTTAGTGCAATGCTTAATTAGGCTTCTCCTTTGTTTGGAGGTTAATTCCTTTTCTAATCTACAGCTATTTCTACAAAGGTGTTCATTACTGGAGTGAACAAAGGCTGGAGACAATAGAGTGGCAGGTGTTGAGCCTCCTTTAGTGGAAAGGAATTTTTTGCTCACAGTGAAATCTCAAGGCCCTGCTTTCGGATGCAGTGCTTCTGTGTCAGCTCTCCTCTGCTTCTTGCTTTAAGTGAAAGGGTTCCTGGGAGAGAGCTGAAGTTTTTCCTGTGGCACCAGGTCTGTGGTGTGCCTGTCTGCCCACTTAATGCACTTAGAGCCCTTTGTGCACAGCAGACCCTTAAACTCTTATCTGACTATACAGGGAGACCACTGGTTTCTCTTTTGATGCTTACCTGCTTATTGAAATAACTGAGATATTAAGATCCTAAATATTTAAAGAGATCTGACGTGATATTCCTGAGTCCCTATGGAGCAGTGAGCTCCTGCATGCATGTGCCCCCATCACTCAAGGTAAGCTCTCCTGCTTGCTGGCATCGCAATGGCCGGAGTACCTGAAGTCTCTGGTTTAGCTACAGTGTTTGTAGAACACGCAGAGCACACATTAATCATATAAAAGTATTTATGTTGCAAGAAACTAGTGTAGCAACACTAAAATTTGTTGTTGAGCTGCAGTGCTGGGGAGGCTGGCAGCAATGGAGGAGTAGGGGCCAGCTCGGCACTGGGTCAGTCTGTCTCTCTTTGTCATGACTGCCCTGGCAAATGAAAGTGAGCATAAATAAGAGCAAGACCTAAAACGGCTTTTAGAGCAATAAAGCCTGTGATTACCAAAGGAATGACAGAATGCCCCAATAGTTAAAAGCAGGACCCCTCTTACTCGGCATAGTCCTGTTAGGATCAATGTGACCAGCCACATCTCCAGGCGTTGCTCTGCCCACACAGTCCTTCACCTTCCTGTGCTATTAATAAAGGCTTGCTTCTTCCAAACAGTGGTGAAAGCTGGGCATGACCTGAGAGCCACTGCTTGTCATTAGGAGACCAGATTTTACTGTTATGTTTCCTTGTGCTGGTTATGTGATTAGTCACTTCATGCAGTCACACATACATCTAGTTTCTGTAGAAAGTGATTTTTTAACTGTGGCACACACTAACCTTGTGGCTGTTTATTTCACATACTATTCTGAGAAATGGGAAATGGTCTTTTTGGTCCTGTAGAAGCTCTAGGAAAAAGGGAAAAGAGAAAAGGCAATTGTAGAGCTGGTTGATTATTGCTGCCACAGTATAATTAATGTGCAAATATTTCCAACATCGGCAGCCAGTGACACAAAAAAGAAGTGGAATTATACTTTAAAATATTTTTTGTTTGTTATGCTTTCTAGGAACCATTGTTGATAACCTGCACACGTGGGTAAAACATTTTGCACTTTCTGACATTTTATTTTTTTCCAGAAAAATTGTCAAGATGAGAAATGGCACAAATGGTGAAGGAGTATTGACTTTTGCAATCAGTAGCTAGTGAAATTAACATCTTCCTTCTGTTCTCTTTGCACAGGCAATTACAAATTAGATCCAGAAAACATGCTCCCAGAGGTGTGATTTTAATTTTTAAAAGAATGGTGGCATAAGAAGGAGCAAAAACATGTTAGCACAGAGCATTTTACCCCCATTTGTAGGGGGCTCAAAGCTACCAGTCTTACAAAAATTTAACAGGAGAGGAAAAGAAGGAAAATGTGGGAGGAAAGGCAACACAGGAGAAAGCAAAAAGCTGAGTGAACAGCTAATTAGTACAGATTGCATTCAGCTGTGTGAGACGTGCTGGGAAAATACCAAGCATGTTATGTGAGTAGGGAGGATGGAGGAACTGAGGTGCGTGCGGAGCAAGATAGGTTCTGCCATCCATCAGGACTGTGTCTTGAGCATTTCCAAACACAAAGGTTGCTCTTCTGAGGTGACTTTCCCATCCAAAATGCTTTCTCAGCTGCTTTAAGGGATAGCAGTGCCTGTCCCTCCTGCCTTGGCAGGTCAGCATGGCAGCATCCCTCTCTGGTAGCTTGCACTCCAAGAGTAGGAGTAGTTCAGCAAAATGCTTTGTGTTGGTGCAGGCATGGCTGTTTGGGACTCCCGGTGGGCTTTGGACAGATGTACAGAGTCACACCTAACGTGCTTGGAAAGGGCTGTCCTTCAAGTAGGTAGTGCCAGGTCAAAAACACTTGTCATAGACCTGTCTCCTGACTGTCCTGGGGCCTAGATGTCAATGCAAGGTAAGATGAGGTTGCATCTTTGTGTTTCAACTCTGGACACATGGCCAGTGCATCTTGTGAAGGGGCTGAGCTTTAGTTTCTATCTACCTGACAGCCTCTGAAGTGGATCTACCACCTGGCACCTCCCTCTTCTGAGGATGTCTGATGGGGGTAAACCCAAGCATCCCTCTGTAGCTTGCTAGAAAAGGAGGAGCAGAAAGGGCTTCTGCTGAAGAACCCAAGCTACATTTACAGTCCTGGGTTTTTTCTCTAGCCAGATTCCATCAGGGATGTGGTGGTATTTCTAGGATGTTTTTCTGATCCGTGCTTGAAGCCTAATCTCCACCATATGGTCCATGTAGAGCCTCATCCCAGAGGCAATAACTATCCCTGGAGTGGTGCAGCATCAGAGAGAGAGTGAACATCTCAGACACCAAGTTATTTTTTGGACCTGTAGCAAAACCAGTTTCTGCCCCAAAATCCTCACCTACCCCACACCAGAGTGCCTCAGCGTATAAACCTGCATCTCTTAACTCCCAACACCAAAGAGATGTAAGTAACAAACAACTTTTATTGACTGTAATTGCACTTGAATTAACTGGATGACTGTGTAGTTGATGGCTCCTGCAGCCTGACATCCCTCCTGCAGCACTGGAAACCTCATTGCTTTGCCTTGCAACACTTTCTATGCCAGGAAGCTTCAGAGGGCACAGCTCTCTTGGCATCACTCTAAAATAACTTGGCAAGTAAGCTCCGGAGGCTTAAACTCTTGTCCCAGCTGGGATACATAATGATTTAGCTACCTGCTTCTTTGATCTTCTCTTTGTTCTCTGATTTTCATAGAGTTAATCATTTGTTCATACACACACCCCCCAAAAAGGGAGAGAGGGAGAAATAGAGGGGAAAACCAAAAAAGGAATAGGATTGGAAACACTCCCTGAAATCTGCAGACAGGATTGAGATGCAGTCTTGGCTCTGCCCTTTCTGTCCTCAGGGTGGTAGTGCAGGTACTGCTTCCCCATGCCTTGCCTTGTCTGGCTGGCAGGGACAAGGAAGCACATCTTAACATTTAATTTGCTGTTTAGAGGTTTGTTGTACTTGCATCTCTGTCTTTAAATGACGTGGATGCATTTGCTCATATGCTTTGTTTCTTGAAGCTCTTTCAGCACTGCCAGGATGAGTAGCAAAGGGGGCGTTTTTGTGATACTGTGCTAAATGAGAGGGTTCAGAGTCAGGGGCTGCAAGTCACTGTCAGATCAGTAAGGAATTAGTAAAAATTTCTTCTGCCTCTCTATTGCAACCTGAGGAGACAGGGTAGGACTTTTGTGGCCAGCTACATGTGTGAAAAATAAAGAAAAAAAATACACAGGCAACTTTTACTAGGTCCAAATATACTAAGATTTTTTTTTTCTCTGTGTCTAATTAAAGATTAATGCAGATCATCAGAAATCTTTAAAGAAGCTGCTATTACTGACTGGGTAGCTGGGAGTTTTTCATACAGCAGTTTTCAAAAGGCAAAGTACTTCACACAGTTACAGCAACAGCCGCAAGCAAGGATGAAACACAGCATAGTTATTGAGGGTGTATCCCTCCATGCTTCTTTTGTCCTTAAATTTCTTTTGTTGGCGTCTGTTCACAATGCTGGTGTGCTACTATTCTGAAAAGTGTGGTATTACAGGAAAAGATAATCTCGTAGTGGGATTTAAGCTGTTGCAGAAGGGAGTGTAGAGTACGTGATCCCCTTAAAATGAAAGAGTATACCTAAAAAGCCACAGAATTTTACAGTGCACAGACCATAATATACTCCAGGGCATCCGTCTTTAGCAGGAGGGTTTCAAATCACTGGGGCTTTTCAGCCTTTATCTATGAAATCACTTTAGTGTTTGGGTTTTTCATTTGGCTTTCTACTCTATTTGATTGTGTCCATGTTTAAATAATGTCAGAGCGGAAATTGGTTTTATTGGACTTAATTTTGTCCACAACAAGATATACGTTGCCTTGAAATATGATGTAATTCCCAAACAGAGAGAGATGGGCTTCTCTTCAAGTCAGACCTTGGCTCTGGTGTCTTGGTTTTTAATACACCAGGCTGCAAAGTAGCAGGAAATGGGGGAAATTGCAAGGTGGAAGTGGCTTTAAATGGCAGTAATCTCTACCCTTGCTTCAGGCAGAGAGCTGTAAATTGCTATTCTCTCTTGGCTCTTGCCCTACTGCAGGTTGTTGCTCAGCTTTTGTTTGATGGTATTTCACCTTTTTTAAGAGGACAGAGATAAAAAATTATCAGGAAATTTATATAGCACGAGAAAAAAAAAACAAACAACAAAAAGGTCTCTGTCCAAACACCTCATATTGCTGGATGTGACTACTTCTCAGGTAGAAAAAACTGCCAAGGGTGAATGCACACAGATGGAGATACTGGCTGTGAGTGAGGGATAGCTGAGGTCTTTGATTAAATGCAGTTGAGTGAAAAAAAACCAAAGAAACATGGTGCAAAATCTCCCGGAGCCCTGAAATAATTCATGGCTCATCCAGCAGCTACGTTCCAGGTTGGAGCCTCCCAGGCACCAAACTGTTTTATTCAAAAACAAAGCAGGAATCTCAGCCGGGTGAAGAACTATTTAAGAAAGAAAGAAAAAAAAAAAAAGAAAAAGGTGTTGCTCACATTTTCAGGTTGCCATGGTTTTTGGAGACTTTGGTATTCACTGCATTCTAGATATCAGATATAGACATAGCTAATTTCACCTGGAAGAGTGGTGGGCTTTTCTCTTCTTTTTAAAGTGAAGATTTTGTCTGTTCTTGACCTACAGTTTCGGGGGGGCTACTTGTTTGTTTATGAGTTTTGTGTGTGTGCATGCAGAAATGACACTGAATAAGATCTATAGTGAGTCTGTTGGGCTCTGCTTAATAATGCTGAGGTTTAGCTGGCGTAGGTGTGTAGTAACTCAATGCAGTGAGTGCCCATATCTAAGATAAAGGGTGGCAAGCCAATTTTTGGCTGAGAGTCACTTGCTTTCTCAGCAGGCAGAATCAGCACTTACACGGCAAGACCGATCTGACAGTGATGCAAACCCCAGAGCCCGAGTTTTTGGCACAGGGGCTGAAACAGTACCAGTTGGTTCCCACAGAGGTCAGAGCAGATTATTCACAATACCTTCTTGCTTTAAAAGCCTGTGAACCAGTGGAAGGAGTCTCTGAGAATATTTTTGCAAAGGGATGGTTTATTCAAGTGTGCATACTGTAATGGCATTGTGCTGGGCCTCATTATCCTTGCTGGTTGGGTGGGAAATGAAATTTCCCCTTTCCTCTTCTTAGCAGTACTTGGGATTTGGAGTATTTTTGAGCTCTGTATATATTCAGCTTCAAAGGGATTTTGCATTTTCACATGGGAATAGTTGTCATAATAACCGTGGCCTTAAAATTTTCCATTAACTAAAAAAAGAGGACTGTCTCATAGCTGCACATTCATTTTATGAAGATGTTTCTCTTACCCTACACAGTGTTTTTTGGTTAAAAAATTTATAACTGGAATCCAGGAGAGGCTGTGCAAGTCAGAACATGGTTTGTTCACTCTGTGTTCAATCTCCCCTTGAGCCCAGTGCAGTTCATCACTAATCCAGCTGGATTTCAGCTGCAATCTGTAATGTACCAATAGAGATGCACATTTAGTTACGTGTCTCACTGGGTAAGAAATGTGGAAGAGGCTGTTCCAACACAGAATTGCAACTGGGACTGATGCTTCTCCTGCCTTTCTCTAAAGAGCTCGCACACCACTTTAAATAGGAAAAGTGTGAGGCAGGGGTGGAGTTGGAAATATGGTTTGCTGCAGACAAAGTAGTGCATATCCATGCGTGTTATCCGAACTGGAGACAGCAGTGGGGGTAGCAAATTCATTTAATTTTTTGTTCTGCTGAATATTCCTTTTCTCTGCTAAAAGACACATTTTCTTTTGCCTTTGACACCTGTAGCCATTAGCCATATCAGTGGAAATGGAGGGTAAAAATATCCCTATAATAATTTTGTAGTACTTTACACCAACTGTGCCATCACTTTACACAGGCACAAAAATGACTAGATGAGGTACAGAAAATCAGTCTGTAAATCCATAAAAATTGTGGGGTTTTTGCATCTACTGATTTTCCATTGTCTGTATTCATTAACAGAGAGCAAAATGGATGAATTAGTGCTCAGATCCAGGCAGCTGTTCATCTAACTTCCCCAGGCTGCACATGCTGAGGGTGTTTAGGATATTTTCACTTACAAAGAGATAAAAAAATCCCAAGCTTCTGTTATCTCTTCCACTTTCTATGTAGGCTTCTGAGGCCGGGAGCCCACTGCTGTGTTTTGTGCTTCCCTAAAGCCAGGCTCTGATTGCGTGGCCACCTTCTAACAAAGATTTCATACCAAAGAGCAGCTCTTGCAGGGATCCTTCCACTTCTCTGAATGGTTCCCAGACCTCAGCCACCAACCTCTGTTTTGGGGCGTAGGTTTTCTATTAAGAACAGCCTGGGAGGTGCTGAGCTCCACTTGCTATGTTGGTCTTGCTGGAGTGCATAAAGAAATAGTCTCTAGGTTGGCAAGAGGGAATTTTTGAACTTGAAAGAGCAGTAGGAAAGCTTTGAGCCCACTGTGGGAGCATAGTAAAAGGACTGTAAGTTGCATCTGTCACCAAGAGCTAGAAAGGCATGATTTGTTTTATGAGAAACCATCGTGCTGTCCTGCATGTTTACAAGGATGGGGAAGGCTGTGGATTAGGCAGACTTTGGCAAGAGATCTGTAAATTTGTAGCTCATGGGGAGGAGGGATTTGGAGCAGTGTTGGGGGTGTCCCACTGCTCCAGGCACAGCTGGAGAAAGAAGCCAAGAAACCAGGCTCACAATCAAGGACCTGGTGTGTACAGGAAGGAGGGTGAAAGGAAGCTGTACAGGATTTCAAAAGGAAGCATTAGCCTTGCTCCTTTAGCCTAACACACATTGGAGAGCAGCAAGACCAGCAGCCGTGCTAGCAGAGCTGGGCACAAGGGGCCATCTTGGGCAGGAGACTGAGGAGAGGCAGCCAGGAGAAGGGCAGATGTTTGGACCTGCCTGGAAAGCACAACTAATTTGGGATACAGATGGCATGTCAGAGAGACAGACTGCATAGGTTATTAATACAGAGAGTGGCTTTCTTGGGAAAGGGACTTCTTAAGCTGTTACTTTTATCCCTTTCTGTGTCTTGATACTGCTGATTACAAGAGAAGAGTATTATTACAGATATTAGCTATTTAGACACCAGAGATAACTCACAATGCTGAAAACTGAACTTACCTCTGATTAAAATTTAATTGCTCCCAAGCCTCCACTAGTTACTTGCATTAAGTTTCACACCATTGGAAAGCGCTCATCAACCAGTGTTGGATTTAACAGGAATTTGGCAGATGTTAGTGAAGTGCTGGAGGAAGTCCAAACCACAAGATCTGTGGCATATCATATGTTTGAAAATTTGTTGGCAGCTGAAAGAAAAATCACAAACCTGGAAATAGCAAGGACTGGACACGGATCTCTTCTCATCAAACAGCCAAAAAGTTGGATCATCACCTCCAGCACCTGGAAGACCAGCATAGGTCATGAAATGCTGTGTGCCAGGTGTCTCAGTGAGGTGTAAAAGCAGCAGATATTATATTATTGGCTTTTGGAGTGCTGTGTGTGAGGAACATTGGTATCACCATGGAAATCTTCAGAAAAAAAAAACCAGTCTGTTCTGAGGCAATTTAGCAAATTAGTTATGTTTTATAAAACTTATGTTTTAATCGCAGATTTTCCTTCCTCTTGAGGGCATTTATTCAGAAACAGAGTCTGTGTTCACTAAGAGAATTATTTATTTCTGTTACGTATTTCCTTCCTATTGTTCTTTGGCTGTGGCATTGTAACCTTCAGCACTGCTTAGCTTTTTTGTCAGCTCTCCTGATGCAAGGAGAGGACAAACACGAGGAGCTAACAAGGTTTGAGAAAGCTTGATCCATTTTTCGTTAAGTATATAAAAATATCAACTTGTCTTTGTATTACGAAAGCCTCAAGAGCTACAGCACAATGAGACTGCAGAGCAACAAGATGCCTATTTTAGACAAACAGCTGAACTAAAATTTAGGATGACACAAGTCCTTTTCAAAGGCATGGCTAGTTGCGTTTTAAAAGAAATATAATGTACTTCATGGTTTAGTATCTGTCATGTTTTAATGCATGCAAGTGTCTCTACAGTGGTTGTGGCAGGAACTCGTATGAAAAAGTAAATCTCATCTTAAGCCTTTTTCAATTGAAGCAGTGTTTGGTGAAGTTTGTGTGAAAGATTAAGTCTGATTCAGCCCTTGCTGAGGCTGAGCTGATGGGCACAGAGATAGACCAGGACCTGTCGTGCTATTACAGCATTTAATCCCTTATATATTATTTCATTTGTTCTCTAGTATATAGCCAAATGCATTTCATGTGCTCTCGTCCTCTGCAATGTGACCTGGGGTCAGCAGATCTCTGTTGCTCGGTAAGCACTGCTTGGGAGAGATGCTGGATCCCTATGTTAATCTTGCCTTGTCTTTTGATGCTGATCTGGCTTCTTTTCATCTCCTCAGGATTTTATGAGTGAATGAGGGTTTAAAAATTGGAGTCTCTGACTGTGAAATGAGTTCTGCCCATGCTAGGCTCTTAAGCACAAGTCTAGGTATAAAAGTTGTACTGAACTGGGGGCTCTATACTGCCATGCTCTGCACCACTGGCTTAACAAGTTTGGTATGTGGTAGTCCATGTTATGTATTGTATTGTATTATTAATAGTAATTAATACTGCTTTTATTTTAAAAAGGCAAATCAAAATGCTTCAGAGTATCAATGCCTTTCAGTTCAGATGCAAAACCCATTAGTGCTCCATTTTGCATACTATTTTTTGAAGATTTATAGAGTATATTCTCTGTATTCAGAAATACATGGATAGAAATTCTATTTCCAGCAGTGAGACTTGTTCAAAAGCTGATAAGAAAAGACTTTTTTTTTTTTTGAGAACCAAAGGCAGTCGGTTTGGAACCTGAACAGTGACGTGGGAGGCATAAGGTACATGTAGGCTGGCACAGGGCTCTTTGCCAGAGAGTGGGGAGAAATAGGGCAGCACAGGCTCTCTTCGGGTGTTTCAGAGCAAATCTGAAGCAGATGTTGCTTAGCCTTGAGACACTGTTCTAACCATGAGCACTAATCTAACCTGACCGTAATAAAGGCTATCCCTGCTTCTAATGCTGTCCGGCAAATGCAAAGAGACATATACAGAGGTAGAAAACCAGGAGAGGGATTTAAGCCATCTTGAGCTATTTAAAGTTTGATGGGCTAAAGCATCCATTGGGTTCCCTCTGCCACCAAGGAAGAGGAGCATCTCGAGACTGGGATTTGGAAAAGCGCACTACAAAATTGAACATTCCTGTAGATGCATGAAGAGGCTGTTTGTGGTTTACTGGAAACTATAGGTATTTGAGGTGTGAAAAATAGAACTCAGTGCTCACCAAGGTGCATTCAGGTTTTCCCAATTGGCTTGAGTGGATTGGGAGCCTTATTCTTATAGGGTTTTTCTTAGATCTGGCCTCACATGTGCAACTTCATTAGATTGGACTCCTGAGCCAGTACTGAGCCTATGATATGAGAAGATGAAACTTGGAGTGAAAGCAAGGCTGAGACACCTAAATAACCTGATACTCCAAAGGCCAGTGTTTGTTTAAGGCAGTAGCAGATACTGCTTTCTTAGTGTTTTTTTAAAATCAGGTTACTTGTTCAGAGACTAGCATTGGGTCTTGACCTAAATATCTTACTGTGTTTGCATTGTTTTTTCCTATGGGAAAAGTAATGAAGTGCAAAAATTAAGGGAAAGGGAAGTCTGCAAAGACCTGCTTGACCTACTCATAAGGTTACAGGCTGCAAGGACTCAGTCCCTACTGAGCACCTCTTGCATTCCTGCCATTTTGCTCTCAGTGGGCCAATGGTTTTCTAAATATTCAGTGCCCAAGGAATTTTCTTTATTTGGTTTGGATGGTAACATTTCAAAGGGACTAACTGCAAAGAACAAAAGAGCCTAAACTTGTGCCTGCTTCACAAGCTTCTTCACTGACTTACAGGAGGAGGAGCTCCACAGAGCTCACACTTGACTTTGTCTCCCTTGGCACATCTCTGGCATGTCTTGTTGATGTTCTCAGTACAGCATTTGTCCCACTTTTCAAAGGTGAAATGACTTTTCTAGTTCTCCATAGCTCTTTCCATCCTTGGCCTACCAGCCTGGGAATAAAATGGGCCTCTCTTTACCTGAGAGCTCTTAGAGGATGCTGTGATATGTTGGGTGTGTGATGGTGTACTCTTCCCCAACACCTTCTGCTACATCAACATTGTAGGCCTGAAATAAATATCCAACTGCTGCTCTTGGATCCTAAAGCTTCTGTGCATGAATGCACTAAGACAAATCCTTATCTGTGTCTCTGACTGACTGACAAATGATGGGTCATGTTCATAAAATCATTACCTATCATCATTCATGCCATTGCCTCGTGCCAACTGCACACCTGCTGCAGATAGCCTAACCTTGGCCACCAAGGACAGTGGGGACTGAATGCATATTTCATAGAGAAAACTGAGGATGCCCTGCAACAAGGAATGTTTAAACAGGGCTTTGTTGTGCTCCCATCTTGCTGCATGGCAGAGTGGCAGGGAGAGACCGCCAGTGGAGGAAATTTTGCTGACACAGCTGTTGTATTGTCAGCAATTAATTGGAAAGTTTTGTTCAATAAAATGTATTCTGGCCTATGAAGGATGCCCTTGGCTTCAAGTTGGTTTATTAGAGCACTGTCTCATAATTTACTTTTTTTTTCTTTCTCTCTAGTGTGCTCAGTTATTGTTGGCAAAGCCAGGTCTTTGCCTGCAGTTCTGATAGAGCACACCTAACTTAGAGAAGGTCAAATCACAAATGCTTTTACAGGTATCAATTTTGTTTTCTTTTTTTTAAATCACTTTTAAAGAATAGCAGTTATAATGAGACAAGTGTTTTGAGTGCAAATCTACTGCCACATCCTTTATCATATGCTTTTTGATCAGATGCAGGTAACTCTAATTGTAATTTGTTTTGTGGAGGAGGAAGAAGAGGATATATAAATATATACACACGAACACAGCTAGTTTATCTAGCAGTTCTGGATGTGGGAAAATGAATGTATTTCCTGCCCTGCAATCAGACTTTACCACTACCCTGCTGGTTATGGTTCTCCAAAGATGGAGAAAGCGGTAATTCAGCAAATGCTACCACTGGGATGTAGCACATCAGCCAGAAAGTAGGCTTTTTTTCTCTCCTCTCCCTGTACCCTGCTGTGCGGGTTCTGCAGAAGAAAAGATGTTGATAAATGTTAGAAAATGCCTGGGATGTTATGAGCTTAATTTACACTCAGTGCTTGGAGGGGCTTCCTTAGGTCCATTCGACCCCTATCTGGAACATGAAGAGATCTGTCAGGAGAATCTGAGACTTGTGGCTAGGGCTCCACAGCCCTGGACAGAAGGGTGCTATAGGTTCCCCCTCCTGCATAGGTGCATGTAAGAGAAGCCATTTATTAAACCACATGGCTCTGACAAAGCAGCTGATCCTCAGCATTCCTGGGGAGTCTGTGAGCAGGTGAGGTGTGAGACCTGGCTCAAACAGAAATTAGCACTGAAGCTAGTCTGGGGCTTTGTTGGGTGTCCCCAGTTTCCAGGGATGCCCTTCAGCCGTGGCAGCACAGGAATAAGCTGGTGAGTGATAGTAGGAGTGAGCTACTGCAGCGGTGAAGCCATGGAGCTGCTGCGGGGCTGTTCTATCACTGTCGTGTCCCCCGGGCATGCTGACTGCAGGCTTAGCAGGGAGTGATTTCCCATTCCTCTCAGCTCTAGTTTTTCCATTCTCTGATAGGATAACCCTAAGTGCTAATATCCTGCATCTCCAAGACACCTTTCATCCTGAGATAATCCTTAAAATAAATTTTAGGTGAGAGCTGAAGATGCCATCCCACACTGTAAATTGTGCCCACTGGACTTTGGGGGGAGTGGGTGGGGCAGTGTCAGATGTCAAGTCAGGGAGGAATCCGAAATTGTTGGCATTGAGAGTATCCTTGGTTTTGGAGTTAAGGGAACAGAGAGCTGAGAAATGGGCATGAGGCTGAGGAAAGCTCTAGGTCAGGATGTGTTTGCTCTTCGGGGAAAGGAAAGCAAATGGAAAACAATGGAGAAATAAAACTGGAAGGACCAGCTTGTTGCCCAAGGGGCAGATGTAGAAGTGGTTCGTAGGCAATGACAAGTGAGACAGGCAGGGATTAGTTTTGGAACTGACCCGGGATGAGGAAAAGAGCTAAAAATAGTGATTTAAGACCCCTTTTAGTGGAAGTGAGCCAGCACTGTGCCCAGAGAGCTGTAATGCAGGTTCCACATGAATGAGATTTTATTCAATGTTCAGGGAGAGAAATCTGGGTAAGAGGGAGATTGGGATTTTCTGAATGTTAGGCTGAAATTCCAGGAGGGATCCTATCACCTGCGAGGACTTGGCCTCACTGGTGCAATGTTTCTGTTGGCTGATGAAGGAAATATAACACTGCATTCACCACTTGGAGGATCCCTGTAGAGAAATTGTCTCCAAAAGAAAAATATTCAGGAACACTGACTTGACTTGTACTGCTTTCATCAAATCAGGCTGGGTTTTAAGATTTAGGTACTATCAAAAATGAAAAGGCAACCTAGAAAGGCCCAACAATTAATATTAATTGTAGGAGGAAGAAATTCATAAGTCAGGTTGGTCCTTGCGTTTGGTGTCATTCTCATTTTATGCCCTTTGCATCTGCTTTCCCTTCTTCCTTGTCTCTGTTCCATCTTATTTAACATATGCTCAGGCTGGCTTGGGTCAGTTCTGCCATGGTTTTGTTTTTCATTTAGGCAGACACCACAGTGTGGACTTGCCTGAGCTTGATATAAAGGGACAGATAATTTTCTGTTATGTTGCTATTGAAGTCCTGCACGCTTCAGCTGGCAAACAGATTGTTGAACATCCTTGAACAAAACTTGTTCAAAGTGCAAGAGAGAAAAGAAATCTAATATCTACCTTTAGATTCAGTTCCTTCCTTATGTGTTTTATTTGGTTTTCTTTACACACACCTAAAATTTCCTTTCTCTTAAAACATATTCAGCCTAAGTTGCTTAGTGAGATTTGATATCCAGTGAGCTCATGTTTAAAACTTGGCTGGATCTAGAGATGATTTTTCTCCTTATTTCCACCCCCTTCCTTCTCTGGTGGTAAGTGGCAGTGAACAGGACCTGCTCTTGGGGGTAAACATCCCTATCCCCACACAAAACAGCAGCTGTCAGTGGCTGAAAGCCATCTGTGGGAAGTAAGTGTTGGGGCACTGTGCCCTGGTAAATACCACTGTCTTATAGCTGCTCTTGGAGATGGTCTTGAGTTTTCAGTGCAGGATGCACATTGCTATTACTGAAGAAAAAACCTCAGCCAGGAAGCACGATTCACGTTGCTGTCCCTGGACCTGAAATGATTCATGTTGCTAAAATCATCTCCCTTCGTTACAACCTGTTGCCTCGTTGGAGTCTGTTTGACCAGGCATTTTGGCCTCTATGAGATTTCTGTGTGCTCTGCTCTGAACAAGAGCTGCAGACAGTGAGGGTTTAACTGAATCAGTGATGCTGTTTTAGCTCAAATATGAACTTTAATAAGGGAAAATAACAGCTTAATTTTGAAAGGCATCTTGCAGGCTGGGGGACTGACCTTGTATGAGTGGCTGCTGCCAAGAGGATTAGGGAGTTGTATGTTGCACTTAGAAATGTACTGTGGACATGCTGAGCTTGGCGCAGAAGATGTGAAGAGTGGTCCCTCCAGTCCAATACCTTGTCTGAGCTTCAGACTTTGCAGAAAGAGATTCCTCATGGAATAACATGGATCGAAAGAAGGACTCATTCTTTTGCATTAGCGAGTAATTTCCTTGTACAATAACACGGGAGGATCAAAGCCTTCCCTGTCCACCTCTTGTTTTACTGTAATCCTTGGCACGTCTCAGCACTTCCCAGGAGTGTGTTGTGGACTGTGATGAATGATGTCCTCTGCAGGAAGAGAAGGAAATAAGGACATCAGGTTGGCTGCTTGGGGTGGAGTTTTCCCCTGCCTCTCCCCACAAGTCTGTTCTTAGCATCCGCTCTGTAATTCTGGGTTTTCTGGTTGTCCAAGAAAAGGCTTATGACTTTCCCAGCACCAACTAAACACTTCAAGGACAGGTGAGCAAATAGTTGAGATGTTTGCAGTTTCTTTTGTACCCCAGAGATTTTCTGTAACAGACACCACCTTTTTTCAGGAGACAAAGTCAGAAGTTGCTTACTGTTTGGATGACACAATTTTCAGCCAAGGCTCAGGCATGGAGATGTTGATACAGTGAAGGCAATGGCATTGCATTGAACCTGCAGGCTCCTGCTGTCATCAGTGTTGTGATGCACCTCCAAGGAGCACCTGGGATCTTGGACAAATTGAATGGCTTTTGATGCTACCTTTTACTGTCTATAGACTGGCTGACTCAGATCCCTACATCAAATCTCTTTTTCTTCAAGCAAAGACACATTTCTCTCTACCTTGGAACAATCCCTGCAGCAGCTGATCAGAGAGGGCGAGCTGCTTGCCACTGCAGTGCTTACACTTTGTAATTTCTATTTAGCTGAGCAGCTCCAGGTTGATGTGCCAGTGAACTCCATGTCTCTGATCTATGGTCAGTCAGACTCTGGCCCCTTAAATAAAATTGTCTAATATTTATTTGAAGGTTTAAACATTTCTTGCTTATTGCTGACCACAAAAGTCTATCACAGATGACCTTCTTCCTCCCTTCCCATCTCAAGCCTGACCACCATACTAGAAAGTCTCTTATTTCCTTCAATTCCACATAAGTTCAGTGTTATGCTCTGGTTTTTTTAGTATTCCTGGCATGACAGATCTCCTCTCATTATAAATTATTCTGTCTGCTTCAGCTGCATGCTTTTTCTCATTTATATTTAAGTTAATGGAAGAAGAGTTGCTTTTGATGACATAAGTGAGCTAGATTTTGGGTTAGCATTATTCTAAAATAAGAGTTCTGGCTGGATAATGTAAAATATTAGGGATTTTGAGTTTTTTAGTACCTGTAAAGCACTTCAATGACTAGAAAAACTAATATAGTTCTTCCCTGCAAATTGATGAAACTTCTTGATGCATGCATGGAATGTGAAAGGCTCAAGGCTAATAACATTACAGGTCTCAACACACGTAGTAAGTGGTCTGCTGTAAAAAATTTACAAAACAAAAACATTTGAACATGTTTGACACTGGGGAGAGGAAAAATTAATAATCACTGTAGACGGGTGCATTTATTTTATGTTACCTGTGAGAGCTGTAAAATGTGGTTTAGGCTGTGTGCTAGAAGCATATAGCAGCTCTTCAGCCATGTATTATAGGAGTAGTTTTATCCTATACTGAAAGTGTAATATCTGCAAGTATATAAGCCTCTCTGCTGTATTTCAGAATTGGATACATACTTCTTGACTACATTTTTTTTCCTTCTGTTTTTCTGCTACGCTTTTGAATCTTGCAGTCATATGGAGATAGATTCACATATAGCTGTGTCTATATGTCTGTGTTTATCTATAAAACAAATGTAGCTATTTAGCAGCTATATTTTTTAAGATATGTGCACTGGACCGGGTCAGATTTTCTCTTGTCACTCCTCTCTCTCTCTTCTTTTTTCTCATGCTGTATATGTGTATCTTTTTCTATTCCTTATAATTATGAGACATGATTCTTTTGTTCAAAGTATCAAATTTATGCTTTGCAGTGATATCAGGTACTTCATTTTATGGGTGTATATATTATACAAACACAAGGAGAATACACAGCTTAAAAATCTCTAAAGGATTCAGTTTACTTATTTCATTTCTGTGTCATCCTATTTGCTTTTCTTTATCAGTTTCCAACTTCCTCAGATTCTTTTGATGCTCGTGAGGATCCACAGAACCTTTTTTTGGTAGCCCAAATGGATCAAATGCAGCTTAGGCTTCCAGGACAAGAGTACATTATGGAAAATCGCTATTCTGGCAGAGCAGCACCTAGACATTCCTCTGTGCATTTGGTGCCTCTGGTTTGGACCAGGATAATTCCCCTGGGCATGTAACCTTTAGCACCTGACAGCACGTAAAACCACATGCCAAACCTGGGGAGGCAGGCATACAGTTTTGACCTAAAATAATTGCTTTTCAGCACTGCTATTCACTTTCTTGCAGATTTTTTATGCCTTTCTCTTCTGTGGGCCGAATTCTAAGTCTTAAAAGGTCAGTGAGCATATTCCTCTGCTTCACATGAAAAAATATGCTTACCTTGCAATGTGCTGGTCTGAACAATTCATTAACAAGAATAATCTGAAATGTGACAGATATAAAGCTATAAATCAGTATTGTAAGTTTTTCCACCCTGGGATTATGTATTATCATCAACCCCTTGGGTAAGAGTTTGAAACTACATCTCGCCAAAGGTGGTGCCTTTAGTGGTGCAGAGCCAAACAGGTTAGTTAAAACTTTCCTTTCTGATTTTTGGAGGTTGTTTGTTCCTGCTTCTTAGGTTTCTGCTGTGACTTTTCAGCTGAGATGACAGGCCATGGCAGTGCCTCCAGCCCTGGAGCCTTCAGGCTGGAGATCTTTGAGATGGTGAGGCACATGATGTTGCTACCAGCAGCCCAGGGGCCTCCCTCAAAAAAAATAGCCTCTGGCCCATGGGTGAGGAATTCTTGCATGCCAGGCTTGTTAGGACATCAGTGTGGACTTGACAGTGGACTAAGTTGCCTGTGTCCATAAATACTGAAGTCTGTTATGAAAATGGGACATCCTTGGAAGTGCTATCCAGTTCATTTCACCTTAAAACACCCTGTATTTGTTTGTTTGTTGTAAATCTGCTTTGCTGAAGTAAATGTGTTATTCATAATATTAATGGCACTCTTATTGTTAAAGCCCTCCACAGAATGTCAGATATCCATAAAACAGATTTAGACACCAGTCCTGTAGTTAAGCATTGTTTAGGCAGATCCCTGAGCCAACATAAATACAGCTATTAGAATTGAGCTTTACAAAATATTGACATTTCTACATAAGTAATAAAGAGTTTTGAAAGGGAGCTGAGCAGCATTTTATGTTTTTTCAGGGAAACTGCTTTATTTCTGAAAGTAGCTGAATATTGATATTCTTACAACAGAGTTTTGTCAGCTTCCTAGGATTGGTTTACATGAAATATTTTTTCTATTTAGCGTAGGGTTGTTTCTTCCCTCCCTCCCTTCCATCTGCAGAAAGCAAACCACTGCTGGCAAGTTTGGGGAGAGGGTTGAGCTAATCTCTGAGCTCCAAAATAAGACATGACCAAGAGGCTGAAGCTGTGCCTGCTCTCTGATTTTCAGGAGGGATCTTAACAGCACATTCACACCAAGATTCACTAGGGCATGCTCAAAGGCTGAGACAGCCTTTCTCAGCATTTCTGTATTTCTGGTGGTTTCAGTGGTCAGTTCTCTTCATAGTTCAGGCTGATTTTTTTTTAGGAACAAGAATAAATAGAATAAATAAGTAATGTGGAAGCCAATGCAGTCAGAGACTGAGTGGAGAAAGTGCTCTGTAGAGAGGAAGCACTTTGGTGACTTTGCAGAACAGTTTGTGATTTTGAAACAGGTTTGAAATAACTAGTGTGTATCAAGAGGCGAATATAAAAGGGTTTGGTGAAAGACAAAAGGTGAGGTTTTGCTGGCAGGTTTATAATTCCTGTTGCTCCAGAGTATGGATAAACATCTACTGTACAGACAGCAGACCCTGCTGTCAGGTCTCCAGTTCATGTCTGGGAATGCAGTAGGACCTGCATGCTAATGAAGTCAGTCCTAACATGAGTTAGAGAAAGAAGGGTATAAGCAATCCTAACTCCACCTTCAATATTTTATGGTTTACTGCTTTTCCTCTCCTTGATTTCAGTTGACCAGCCCACCTGCAGCATGTGTTTCCACTTAAAACACTGGGCATTGGGGCCGATGTGAAAGCCCAGTACATGAATGGGGGAGGCACCTCAAATCCTGAGCCTCAGAGCAGCTGGGATTAAGGGACAGTGCACGTGGTGGAAAAGGAGATGAATTGTAAATGCAAAAAGCAGCCTCTGTGATTTCAGTCTGCCAAACTGGACAGGAGGAAGTAGGGCCAGGCAGCTTTCCAGCCACCTCTCCCCCAACACCTCTTGCACACACACACGCTGCAGGGCCAGGGAGATGATTTCTTGTAGTTCCAGTGGATTGTCTCCTTGGGTTTGATTGTACTATGCCCTCTTCCTTAAAATAACAGCATAACACAGTCAGGTTTTAAATATTAATATGGAGATCATAGGAGCGTAGCTTGGAAGCACCGAATCACTGAGAATTGAAAAGTCTAATCTGTCCTTTTGAAAGCTGTCCAATTTCTTTTTTATTTACAGCATTTGAACCATTTCACAGATTGGAAAGCAACTATCGAGCCATTTCACAGGCAGATTATGATATGTTTAAGAGAGTCCAAGGCATTTATCCGAATGCAATTGGCCATCTTGCTGACTAACATCTAGACTGGAGATATTACACACACAAATGAACAGAGACTATTTGAGGATGATAGTTTTCTCTTATTAAAGTTGTGTTTGTAGCTTGCAACTGAAGAAATGTTTCAGATAGTGGTATAAGCTGACTGCCTTTGGCTCTCAAAAGGACTCGTCACGTTGATTGGGTAGATGAGAAAATGCTAGGGCGTGAATAGTTACTTTATGACTCCCGCACTTGGTTCCATTCTTCGCAAATGCAGAGGTGGAGAACTGCTGGAGAGAGACTGGCTCCATCTGGCACTGCCTCTGCAGAGTGCATGCAAGTTGTTCAATTAAAGATGCAGAAGTGCAGGCAAAAGGCAAGAAACATATTAGATGAATCTACATATGTTGCCAAACAGACAAGAAAAATTTGTTTTACTTCTTATCAGCTGCACATGTGCTTGTTCTGCATAGAAACTAAAAGGTATGCTTCAGCTTGCGTGGATAGAACATACATGGTTTCATTAATTAAAAGGTAAAAAAAAAAAAACAAACCAAACCAAACACTGAAAACCTGACAATCCCATCCTTCAGTAAATCTCTTGAGGCTGTAAGTGTAGTGCTCACGTGTCTGCACTCTAATATGGTCTGAATGAAAAACTGACAGCACCTGTTACTGAAATCAAAAGTGATTTCTCTAACAATGGGATACTAGGGAATTCCTTCCAGGCTTCTCTTTAATAGAGTTTGAAGGATTCAGGTTGGAAGACAGTGCATAAGATCTGCACCACTGGCTCTGATGGATGTGAATCCTGCCAGGGGACAGAGATTGTTTAGGAGGTTAGAAGTTCACTCCATACATTCAGTAATAATATGCAGCTGGTATGTCCTTAAAAAGAGATTGTATGTTTGTTTGTTTGTTTTTTCCCCCTGTGTGAAACCTCATGTGGACTGAAAAACAAAAAATCAGATTTTATACATTCAAATCCAGAAATTCAAAATAACTACAACCACATCTGACAGTATTTTTGAGAACTAGAGTGAATTGAAGCTAGATTGCCTAAAAATAGCTCTTGAACTGAACTCTAAAAACTATTAGATTAGTCCATTTATAATAAATCCTGATCTACTGTCTATTAGATCAGTTCTTCTGTAATCTTTCCCTGTTTACCAGCCCTCATATGGGCTTAGTTCATCTGAGTTTCTAAAAGCATTATAGCATGATGTTGAAAAAAATGCTCAGTTTTTGTGTCTTGTGCATGATGGTCTGGCTATGTTTCTGCCTGAACATTCAGAATCATTTGCAAAGGCTGGAACAAGCAATATGGCATCAATGCCCTCAGTGGATGGTTGCCAGAGGTTCCAAGAGGTTCACAAAGGTGGATTTGGCAGAGGTCCTGGGTAGGAAGCCAGAGCCATGATTTTAGGATCTGTCCTCTGATAGGAGAGGACCATGGTGAAGACAACAGGTGATGCTCTCGTGCTGTACCCGTTCATTCCCTGGTATTGCTAGATATGCCATGTGCTGTAAAATAACAGTTAAAACATTGTCTGATGTCTCTGAAGTTACATATTTTAAGCAGGATCCAGTATTTTTTTCTAAAAAGAAGTATTTTCTTTTATTCAAATGACAACTAAATTGGGGACCTGACATTAAGAGCTGTTTGGAGCCAGAAAAAGTATTAAGCGCTGACACATGCACACCCCCACAAAAGTCCCACAGAAGCATAAAAGTTGATATTTCACAAAAATACAGTCAGGCTGCTGTTTGGGTTCTTATTTTTTCAGGCAAAACTTAGGAGTTTGCAATAATAGAATATTTTTGACAGAACAACCTTCCTGTAGCAATCTGGCACATGTAATGAATATTGGTCATTGTCAGAAATGTAGAGTTTTGAGTCCAAAGGGCTTTGGTAGGCATACTTTTTGCCTGTTGAAAATTGGTGCATGTGGTGGCTGCTTTGAATATATTGTCTTGCTGGGAGTAGTGGTGCAGTAAAAAAGGATGAGCTGGGGCAGATTGAACTCGAGCCTGTTGCGATGCTTTTGCACACTTCAGCTCTCATTCTTTGTTGTTTATGTTAAATGCTCAAACAGATTCAGAGGAAAGTCCCAGTGCGTTAAGTGATTCCAGCTTGAAGTGCATTGAAACAGCTGAGTTTGCACCATGTCTTGGGCCACAGCTGTAGGTTTCCCCCTAGTACAGGCACCTAACATATGGTCAATATCCATTGCAGCATCTGCCCAAGCCCAGCAAAAAGTCATATGTGGGTAGAGTAGCCTTGGGCACAAAAACTGATTCCCTACTAGAAGAGATAGGAAAATAAAAATCCAGAAAGTGTTTCTCCATTTGTCAGCAGTCCACAAGGGAATGGATCTTTCTTGTCTCAGATGCAGCATCCTCCACCTCTGCTTTTCCTTCTTAACTTGTCTATGGTAAGAGGGAGGAAAAATGAAATCTATGTATCCATGTATTGTACTTCATGCGACTTTTTCAGGGTGCAGGGCTGTGCGCAGTTGTGTTCTTGAAGATAACGTGCCATGTTTGAATACTCTGGGGCCATCACATATCTAATCTTCCCATCAGTGGGTTTTGTGAGCCGTTTGTCAGTCTCAGTCAGTAAAGCTCCAACAACAAAAACCAAAACCCCAATCCCTCCAAAAGCGGTGTGTGAACTTATGTTCACGCATGATTTTGGCTCAGCTTCCCCAAATAATGGCATGTGTGAGCACAGGGGAGAACTGTTCAGATGTTTGATGTGAGGCCGACTTGGCCTTCGCCTGCAGTAAAAATAAATCATAGTTTCTCTCAAACACGTGGAAGGAGCTGTTCATAATTTAGGGGCTAATCTCACCTTGTCAATTCTCTGGCCCCCAGCTCCTGGATTTCTTCATTTGTCAGCAGTCCACAAGGGAGTGGATCTTTCTTGTCTCAGATGCAGCATCCTCCACCTCTGCTTTCCCTTCTTACCTTATGTTAAGAGGTAGGAAAAAGAAGATCCGTGTATCGTACTTCATGTGACTTTTTCAGGGTGCAGAGCTGTGTGCGGTTGCGTTCTTGAAGATAACGTGTCGTGTTGAATACTCAGCTCCTGGGTGGCACCAGCATGTGGCTTTTGGTCTTCCAGCAGACTTTAAACACGAGAAGGTTTTGTCTTTTGTGCCATGGGGTCAGTATAACTTTGTGATCCACTGGTGTGTCAGTGACTGGGTTGATGGTGTGTAAGGCTCAGCCTGGGTGCTCCTTGAGTTCAGCCATTCTTTTCTGTCACCTTACATGGAGTTCTTTGAAAAAACACCCAAAAAGGGAAAAACCCGAAAAGGCAAAAGAAAATGGGAATGTATTTACTTTCAAATAGTAATTTTTTTTTCTAAGGAGTTTCAGAAAATGTTCTGAAATGCATTTGAAAATGCCTGTAGAAAATTAATTCCCATGAGACACATTTATGTGACAGGGAAGAGAAAAACAGCTGTGATATAATCCTCCGATTGTATTACGTTTGTGGGTTTTTGTGCTGCTTCTTTCAAGGCATGCCTAAACCTTCTTATTTGCTATGTAAATACAACTTGCACCATCTTTCAGTAAAAGAAGAAATGATGAAAGGGATGCTGTAAGCAAAGGATGTGGTTGCCAAATATGAAAAGGGCGAAATGAGCAGGGAAGGAGGGACTTTCAGGTTTTGTGCTTCTCGCAGCCTTTCAGAATCCTGCAAAGCTCTGTTTGTCTTAGTGCAGCAGCAACAGGTGTAAGTGTTTGTGCACGCAGCCTGGACGTGCTCAAGGGGGCACTTGGATCGCTGCTGTTGGACTGCTTGGATTAGCTGTGCCTCAGCTGGTCCAGTGCTGCAGAGGTGCAGCACATCGCAGGCAGGGACTCTTGGCTGCCGGCGCCCCATCACGTCTGCTGGGAGCATCAGGCTCAGGAACGCAAAACTTGCTGGAGAGTGAAGTCATCGCGGTTTGCTTGGACCTTGATCGTGAGACTTGGAGTCTTGGAGTGCAGCCTCTTCTCCTAGCAAGTGCTGGCTCGTAGCACATAGCCGTCAGGCCAAACCTTTGGATTGCAACCCCAGGGGCAGAGCTTGATGGATGTCTTCTGTCATCTGTTACCTAGCAAAAGCCAGTGAGCCTCACCCAGGAAATCTTGTCTGCAATTTCTGCTTGAGGGGCCCCCAGTTGTCTTCATTCATGGGACAGAAAGTGCATGACATCTCTTAAAAAGTATTTTCAGTTGTTGAGTACACCACGTCACACGCTGGATACTTGGGTGCCAAAATTAAAAAAATTATAGAAAAGGTAGCAAATAGCCTTTATTGCAATCAAAGCTGCTTTTGTGATAGGAAAACACTAGTCAGAGTCATTTGGGAATGCAATCCCACATGTTTGGGAGCACCAGGAAGAGATGAGCACAGCAGAAGGTAAGATGACACATATGCTGTATTTTCCTCGTGGAAAATACATAGTACTGCTCTTAGGCCAGTAGTGCACTTATCATGTCACTTCTCCAGGAAAGGGGAACCAACAGAAATGGAGGAAAAAAGAAAAAAAAAAGTAGAGAGAGGCTCCTCTGGGAGTTGCAGTTACTCCCTTGTGGACACTGGAAATGTGTTGGGTTTGGTTTTTTTATGGCTGCAGCTCTAATCTGAATGGTGACAAAATTTAGTCTTCAGCCGTTAGTGCCAGCTTTCTAGAGAGACCATGGAAGAAAAAAGTGAAGTATCACTTCGGGGTGTTTCTGGGGAAGAAATGTTTCCACAGCTGTATTCACTTCCTTGGGAGCACTGAAAATTCCTGTCCCAGTGCTGTGCTTTGAGGAATCAAAGTCTGAAAAGTCTTGGATTTGAAAGGAGTAGAAACTGAATCTTACTCAAAAGCTGCCTTTAAAGTCTTGATATGGCATGTGTGGTAAAAACAAGCAGTAAAAGTAAAATAATCAAGTTTATACATTTCTAGTTATAGTAGTGCTGATGATTTTTAAAGGTGCTTGTCTTGCAGTAGGAATTGTATTGTTAAGCATTATCTGAAGAGTCTTTCTGTTAAAGCAGTGCTGCAATGCTGCTTTCCCCCAAGTTAAGAATTCACAGTTTATTGGCAGCCTGAGTTAATCTGGAGGTTTGATCTCTGTTCTGTACTGTAGGATTTAGGTAATTTTGCACAGGTTGCAGTCTCTTCGTGGTTTTGCCTGGATTTGAGAATCATTTATATGTAAATGATCCTGATCTCCTGTTCTTTTACTTCTTACCAATTAACTTCTTATGGAAGCACACGATTCTGTGAGCAAAACTGGCAAGCGGTGCTGCCTGGGGCTGGTGAAACTAGGTGGTGTTAGCATGGTGATCATGATTGCTGGAGCTCATTACCAAACTGACTTATTGGATAATCAAACCTTTGAACTCAGTTCAGTGGTATCCCATCCGTCTCACTCTGTTAGGCCACTTTGAGGCAGCTCTTTTGTAACATGTCCTATTGTAGATGGTGGATGTGTTTATTTTTAAAAACACTAAGAAAGCCCAGTGGAACAAGAAAAAAGTTGGAAGAACAAGCCCTCAAAGAGATTTTGACACTGGTGCTAAGGGGTTTATGGAAGATAAAACAGCTCAATTTTTTATGGATAGAGGAAAATGCCATTAAATCCCTTGTGCCTAACTGCTACAGTAAACTTGCCAGAGTGATTCCAAAAACAGCATGCTGTGGGATATTCAATGATTTTCAATGAAAACTAGGCTCAAAAATGCAGCTCTGCTGCGTGTGGATCAAGGCGAGCTCCTGGGTGCTTAGTATATGTTTCTATATGCTCACAAATGACTATAAGAATTATTTTAAATGGGATTTGCTAGTTTTGGCTTTGAAACTGCATCCACTATATCTACTCACTGCCTCTGCCTGTAGTGCCTGGTGTAGTTAATTTTGCAAAAGGAAAATAACTTCTTATTGCACGAGTAAATGGGAAAAAATTCTGCAGGTTGCTATCTACCAGGCTAGTCTGAAGAAATAAAACACGTACTTGTGGCACGACCTGCTGTAGTAAAAACAGATATTTGCTGAAGTTTTCTACAAATTTTAATCCTCCCTGTAATGTCAGATGGAAATCATAGTTTTGTGATCTAGTGCAGCTTTGAGCAGAATTTAGACGAAATCTGTCAAGGTATGCAGGATTGTACGTTGTATTTTTTAGAGTTCATTCAAACTCAGGGTTCATAGTGAAAGGGAGGCGGCATGAGAAAACTGGAAAATCTGATCGCTGGGGTTGGGAGACCTGTTTTCAGATCAGTGTCCTGGTGCTCAGGTGATTTAGTGCCTGTTTTGCTGCTGCTCGCCTTTTTCAAGGCTGAGGGAGAAGATAATCGTGTTTTCCAAGGCAGAGTAGAGCTGGGATTTTAAAGCTGAACATTTTCTTGGAAAACACTTATCCCTCAGAAAATTATGTTTATGATGATGCTGAGTTTTAGTGTTTGAGGAGAGGGTGTCTTCAGACTTGGAGTAAAATTACATAAAACCAGAGCAAACATGTGCTTCAACTACCATGTTATTGGTTATTCTGTGACAGGAGAGTTGCTCAGAGCACCATGGGCTTAAATTACTTAAGTAACGGAAAAAAACTTTCAGAATGGAAAAACTCCTGTTTTACAGCAAATGCTTGAAATAGATTGACTTGAATGCACTCCAATATCATTACACATTAATATTGCACAGATAGTGAGCATGGGACTTTCACGGGACCTAGAAAAGAGGACAACCTTTCAGGAGCTTGCAGGCTGAACCTGCTCACACAGCAGGATAATTCCTTGGGGTGACAGGACAATTGTTACATTTAATATTAATCTTTTGGCTAGGCTGGAGTTCACACATGGGTGTCTTTAGTGTAGAAACTTCGATTCCTGTTGCTAGTCATGGAGCAACAGTGACTGAAGGCTTTTTGAATGCTGGATGAGTTGAGATGGTAGTGAGATGTTATGACATGGGAATTAAAGTGAGAATGGTATCAGACAAGCCTATTCATATGGCTTCCTTACCTGCATTTCACAGTCAGCCCCAGTGTTTTCCTAGGCAGGCACTGAGGAGGCATGTGAATATCTAGTTTTTAACTGGAGTAAAAGTGTTAGGTTGAGAGAAGCAGAAGGGTGCTTAGAGAGAGGCAAAGGAGATGGGAGAAGTAGGCTTATATTTTCCATATGTGGCATGGCATGACAGGGGTGATGGGGGAGCACTTGGAGGCAGCCTGCTTCAGTTTCCCCACCTGATATTTCAGTTCAAGCCATAAAGGAATCCATATGAAGTTCCAGTCTGTGCAAGCACCTTGGTCTAAATAGGAGGCTAAATAAGGTAATTATAAGATGGGAATCCCTCAATATTCCCCACACACAGTACTTGGTGAGGCTATTGCAGGATGTACAGTGGGTTAATGCACTTCTAAAGCAGGTTCCCCACTTCTTGCTGCTTGACTGCTCATTGCAGGTTTTTGGTGAAATAGCCCATTGAGCATTACACTCTCGAGGATTTGGCTGGGCTGATGTGCACCTTTGCATGTGTCACATGGCCTGCAGCTTGAGGGGCCAGGTCCTGCTCTTGGGATGAAGCAGCAAGGCATGAACCTCAGAGAAAATTAATGACTTGCTCCAGAGAACAGCCTTGTGTTCATCCCTCTGTGCACTGCTGGTTTTGGGGATGGATTTGTGGTGTGGTGGTTTGTTTTTTTTTTATTACACCATGGAAAATGTTTTTCTGTCCATACCAGATGGGTCTTCAGCAACACTAAAAAATTAAAAGCACTTCTGTGCTAGGTGTTCCCTAAAAGATGGAAAATAAGATTTTTATATTAAAATGCCAGGAAGAAAAATGGTGAGGGCATAAAGTGCCACTTTATTTTCATCAGAGGATAGTGCTTTTGGAAAATCAGTTGTGCTCCAGCGGTCATTACCCCCCTGTGTGCTTCTCTTGCTGTTTGCTCCAGCTTCTCTCTGAAAAGTGGCTGTGCAACAAGCCTTGCCTTTGCTGTAGCTCCAACTACACTCTGCAGGCCACCAGAGTCGTCCGAGGGGACATCCTCAGGACCTAGGCTTGAGTCCTTTTTCCTTCCTCTCTTTAACCGGCTCTGCCTTTGTTTCAGGAGTATCGACTTCGGGGGCTCTGGGCCCGGGGAGCACCACTGCCAGCACCACACCACGGATGGCCACCAGCACCACCGGCCGCCCCACCACCACCTCGGCTTCGGGCAGGAGGAACAGGAGCACCAGCACACCGTCGCCCATGGCCGACGTCCCCGACGAGATGACCACGCACCTCCCACCCGCCTCCTCCCAGCTGCCGCCGGCCGGTGCGGAGAGCTGCGACCCCATGGAAGCCCGCGATATCATGTGGTCTCGGACTCGGCAGGGCCAGGTGGCGAAGCAGCCGTGTCCCATGGGCTCAATAGGTGAGTCGAGGGGTGGGAGGACAAAGCAAGCTGTCTCCACTTGCCCATGGCGCGTTGTGAGTGTGCAGCGTTCACCGGTGGAGTGCGCTGATGCCTTCTGTCAGGTCTGCATTGCCTCGGTCAGGTTTGGCAAGCAGCTGGCTGGGGATGAAGCCTCAAGATGCTGAGCACGTTGTGCAGGATCTTTAGCATCTGGCCAAAGGAGAGTACAAGTACTGAAGACCCTGTGGGGTTGCATTTGATGTGCTGTAAAATCCTCTGTTATGTATGATGCACGTGTTGTCCTGGTTTTGCCTGTATTTGTAGCCCCTGGACTCACTGACTGATGATGGCTAATATTTTGTTTGTTTTGGGCAGAGAGGGGATGAGGGAGAAGGTCAACAAAACTTGTGTTTTGAAGCTCCTGAAGCAGTGTGAGTGATTTGTCAAACTGCAGCCAGCACGCAGTGTGATCAGCTGGGAAAGTAGAGGAGAAACAAAGCCAAATATTTCAAAATGGTTTATTGCTTGTTGGATTTTGCTCCTTTTCTTCTACTCTTCCCTCAATTGTTTTCTTGAAAAACGTTGCTTTTGGAAATCTTCTGTTTGATTTAAAACACAATCAAATGAAGAATGGGTTTTGGCATATGGTTCAGTTCTCTGTGTTTTAACAAATGCAGTTTTCTAAAAATATTTATTTTTCATGATAGTATTGGTGTCCAGCCCCAAAAATTGCTTGCAAAGGAGAAATCTTGAAAGTGGAGGAAGCTGCCTGAAAATAAGGGCTGAAGGGATGTGGCTTGCAGAGAAGAATCTCTGTTAATTCTCCACTCCTAGAGAGCCATTCACTCCTGTGTGTGTGTGAATACTGACTTGCTCTTGAATTTGGTGAGGACAGACTGATAAAATACCTGTTAAAGTATGACCGGCATGGAAAGGCATCAGTGGTGAGAATAGGTAAAGAACATTTTTGCTGTCTTTCTCAGCTCTACTTGGTAAAATTAATGCAAAAGGTATCATGTGGTTCCCAGAGAGGGGAAAGGATATTCTGAACCTAAGCTGTGAAAATGAGGGCTGGATGCAGAGTGCCCTTTCCTAAGCACAAGAGCTAAGGACTGGATGAAAGTAGCTAAGGAAAATAAAATAGTCCAACTTATTGATAGGGGATGGCCGTAAACCTTTCCCATCTCTAATTTCAGGGCTTCATGCAACTTGTTAAAAGCTGTGGAATATTAGCAATGGGTCTCTTCCAACTCCCTTTGAAGGCATGAGCAAACTCACTGGTTTTAATTGGAGCTACTGTCAGACCATCATGTATTTCATGCCTCTGCTGAAGAGTTCAGTTCTGTGGGGGAGAACACTTTCCAGGATGCAGTCTTTATGTGTAAAGTTTTTTTTGCTTTTTAAAGATCTTTAACTGCACCATTTCAGATTGCATTTCTCTTTGTCTGAAAGGGCCTGAGGCACTTTGCTGTCTTTTGCAGCAGGGATTGGGCAGCTCTTTCCAAACAGCTCTGTCCTCTAAAGTCCCTCTTGACAATTGGGGGTTGACAGTAAAGCCCAGCATTACATCTTGGCATTCACAGCTTTCAGACTTGTGTGTGTATCCACCCAAATGGTGTAATGATGATTCAGAGCCATAAAATCTTCATAAAGCAGCAAGGAACTGGAGGCACAGAGTGTGATCCCGATTCACCAGTGGTGGGGCAGAGCACTCAAGGTGCTGGCTCAGTGTTTGAGATCTAG
Organism: Platyrinchus mystaceus; assembly: GCA_035041135.1. Taxonomy (NCBI): domain Eukaryota; kingdom Metazoa; phylum Chordata; class Aves; order Passeriformes; family Tyrannidae; genus Platyrinchus; species Platyrinchus mystaceus. The sequence goes on from JAWWLV010000144.1 coordinate 17,635,005, forward strand.
TTTTGATTTCTGAGTACCTGGCAGCTTTCCTGCCTGGCCTAAGGCAAAGTCGTTTGTCTGTAGTTTCTGTTTAGCAAATTGGAAATAGTATTCCTGCATTACCTCGTGGGTCTTTTATGTCTTAGGGCCCCTAAGCATCAAGGTGATGGGAGACTAGGACACTGAGATGACTCGGAAGTGTCCTACTGAGGACCTGAGCACTAATAAACTCCCAGGTTTTGCATGAGATGTCCGTCACTATGCAATGAAGCCTGTGACATGGTGTGCTGGGGGCAAAATGCAACCAATAACACTGAACACAGCGGCTTTCCTATTACAGGGGTTGCGACTTTCCGGTGCCTTGCGCCAGACGGTATCTGGGAACCCCAAGGACCTGATCTGAGCAACTGCTCTTCACCCTGGATCAACCACATTACTCAAAAGGTAAAACTCTTCCCATGTGTTGACAACTCTGAGTCTAGAGTGACCTTCCTCAGCTCCCTGTTTTTTTCACACAAGGAACCTAAAGGGATCAGTGGTCACACATAAAGCATGAGCTATGCATAGTAGCCAGGAATTGCAAGGAGAAAGCACGACTATGATTTTCTTATGGAAATTAAGGCAAAGAGGGTAAGGGAAGGCAAAGGAGAGGGGTTGGAGAGTGGAATTAAACTAGAGTGAATGGCATTTCTTGTTTGTGGCAAGAAAAGGAGAAAGAGGGAGGAGGAGGTGGGTAGACATATGGAAAATACTGACTTGTTGCAAAAGGAAACTCCCTTTCACGCATCCTCCAGGATTTTTTCATGTCACGCAAGCACAGGATAAACCCTCTAGTTAAGAAATCCTTACCAAAGAAAGGCAGGCTCAATGTGAAATGTTTGCATTGCGCCTTTGACTTTCTGTTTTTAACTTCTGCCCAAATTATAAAAGAACTGATGGAATAGAAAACAATGCTACAGTAATGCATATCTCTTGACTCTTAAGTCCCTTGATGAATGTTTTCTAGCACTTCATCATTTATCAGTGTTAAAAGTGCATTAACATGTGACAATAGAAGTTCAAGACAAGCAGAGCTTATTTGGTAGCAATATGTTGAGCGTTTTTGTTATTAATGCACAGTGGTGCTTTCAGCTGATTTCATTACAAACAGAGACCAGATGTGTGTTTACGCCGTAGAGTCTGTGGGCTGAATCTTTATTATAGCAATTTGTGGGAATTTATTCACTCCTTTAGCCAGAGCAACCAAGTTCCAGTGTTGCAAGTTAGCTGTGCTGCTGCACCACAGGAACAGAATCACAGAATATGCTGAGCATGAAGGGATTCACAAGGATCATTAAGTCCAACTCCCGGCCCTGAACAGGAGCATTCCCAAGAATCACACCATGTGCCCGAGAGTATTGTCCAAATGCTTCTTGAACTCTGTCAGCCTTGGTGCTGTGACCTCTTCCCTGGGGAGCCTGTTCCAGTGCCCAGCCACCCCCCGTGTGAAGAACCTTTTTCTAACATCCAACCTAAACCTCCCCTGACACAACTTCAGGCTATTCCCTTGGGTCCTGTCACTGGTTACTGCAGAGAAGAGATCAGTGCCTGCCCCTCCCCTTTCTCTTACGAGGAAGTTGCAGACTGCAGTAAGGTCTCCCCTCAGTCTCCTCCAGGCTGAACAGACCTGGAGCTGCTCCTCATACAGCTTTTCTTCAAGGCCCTTTACAATCTTCACTGCCTTCCTTTAAACACTCTCCAATAGCTTTATATCTTTCCTATATTGCAGTTCCCAAAACTGCACACAATATTCAAGGTGAGGCCACACCAGTGCAGAGCAGAGTGGGACAATCCCCTCCCTCGACTGGCTGGTGATGCTTTGCCTGATGCCCCCCAGGACATGGTTGAACTTCATATGGTTGGTTATTGGCCAGTCTTCTGATTTGTCAAGGTCTCTCTGCAGGGCCTCCATGCCTTCAAGGGAATCAACAGCTCCTCTGAGTTTCGTGTCATCTGCAAACTTGCTTAGTATCCCTTCCAGTCCTTGTGTTCAAGTTGTTTATGAAGATGTTGAAGAGCACAGGGCCTCAGATGGAGCCCTGGGGAACCCCACTAGTGACAACACTGCACTCGCGAAGAACCACTGCTCCCTGTCCCTCATCTTAACTGAGGCTCAGCAGCCTCTGAATTGCACATATGCCCCTGATCATCCCTCTCTCTCTCTTAATCTGTGTTTATATCCATCCCTCCCCAAAGGCAGGGAAGACGTCAGTTAACGTGGGACTGCTGTGATATGATGAAACCCTTATAAAGCCCATAGTTCTTCTGTCCCACGCAGGAGGGTGGGCATCTATCCTGCCATATGCCCAGTGAGCTGATTAATAAAGGCTGCTTTTGCCGGCATTAGCAGCTGTGCAGCTCTTGTTTTATGACCTACGTACTTATCCTGGAGGGGTTAATATTACTTACTCCAGCCATAATTCACCCAGGCAGCTGGGAGACCTCTTGCTGCTTGGTGAAGATGACTAGGCCGTAAGCCATTAGCAGAGGGAAATAATAGCCTGCACTGATGAAATCTCCGTCAAGGTTAGGCTTATTTTATTTGAAACTCTAGCTATCATTTGCTTTACAAATGAGCCTCATTTAATTTGTTACACGCTTTCATAGCAGGCTAAAATTGAACAGCCAGGTTTTCAGAAATGCCCAGCAGGTTACAACTGGGCATTTGTTTTTTTTCTTTCCTGAAGGAACTTAGTTATGTTCAGCTTTGGAAACCTTCCACCAGTTGATATTCAGGAAACTACCAAATTACCCTGGATCTCTTTTTGCCTGAGTGGAAATTCACTGGGATCTTGGGTTATGTGACCCACTGTCTATGGAGAGTTGTTACAAAACATCAAGACTTTCCAGGAGTGACTTTTGAGGGGAAAACTCTGCTTTACCTGCCTAGAGGTTCATGTTGTGATTTGCATTCATTGAATCATTTTGGTTGGAAAAGACCTCTAAGATCATTGAGTCCAACCATTCACGCAGTGCTGCCATGTCCACCGTTAATCCATGTCCCTAAGTGCCAGATCTACATGTCTTTTAAATCCCTTCTGGGGTGGTAACTCAACCACTTCCCTGGACAGCCTGTTCCTCATCCTTTCTTGCTGTGTTTCCCCTCATATCCAATAAAGGATTGAGATTCTCCTTAGCCCTCCTTTTGTTGTAAGTGTATTTAGAGAAACACTTCTATTGTCTTTTGTAGCAGTAGACATACATACAGAGTTGTGGTTGGGCTTTGGCCCTGCTAATTTTCTCACTGTATAACCTCATGACATCCTTGTAGTCCTCCTTAGTTACCTGCCCCTTTTTCCAGAGGTCATAAACTCTCCTTTTTGCCTTTTATTCCAGCCAAAGCTCTCTGTTCAGCCAGGCCAATCTTATTCCCCACCAGTTCATCTTTCAGGTCATGGGGATGTCCTGCCTTTAAGATTCAGTAGGATCCTTAGAGTAAACACAGTTTTAAATTACTTCTGAAATAACCAATAGCCACTTGGTTTCCCTACCCAAGCAAGAGGCTAGAAAATCGTTGCTGCACTTAAGAGATGGAGACTGATTTATCCATAAATCAAGAACTTTTTTCTCACATCCCTGCTGTGGATGGGAAACTTCCCTTCTGCAAGCTTGCAGATTTGCTCCAGATTTGCTCCTCTCTAAAGATGAAAAAGGGCCCTTCCTCCTCTGAGCCAAGCCAGCTTTTCTTCTTGCTGCTATGGGGGCAGCTAGAGGAAGCAGTAAGTCAGCTGTGCCATGAGGACAGAGGTGCTCACACCCTGCAGCTCAGCTCTTCTGCACCCCTAGCTCTCTTGGGTCCTCACTGGCCACCCATCCTGCAGCGTCTGCAGCTGCAGCAGAGCTGACAAAATCAGTTGAAATACTTTTTTGGCAACCAGGGTTCATACCTGCTCATCTGCTTTGACTCCCAATAATCTCCTCTTCTGTCAGCTGCTGGGTCCAAACTTCTACCTTGCTCAGGAAGAAGGGTGATGGACCCCCTGGAGGGATTTCAGCCAGAAAAGATGGGAAATGCTGTGTTTGCTTTCATATCTCTGTAGTGAAGTAAGGATAATTATTTACTTCTTTCTTTCTCCTGCTGTACTCAGACTGGTGTTTGCCTGCTTGCATCATGGTATTAGGTTTTACAGTCGTTTCTTAGCTTCCATTAGAGTTATTGTGCTTGATGGAAGATCAGAACAAATGTTCGCTTCAGCAATTCATTGGCCTCCTGACATTTACTTTAACTTTATGGTTGATGCCTACCGTGCCCTCGTAACATAGCAGGAGAATAAACTTGCCAGTGAAATTGAATTACGCACTGCTACCTGGGTTATTTCTGGAGTCATACAGTAACAGGAAGCAAAAAGGTCAGTTTTGGATACATTGCATCGTCCTGATCACGGGGTCATACATTCAGTCTCAGCCTGTTTGTTTTACCTCTTGCTTTCATCAGCACCATCCTTAGCGCAGCGTGTGACTTGCCTGAAAATATCTCTTCCTTGCTGCAGCTTTCAGTTTTGGGTGCTGCCTGGGAAGACAGGCACCGCTATACTCAGCCTCAAGCCACTGAAAGAGAGGAGGCCTCTTTTGTAGCAGAATAGAAAGCTTTTGTGTCCTTCAGGAATGTATGCAAAGATGCAATCTGTAAATCTAAAGCACATGCTTTAGATTTACGTGTCCTCCTGGGTGGCCTCGATCATGTACTCACAAAGAGCAGATGAACCTTAGGGTTCACGGTACCTTCCTCAGGTCTTGTAGATCTGCTTGGGGCAGGCATTGCAGAGGAAGTGAGGTTTTGTGTAGGACATCACCATGTCGTTGTGTCTGGGCCCGAGCGTGAAGTTGCAGTCCTGATGACACCATGATGAAATCCTCCATCCAAGTTGCTTTTGACAGTCTGTTTTCAGAGTGCCATCATGGACAGTATGGAGCAGATGCTACAGCTGGTGTAGTATAAAGGGTCATAAAATGCAGTTTAAGTTGTTTGAATACTGTAGTTTCACAACCACTTTTTCAGTGTTCTCTAGCTCTGCTGTGTTATATGGAGAGCAGTGATCCAACTCTCTGTTGGATAACCTGTGTTTAATTAGTTAGTTATATCCTTGGGTATCACCCAATTAAAAAAAAAGAAAAAGGAAAGTTGAATGGAATGGGTTATTCACTGGGTGGGAGTGTTGATCTGATGGAAGGCTCTGCAGAGGGATATAGACAGGCTAGATAGATAGATGGGCTGAGACCAGTGGTATGAGGTTCAACAAGACCAAGTGCTGGGTCCTGCACTTCAGCTACAATAACTCTATGCAGTGCTACAGGCTAGGGGCAGAGTGGTTGGAAAGCGGCTCAGTGGAAAAGGACCTGGGGGTGCTGGTTGACAGTGGCTGAACATGAGCCAGCACAGCATGTCCAGGTGGCTAAGAAGGCCAGTGGCATCCTGGCCTGCAGGACCAGAGCAGTGATTGTCCCTCTGTACTCAGAAAGACACTGAGGTGCTGGAGCAAGTCCAGAGAAGGGCAATGACGCTGGTGAAGGGGCTGGAGCACAAATCTTATGAGGAGCAGCTGAGGGAGCTGGAGTGATTTAGCCTGGAGAAAAGGAGGCTCGAGGGGAGACTTACCACTCTGTGCAATTCTCTACAACTACCTGAAAGGAGGTTGTTGCCAGGTGGGTGTCAGCCTCTTCTCCCAGACAACCATCAACAGGATGGACAAGAGAACATAGTCTCAGGCTGTGCCAGGAAAGGTTTATGTTGGACATTAGGAGAAATTTCTTCACAGACGGGGTGACTAGACATTGGAATGGACTGCCCAGGAGGATAGTCCAGGACCATCCCTGGAGCTTATTTATGAAGAGACTGGGTGTGACACTTGGTGCCATGGTCTAGTTGACATGGTGGTGTTTGGTTATAGATAGGACTTGATAATCTCAGAGGTATTTTCCAACCTAATTGATTCTGTGATTCAAAAAAAAGAGAAAAGGATGACATATGTGCTCTGACTCTCTGCTGTGAATGCACACATGTATGTTGAAATTTCTACTAGGGAAAGAAAAAGGCAATGAAGTCTTCGCAGTGTCAGAAGTTAGCTCAGCCCCTGTTATAGCCTTGCTACCTGGCTAATGTTGCTTGATGAAGCCTGTCAGCTGTTTGTCCCTCCAAAAAGCAGCATCAACTCCATGGTCTGTCCAGCTGACCAGTCCATCTGTATGTCACTGTTCTTAAAAATCCTAGTTCAGTCTTTCTTACCATCTTTTCCTTTTTTGATATCAGTCAGCCTCGGGCTGCAGGTAAATATTTTTGTTTCTATGACTACTGGTGCTTTAACACATTCACTGCCTTCCCAGTATCTTTTTTATTTCTTCCAAATTTTCTTCCCTGAACAGTTATTTTTTGCAATTTCTCTCACTTTTATTCTACTGTCCTCTACTGCAGTCAGTTCCCTCTGAGAAAGGTGGGGCTGAAACAGTGAGCGTTGCTGCAGGAGGGTCTTTGTTGGTCTTTCCAGGCAAAACTCCCTGCTTCTGTTTGTTGACATATATGAAACAGGCAGGAATGTATGTTGTCTCCAACAATTATTATTTCAGTCTTTTCAGTTATAAGAAGGTACGATATAGTGATACAAACTTGGAAAATATTAGCTTAGTGTTGCACAGAGGGATTTCAGGTGTGCCAATGATCATTTGTAAATCTGGCCAGAATCCTGCCATTATGTCTAAATAGAAGAGGGGAGCAATTTTCTTGGCAAAGCTGTGTTGGCATTATTGGCAAGAAACATTTTTTCTCACCTTCAAATTAGCATTCTAAGACTAAATTAATTCAGTTTGTAAAAGGAAAAAAAAATCAGCCAAAAAAACCCCAGAAACCCAATTTGCTTTGAACAGAATGTTTTCTTTTATCCCAAAATCCTTTTTGGTCTTTAATTTTTTTTTTTTTTCATAATTAAGATAGAAAGTTTTAAAAGGTAGTCTCAAATCATAAAGAGAGATGTTATTTTTAATTCCCTTTTTTGTTCTTGAGCCTCCCAGTAGAAAGGTCAGTTACTTGCACATTTTTTCCCTACTTCTTGCTTGCCTCTCAATTACAGCCTGACCCCTGAAGAACCTCTTAAGGGTTGTTCCTGTGTTCTTATATAACTATGTTAGTGTTTGGGTTAAAGAGTATTACATGTTTTGGAAGAAATAACTTGTGAAGAGCTCATTTTCCGTGCAGCAGTAATGAAGAGGAAGATGTGGAGAAGTGCTTTATAGAAGGGAAGTAAGTTAGCAATGCATTCTTTTGGGCAGCAGTAAGCTTTGCTGAGCATTATGTAGAATTAACCAAAAAAAGGAGCTCAATCCTGTTATGAGGGACCAGATATCTATCTTTGCCCTGGAGTATTCAGCCAACATTTGGGACTGATAGTTGAAGATGGGTTTGACAGGATCACACTTCAGTTTCAGTGGAAAATGCTCTAAAAGAATTGGGGACATTAGCATTAGTATGTCACACAGCCGTTATTTTGGACACCCCCTCATGTGCACAGCCAGAATGGAAGGAGTGTCTCAGCACTGCTGTAGTGACTTGTACCTGCATTTTCTGTATGAAAATGTATAGATTTGGAATTGTCAGTGCCAGTAAGTAGCTTCATTACCTGTCAACCAAAAATGTTGTCCCAAGGGAATGGCACATCTCTGTGTTTTCAGGAAACCTGGGTGTGTGAAAAAGTTTGGGTAAATACTTCTATGTCTCAGGAGTTCACAGATTTTGAGCTTCAGTCTGCCTTTTTCTGGGGCATTTCTTCAATTGTTACCGATTTTATGTGTTGTTTGTTTGGCTTGACACTAGAATTCCTCAGATTTGCAGTTTTTAGTATCAGTACAAGAGAAAAGGAAAAGGGTTTATTAGTGACCAGCCCACACTACTTCAGCAGACAGACAGGAACAACAGCAGGCTGCAGGGAAAGAAAACTCTTCTGTTTGTCTTTACTGAGCAATTTTCTCTGAGTGTGCCAGCTTGCATAGGTTTGTGGTCCAAGTGAAAATGTGAGCATCAGATTTTGGGTAGCAGGGATTTTCTTTTCTAATATATCTGTAAAAAAGTCTTGAATTCCTGCAGTTTTCTGCAAAGCTTACAGAAACACAATGTGTCATGATACATGCTAAGCTCCAGCGATGAAATGCAGGAAAATGTTGAAATTGATTTCTTTATGTAAAGGGATTTGATGCAGCCATTCTTTAAAGTTCTGAGAGCCAACAGAAGAGGTCAAAATTCAGCCTCTGTGCTGATGCGTGGCTTTCTTCAGCTGCTTAGGAGAGCAGGCAGCTGTAAGAATAGGATCTGGTTTCTATGGCATTAGTCTTCTGTGTAATAAGGAAGAAATAATTCAGTTTTTGAATACATGTTATCACTGCTCTAATGGGAAGAACAACATATTATCTCCTTTATTTATCTTCTCTATATCATCATATGCTTTAATTCTCTGAGGACGAGCGTATGAACATCTCCAGTTAGTTTTCATTAAATCAGATGGGCTGTTGCTGTCAAATTGATAGAAGTAAGTTATTCATTTATAACTCAGCTAATTGATTTACAGAGAGGTAGAAGCTCACGCTATAATCTTTCCCTAGAATCTTGCTTTTATATTAAGCACCAGAAATTGAGGGAACAAGAGAAATATCTGATTTTTAGCTCTTGGAAGATAAAACAATTGGAAATTTATATGAAGAGCCCAGCAGAGTTGGTCATTGAGCCTGACAGAGAAGTGGGAGCTTTGTTTACATGTCATCCTGTGTAATTTCTCCTTATCCCTGACATATATATATTACTTGCAATAGCGTTTTTGTAGTGGGCTTCTGATAAAAAGGAGATGGGACCAGCTGCCCTGTCCCAAATCCCCATGGCATAGAAAATGGGGTACCAGATAGGGAGAGCAAAACACAGCAAGAAAGAGGGAAAAGCCACAGGGGAAAAAGTAAGAGTTTCCCGGATAATTATACAGTGAATTTCACTGCAGGTGATTGGTGAGTTTTGTGACTCAACTACATGATAGAAGTCTTTTAATAGAAGATTCTACTGAACAGTCTGCTGTGTTTTCCCTTCCAATGGGCCTCTGCTTGAAAACTTAAGCCTTTTACTCCTGAGTTAATATGCTTTTATATGTGCTGAGAGTCACTGGCCCCATTACAGATGATGTGTGTAAAGGAGAACACCTCCTGCGTGCAAATGCTGAGTGATAAATTAACACCTTATTATTAAATCCATAAGTTGGGAATTGTGAACTTTATTCTCTGGTTGATCTGGGTTATGTCACCTATTTTTGTTCCTTTTCCAAGGAACTTTTTTGAGCAGGAGTTGTATCAAAAATCATTTCCTCACTTATCATCAGATAACCTTCTGGAATCAGAAACAGCTCTTCCTTGACAGGAGAGACTGTTTACATGGTTTGGTTTTTTTCAAGTGGCATAGGTAAGGCAATGGGACAAGCTAATTAAAGTCTTCCTTAGCATGGGCATCCCATGGAAAACAGTGCCCTGTGAGAAGAAATTGTTGAAGCCAACACAGAATCATAGAATCATAGAATCAGATGGATTGGAAATGGTTGACTATAGCTGGAAAAAACACGTTTAGAACCATATTCAAAACACTGTTCATGATAAAAAGATGAAGACCCTTGCTGTGGTTTACTTCTTGGGAAATTCTTCTATTCTCCTTTTCTTCTCCTCTTCTTCATCTCTTTTCTTTTTCTTCTTCATGAGGGGACTTGACTTGCTTAACACTGTGGGATTGGAAGGGACTGGAGTAACATCACGCTTACAGCCGGGGACAACCTTTTCCTCTGCTTCCTCGATTGCAGATGAAGTCGGGGGAGATGGCTGCCAACATTGCCCGGGAGCTCGCAGAGCACACCAAAAACCACCTGTACGCCGGTGACATCGCGTACTCCGTGTCGGCCATGGTCCAGCTGGTGAACCTGCTCGACGTGCAGCTCCGGAACCTGACTCCGGGCGGGAAGGACAGTGCTGCACGCAGCTTAAATAAGGTAAAAACAACGGGGCTCAGGAGGGGACAGGAGGCTGATGTGAAGGTCAAATGAACACTTCTGTGCACGAATATAAACAGAGGCAGACAGAAACATTCATTTACACTGGAGATACATTTATAAAAGGCACACAAGACACCATCATATTTACACTTAAGGTTTCAGGGTGCTTTAGTATTAGAGGGCCTTTTTAGTGCTAACCCATGACTTAACCCAGAAGCACCTTACTGCATGACAACAGTGTGGTTTCCATGCCCCAGTTTAAGAAGAATTATTAGTCCTTTTGTCATTTCCAGAAGTAAGTGGAATTGCTACATAGCAGTAAAGGTGCTAGGAGTTGCCAGCTGTGGCAGGAAATACGAGCTGTGGAGTCTGTAAGAGTACATTTAAAGCTGAGGGTTTCCTTAGTCAAAGGCCCTCTTCATCACTAAGTCTCATGTAAACACATAGGGTAGGACTTATGAAGGATTCTGACAGTGAATTGTGCAGGCCTGGTTCTTAGAACAAAGAGCAGCTGAACCCTGTGACTAAGAGCATATGTGGTTATATTGGCCACCCAGTTAAAATACGACACAGAATTTTGTTCCCAGCTGCCTATCAGGCTCTGACGGTTCTGACATTCATGTAAGCGTGAACAGAACTTAGTCCCAAGGTTTTAGGGGGAATAAATGATCCTAGCTAAACCTCAAATTTATTCTGTGTCTTATGAAGATAAATGCTTTTCAGAGAAGTAACAATGTCTTTTTTCTTGTAAGATATTGTTGTAGACTGATGCTATTTTAAATGCAAAGGGCTTCAGGATTGTTTAAGATTTCATTCGCAGGGGAACTGAAGTCCTGCATCTCATGTGCTTTGCATGTGCTGTGAATTGGGTTATCCCAGTGCTTTTAATTAGTGCTGCTTCCAGCTATTTTTAACAATGTGGGTAATAATTTTATTAACTGTTACATCAGCATAACATTATTTGTTATAAACATACCATGGATCTTTGTTTAAATGATGGTGATTTCTGACATCAGGTAAAACTAGCAATTAATGTCACCTACTAACAGGTTTCATGGTTGTAGTCTGCTTGCTCTTCTGGATATGTCCCAGCCACACCCAACATTTTGTCACTTTAGCTTTGCAAGCACATATTTTTCATCTTCTTATATGTCACTTCACAGTATTTGTTTCAATTACATGAAATGGGGTTGTATCCTGGGGGTAGGTGTGAGTTACTGAGGGGAGGGGAAGACTGGACAAGGCAGAGCTTCTTAGCTCAGCTGTCACTCCTGGGGTCCCCGTTGCAGGTTTCTTCCCCCTGCCATCAGCTTTGCACAAGCAACTCATACAAATCAATTGCACTCCACATTAAAATTCCGGACCACGTGGAGTCCTGCAAAACAGCGATGCGAGTCAGTGATCCAAATGACAGGCTCAGTAATTTACTTGCTCTCATTCCCCACTTAATTCTTTAGAAGAGCAACTGCTCGTGTTCATTTAAGAATGCATGAATTCAACTTGGAAGTAGTATTGGGCAAACAAAAGGCAGCAGAGTTACTGCTCCATTTTCCTCTTCACTGATCAAGAGTATTTAAAAAAAAAAAAAGGAAGGAAAAAAGTAATTTGCAAAGAGTTTTGTTTAGTGCTCTTTAGTCAGAAAGAAGAAATAAAGTAAGCACCAGCCATTAAATATTCTTTTAATCATTAAAGGAAATGTGCTGAGGATCCAAAAGTAATCACCTGTGCTGTTTTGTACTGGTGGGGTTGTTTTTACAAGCTGGTGTACAATGAATTGAAATTAACTGTCATAATCAGAGTTTTTAAAAGCCATCATCTTTCAGGAGTCACTTTCCTGTCACTAAAAGCTTTATGCTTTCCACTGGATCATGCCTAATTAAGGTAATAATTGCTCCATTGCAGACTCGGGAAGACCCCAAGCGGATAGCTCTGTAATTTTCAGCAAGGCTTTCTTTGATCTCCATTTGTTTCTGTAAAATCTTCATACTGGCCAGATTTACCCAGAGGAAGATTTCAACTGTTACAAACTGATGAATTAGAAATTGAAATTAGACATTGCATGATACCTGGGTGTATTTGTTTATTTCAGAGCCTCAAAACTCTTGGGGACAAATTTGGCTCTTAGCTGTACTAATGGGATTGCACTGCTGTGTGTTAAGAGTGCAAGTTGCCCTGAATCTCTGTTGATGTGCAGTTTCCAACCAGGCACATCAACAAAAGCAAACCCAGACAAGCCAGTGGCTCTGAGCAGCCTGATTTTGTGAGTTTTCATTTCAGTGATGCAGAGCTCACCAATTCTTGCTCACTGCTGCAGAATGCCTACAAAGTCCCATGGAGGCAAAGAGGTGCCTGTTTGAATTTCAGGATACACAAAAGTGCAGTTATCAGACAGGAGGAATGCAATTGCATATCAAAGTACAGTCTGAAATGGGGCTCCTATGGAAAGGGTGGGATTCTTTGTGGAAAAGCTATTCAGCATATAAAGCATTTAGGCCCAGGAATTGAGAAGGAAAACACAACTTGACATGAAAGGAGTGGATAATGTATCCCTGGAGAATTAGTTTAATACAAAGGGGAGAGGATGGCCTTAATGGGAAATATTATATTGAATTCCCATTTCATTGATATGTCCTCTTCATGGCCCTTACACTATCAGGAGCCCTAGGCAATGCTCTCTCCTTCAATACGATATGTTATTACACTAGACATGTGCCTGAGCTGGCTTTACACAAGCCCACAGCAGTGAAGCTGAAATGTTACAGGTTTTGTCTTGAGACGGACACCTGAGCAGGTCTGTCAGGATGGGTCCATACAGGTCCATTCTGTATCAGGATGCAGTCCTGCACACATCTTGCTCCCTGAAATCGGTCCTGCTCATCTGAAGCTTTCACTGTGCCATCAACACTGACTGCAGAGCCCACACTCCTCTTATGTAAATAACCACTCAGCCTCATCTTTTCACCCTTGTTTGACGTGGAAGTGTCATGTGTGATCTCCAAGCTGCAAGGAAAACATCATCTCTTGAGTATCTCTACTAGACTTCAGTATCTCTCGCCATCTAACAGCTGCTCTTGCAAAGTTGCCAGTCTATGCTTTACTTCACTGAAAAAGGACTAACTCATATTTCTGGAACAAGTCCTTCCAGTCTTCCACTGCTGCCTAACACACAATCACTCCTTTGGTTTGGTTGCTTTTCAGAACCTGTTTAAGAGAGAAATGAGGTGGTTTTTTTCATAGGCATTTTCTTCAATTTTTTTCCCTTGTTCTGTCACTAACTTGTTTTTTCTATTCCGTCTTTAATCTGCTCTCTTTATGGACTCAGCTTCAGAAAAGGGAGCGCTCTTGCAGGGCCTATGTCCAGGTATTTCTTGTGTTTTTAATACACGTGTCCAGTTGTTTGACTGAATGACTGTGAAGTGAGTCTTGTCTCTGTGAATAATCTGATTACTACCACCTTTGTGGCAGCAAGTTCTAAGGTTAAGGTTACAGGATAATAATGTCATTTTTCACCTCACCCCACCTGCCCCATTGCTCTTAGACTTGATGAAAATTTGGGCAAAATCTCTGAATCAGAAAGTGGAAAAAAAAAACCATGAGAGATCTGACAAGGCTTATCTGGCCATCTGAATAAGCAGGACAGTATAGATGTGTGCAAGTAAAAAATGCGAAGCTGCTGCTCATGTAGGTGTCTCCAGACCAGCTGAATTTTGCTTGCAGCATGTCACTCATGTAACTGCCACCTGCATTTCCTTAGTTTTCTTTCGTCCCCCCTTACCCTTTCAAATTGAGAAACAATTCAAAATGGCAACACTTGGCATGAGGGAGGAGGTAGGATCGTAATGAAATGCAGAGTCTCACAGAGGGATGTAGGAAGGAGGAGAGTGCTGCAAAGTAAGTATAGAATTAGGATCATAACATCCCATGGAATTCATCCAGGTCTGGCCCAACTTTCATAGCCTTACCTCATGTTTTATATGAACAAAGTCAAGCCCCAACATTCTGGAAAGACCTGCTTTCAAGGTGGGAACCTTGGGTTATTTTTTCAATCCTGTTACCTTGCCTTATAACATTGCTCTAGTGACTTTTATATAAACTTGTTTGTATACTGTGGGTGAGTTAATGCTGCTTTAAGAAACTTGAATGTTTTACCATCTAATTTCTGTCTTGTGCTTGTGAACATTGATATTGTACTTATGGGTGGTTGAGCATTATTTATATGTGTATGTGTAACACACAGAGGTGTATAAATGAACCCTATGTTTCTAGAGGGGACTGTCTATAACTGAACTTTCCTACAAAATTCAACTTCCTACAGTCGGTACTGACTTTATTTTGTGAGTGCATATTTCATTTAGCATGTGGGATTAGATGGTCTAGATTTCTAGAACATTAGAAATAAAATAACACCTCTCTGAACTGGTAGGCTGTTTGTCTTCCCTTTGGAAAATGTCACAAGAGCCACCTTTTCCTTTCCATATACATTAATGAATAAAGATGAGTTATGGAGTTACATATCCCTTGTCTGGGATCCCAGAGAAAGCAACTAGCTTTCTAGTTTGAAGGGATTTAGGAAAGTTTGCAGTGCAATGCTCACTCCCAAGATAGCTGTCTTGTCTACTGCTACCACTGGAAATGTGGTGAGGCTGATTTGGCTGTGGGCTACACAATCTTGTTGGGGACCTTGGTGCTACCTGACCCATAGTTGTCCTTTCCTCTAGCTGCACAGGCATACTCTACAGAGTTGATGCATATGCCTGGTCTTTTTGTCTTTTTTCAAACAATAGTGATTGTTGAGTTTAATATACTCTGCAGAAAGCTTAACCTTCATAGAATAAAGCCTGAATATTCTGCACAAACTCCAGTTTACCCTTATTTTCAAGGACTTTTTTGCCTTTCACTTGGAAAGGCAGATTGTGTGTTTAAACATTAATCATGCACCTACTTCTTTAGTAGACAAAAACTGATGAAAGCTCATTGCTTAAGCTGTTTAGTATAAATATGGACAAATGTGGTACATATATTGAAGAGGACAGTCCTGCAACAGAGGGCTTGAAGAATGAATTACATGACATAATTGAACTTTTCCAACTCTGCTTTGTACTATATGGAGGTAAAGTAATGTATCTGGACATATTTTCATACAGTATGCTTCCATTTGGAAAATCGTGGATCTAAAATCATCAAAAAATCTTGTGAAGGCGAGGTTATCTGTAATAGCAATTAAATGTGACTGCAGATACTCCTGTTACTTATCCTTTACCAGGTGATGAAATGTCTGGGCTGGCTATGGAAATTTAGCAGAGATTTCTCAACAAATCTTAAATGGTGAAACCATGACCTTTGTAAAGTCAATGGGAGATGGGAAATCGTTCCGTTCTCTGATGGCAGAGAAACAGTGTTCAACTTTGCTGACATGATCTCCTTGTGTTAATCCCATTATTTTGAAAAGCCTCCATGGCTGAATTTGGCTCACAGGGCTGGAAGTGTACCTTCTGTTCTGTGCTCCCTAGACAAAGCAAAGTACAGCACAAAGTTTATGTGAGAGATGTCCAGGAAATACAAATATCAAAAAGGTGGATTTTTGGAAGGGCAAGGGTGACCTGAGAACATAATAATTGCTAAAATCAGTCTTACTGTTTTCTTTGGGCTGAAAATTTAGGTACCCATGACAGCCCCTGAAGCAATTGGGATGCAAAGTCCTCTTAAGGCCAAAATAAATTACTATAAATAAATATGCCGAACAGATTGAGAAATTTTGTGAGTTATTCAAATATGAGACTGAGAATACATTATCAGATAATCATCTCATCTCTTTGGATACCTTTGTATTTAAAACAAGTATTGATTTAATTTGTTCGGTTTCACAATATTGGTCGATTTAAAACATCAGAGATTTTGTTTATTGGAGGTTAAAAATGCTGCTTCTTTAGTTTCAGGTGTGGTAAATGATCTTTTTTGTCTCAAAAAATCCAACAAGAACCAACCTGAAAGGTGACATGATAAATACACAGTAATATAAGGACCAGGCAATTGCTGGAAGATTTTTCAATCATGGTGATATTTAAGAAACTGCCACATGGGCTTTAATTTATGATACTAATTAATAGTCAGCTTAGGCTGAGCTGACCAAGATGGCAGAGTGGTCTTGGAAAGGTGTGCCATTTGCTAAGCATGTGGATTTTTGGAGAGCAGAGATCTACATCTCTCATGCCCACCTTTCTGCAGTGCACTGTTCTTGTGCTCTATTTTGGGAAAGGGAGAATGAGTCGCAATGGGTGATGCATTTGATTAGCATAGCTTAGTTTGGTGACCAGTGTGTGATGTAAGCTGCTATGAATTTTCTGTAATTTTTTTTTAGAATTTATATTTGTTCATTTTCCAAAGGTGTTTCTCCTTAAACTGAAGCACTGGGGTTGTATAAACAAGAAATTTTTGTGTTTTGTAGGTTGTGAAACTGGGTTTTGTGTCACAGATTTCTTCCATGTCCCTCAGCAAGTGTCATGTGTTCACTGTTTCTCAGCTCCCCAATTTAAAATGCCATGGGTGCAATTCTCCTGGCCTCTAGGAATGGATGAGGGGTAGTAAAGATAAAAAAAGGGCTGAGTACTCACATAATGCAATAAGTGAGGCCATATTAACACGGAAAACTTAAACATGGGGGGAAAATTGGAGAATTTTGCTGTAATATTTAGTATCTGGAATCACAACTTTAATGAAGTTACTACACCTGTGCTTGCAGTCTTTTTATCACATACCTTCATCTGATTGCAAAATCTGACCTTGTGTCCTTGCTTCTCTTGGATTTGTGGGCTGCAGCTCTGGGGCATCATGAGGCCAATGATTTTCCCTGTGGTGCCAGCCAGAGGCGTCTTCCCACGAGATATTGCATGCTGCATTTGGGATGAGGGTCTTGGAAGACCAAAACTTTACAAGGTTCCCATTCTTTTAGTTGTTTTTTTTTAAATTTTATTTTACAAAGTCAGTCTCAGTGTTTTCAAAGCTGGAAGCTGGTGAATACAACAGTGTGAGTGGCAACTTTGTCAAAG
>JAWWLV010000144.1:17652166-17811243 GCA_035041135.1 Platyrinchus mystaceus
TTTTACAAAGTCAGTCTCAGTGTTTTCAAAGCTGGAAGCTGGTGAATACAACAGTGTGAGTGGCAACTTTGTCAAAGAGGTGAAAGGAGGTAGCATTTTCCTTGTCTGAAGGTATTTGCTGCTCTGGTTCCTGCCATCCTGAGTTGTTCTGTAAGTCAGCTTACCCTGTTGGTAATGCTGCGATGGTCTGTATAGCAAATGGCAAAGATTATGGAGGTACCACCTGCTCTGTGACAATCACAAGAGCTTCTGAGTGCAGGTGTCATTAGAGCCACCCATGAAGCTGTTTCTGAGGTGCTGGCAGGCTCCCGGTAGCAGACAGTGGCAGGTGGTTGCAGTCAGAGTTGTCCTTCTGGTTCTCCTGGAAGTTTTCTGAACACTTCACACTTGAAACATGGGCCGTTTGAATTGCTGTACTAAGCAAAAAATGAAAGGATTTCCTCAGAGGATTCAAGGCATTAAGTTTAGAGCTGAGTAGAAGAGACTTTTTTTTTCCTTTGCTAACCTAGTAGTTCTCAGCAGATAAAAGGTGCATCTGGGACTTAACCAGTACTATTTAAAGTGGATTAATTCTGTTTGTCCCACTTCTCTCTCGCTTGCATGACTGGTCCCAACTTACATGAAGACTAAACGAAAGAAACTTGCAGCTCTGAGAGGGAGCACAAGTTGAATTATGCTGGTTTTGCCTGTGTTTTTGTTGTGCCTGTGACAAGAAAGACTCTAACCTCCACTTGTATAAGAAGGGGCAAATTAATGAAGGTTTCCACGTTCCTTGTTTGGTCACTTAATTGGCTGTATGACAAAGAGCTTTGCAGTGTATGTCAAACAACTTTCAGAGTCCTCTAATGATTTGTGCATTGCTTGACTCCTGACGCTATTCTGCACAGCCTGTCAGGCGAGGTATCATTGTTAAAGTGGCTGGAATAAATTGGCCAGCAGTGTGCATACAATGTTGTATATTAACTATAGCTACAGGGAGTACTTTTAGCAGCTTTTTCAAGAGATCGAGATGTTTGCCCATCAGCATCAAAGTGCCTAAAACTTTCGTTTAATATAATTAAAAGAACATCTGAAAGAAGCGTGACTCGCAGCGTGGTTCTGCGGTTTGGTAGTCCTTTGTTAAAACTCTCTGAACTTAATATACTTCACAGCTTGAGAAATCTGCACTTGATTTGTGTCAGCAAGAGTGAAACTAGAAATCCTCGCCCTGCGTTTCTGCTGCGGTGAGCCCATTGTTAGGGGAGAGGAGGATCAAAGCAGCAGCCTTGGGTTTGTCACCAGACTCCAAAATTCTTCGCATAAATGTAAAAAAGGAGGGTGACCCCATGTTCCTCCTCCTACCAACTGACCTATACCTATGGTTACTCATGCAGTGTAGAAAAACTGAGAAAAAAAAAAAATCTAGTGTTTTCTGTGTTGCTGTGTGCTTACTCTCTGCTTTAGGCTGAGTCACTCCTGGTATCTGGTGGCACTGGTAAAAAGTCTCAGTATAAATTGTCATAGGGTTCAGTGGGAGATATCCCTTTGATTTCAATTGCTGTAGAAAAGGATAAGTCTCACAGACTCCCTAGGAGTTTCCTTGAGGGCTATGGATATTCTGTCAAAGAGGCATTTCTTGTTCTTGGCCCATTTCCCTCTCTTGTTAAAGCTTTGTTCACTTCCCTGGTGTAGTTTCTCTACCAGTTGCTTGTATAGTTTCAAATCCCAAACAGTAGGGCAGCAAATACGAATGATTCATAAATGCAATTCTCGGCCTATTCTGCGGGGAAGATCTCATTAGGTGAAATAGATCGTGTGTTATTTCCTTCTTCTCAATCAATTCCTTTTATTTCAGTCCTACAGATACCTTCTGACCTTAAAATATTCTTCCTCATATATTAACTAAAGCAAAGCCATAACCTGTAATTTGTAACCTTGTTCTATATCTCAGATCTCCTATTCTTTTTGTCTGCTCCCATTAGGAGATTATTGGTAGTTCAAGGCCAGGATTAGAAACCTTGGATGCCTAGAGAAAGACCATTATTTTCATAGTTAAGCATTTTGTAGACGGCCTAATTTTAATAAAGGTCAGTGCCTTTCCTCTCACTAAAGTGAGTTCTCAGCACTGCTAAAATTCAGGCCATTTCTGAGTCCATACAGCTCCTGTAACCACAGCATAAACATTTGCTGTATCCTTGAAGAGAGAAGGTCGCATGCTCTTTCTTGAGAGCCTTTGCTCACAGTCTATGGAGCAGTTTTAGGAATTCCTCTGAAAGGTCATGAGAAGTCCTCTTCTTGCCTTTGCCATGAGGAGTAGGTTTTGTCTCAGTTTACCAAAACTGATACCGTCAGCTCCCAATCACTGCTCTGGTGATCACCACTAGATGTAGGCCAGTGCTTCCGGCTTACTTTTGAAGGCAAAAGTGGACATTAGCAGTAGATATTATAATTATGTGTTTATTTTTAAACACTCACTGTGGTTCAGCTAGTTTCAGTTTAAATATGAGTTTGCTCATTTTGCTGAATACTATAACCATTTTGCTTTTTAAAAAGCCTTAGACAGTGGCTGGGTTTCCCTGTAAGAAATTGTCTCCAGTGTGCTGACTGATGCTTTGACCAGTGAAAAATGTTGATTTTGAATTAAAAGAATAAATTACAAGGCAAAAAAAACTTACAAGAATGAAGAACCTTAGCAGAGAGATTTGAAGGCGTTTCTCAGCCAGGAAGTAGGATTTAATACCATCATTTAGCCAAAATTACATTTTCCTGGCTTAGGAAGCTGAAGAAATGGTATGTGCATCTCTTTTTGTCCTGAAGTCCAACTAGTGGATGACCATTTCCCTTTGACTGATGACCCCTGTGTAGTGGGATTGGGGTGCTGTTCATTTGCCACTCTAAAAAAGACACATAATTGCCTGAGCTGATCCCTTCCAATGCAATAACCTTGCCAGAAGTGGCCGCTTGCCTGCTCAGATCCGTACTTTCATGCTTGCCCTCTCCTCCAAAGGGCCAATTCTGACTAGACCAGGTACATTCAGGGTTAATGGGAATTTCTCCTGTACTGGTGCTTTTTCTGGCCAGAGGCAAGAATCGAACAACTTCCAGAAGAACTTGCCATCAATGGCATTGATTGTGCCTTTAACTCAATTAGTTTGGAGGCTTGCAAATATTGATAGCTTAAGGAAAGGTTTTGTTTTAGCACTGGGCGTTTCATATGAATACAGAGCGAAACCACCTATTCTTGAGCAAGGAGGCAGGTAAGCTTTTTTTTTAAAATACCACTGCTTTCCACTAGGAAAAAGGAAAAAAAGAGCATAACATTGTGATCATTGTACCATATCAACATTTCAGTGCATCTGCTCTCTGACAGGTTTTTCATTTGCACTGTTCAGTGTGGACCTGAAAGAGTTTTGTGGGTTTTTTCTCTGCTGATTTGCCATAAAACCTCAAGCTATTAGAAAGGGGGCTAGTAATGGTTTTGTATTCTTTAAATAAAGGCAATGATGCACTTGTTTAGGAGCACTATGTGGGGAGACCTCAGGCGTGACCAGAAGCTCAGACCATAAGCACAGCCTGAGGCTGTGCCTGTGTGATTGCACTCTACAATCTGAGCATTGCTGTTCTCAGAAAGGGTGAGCGAACCATTTCTGATGAGACAGTGTTGGCAAAGACCTTTGGTACAGGACATTGCTGCACAAGCACTGCTTGCTTCATGCAGTAGGCATGATTTTAGTCTACCTGTGCAAAGCTTGTTGCTGTAGCTCCTTCTACCCTAATTTTTGAAAGTGCACTATGTGAGATATTCCTGTGAGATCAAGGAAGTGTTAGCAGTATGAGACAGGGCTTTAAAATTTATAAAATGCAGATATTGTAATTAGAGTTATCATTACAAAAGTAGTGCTTTAATACCTTGTGCCACTGTCCTCATTCTCCCAAACCTGCTGCAGAAGGTAAGACCTTGATGTAGGTTCTGTGAAAAATTACATATAC
Organism: Platyrinchus mystaceus; assembly: GCA_035041135.1. Classification (NCBI taxonomy): domain Eukaryota; kingdom Metazoa; phylum Chordata; class Aves; order Passeriformes; family Tyrannidae; genus Platyrinchus; species Platyrinchus mystaceus. The sequence goes on from JAWWLV010000144.1 coordinate 17,656,136, forward strand.
AGTGTGTTCAGTCTTCTCTTAAGGAGGCGCTCCTTTGTAAGGAAGGACAAACTGCATATTTGAAAATTACTCTGCAGAAGGATTCAACCAATATTCCCTGTAGGACTGCTAGTATTCACTTGCCATGAAGCAGTATTTTCTCTGTTTGTAAGCTTGTTGAGGTTTTTGTTCTTCCATCAGCTGCTAAGCAAGAGGACAAAATGAACAATAAAGGTTTAAAGAGGTCCTAACTCTAGGAGAGCTGCTGGTTTTCTAAGGTTAGAGTTGCTTGCTCAAGCACCATAGCACAATGCACTCTGGTCCCAAATTTGGCAATGAGCTTAGTACATCTAAAATCTCCTAGTGATTTTCAGTGTTGTTTCCCAATTAAAGACAGATTTTACATTGCAGAATCTGCTTTTGTTAAAGAGAAGTGCCTTGGATGTTGGTACAGTGAGAGATAAATAAATGGATGTGGTATCACTGGATATATACTCACCTCCTATGTTTAAACAGTGTGCCACATAGCCAGATGCTCTCACCAGGTATTTCTAGAGTGGGAGAAGGGAAAAATAAATGAACAAGCAAAATTCAGTTTTACAAAATGAAGCAGCTGTCACAAAGGAAATGAATGGGATGCATACAATTGGCCTTTTAGTAATGTATAATTACTGTAAGGCTCCTAATTAGTTGCCATTTTACAATACATCTTTAAATACCAATTTGTAAGTGTCTGAGAAGGGAGGTTTACATTTTGTTTCCGTTTTGTAACCTCAGGACAGAATCAAGAAACCGTGAGCATATGCCCTTATTTGGGAAAAAATCTCCCTCTGCAATTTATTAACATTTATTTGCATTGAGCATACAGTCTGTGGTGCTATATAACCACATAATGACAGGGATCACCATCATGGGATTTGTCTTCTGTGCTTGGAAGGCTCTTGTTCTTCTCTCGATGTCCAGTTGTAGTCACTACTGGAGACATGAAAGGTCCACTGTGTGTAATATTCTCTGACCCACCCAGGATGGTTGCTCTTCAGAGGCTTGTAATTAGAGGGTTTAGCTTTGCATGTATAGATACCCTGACATCACACACAGAGTACAGCTACACCCACATATCTCAGGATAGAAAGATGGATGCTTTGTTCTTGACTCCCTTCCGACATACCCTTCTTACCTCATTTGATCTTAGGCTACAAACAAGGAAGTTATGCCATGTGATAGCTTTCCCTTCATGTCGTTTGAGTTACTGGTGTCTTTCTCCTGGGGCACCTGTGTGCTTGTGTTGCCTCTTCATTAAGCCCAAGCAACCACAGCATTGCTTTGTTGCCGTACTGTGCATGATGTTGAGGTATGTTTGGTCTCCAAGCCCCACATTTTTATTTTGCATGAGTCTCACAGTTGAGCTGCATCTGGAAGAATGATCAGGCAGGGCAAGAGAAGAAAACCACAGTAGAGGAAATGTAGCTTGGGAAGCAAGGAGAGGGTCTTCAGTGAAACAGTCATGCAGCATCTTTTAATAGATGTTGGGTTCTCCATAGGTAGTTATAATCTCATGTGACTTTGGGCGCCAAAATGGGGGTTATAGTTGCTGTAGTTTCTTCTACTTTTAGTGGGGGGAGAAACTCGAGTTTCTGGTCTCTCTTCTTGGCTGATGTTGAATATTTGAAATAAAGTGGGATGAAACTAGGTCAGAACTTTCCTACCTTCCTCTGAAGTCCCCACCTTTATCAGAATCACCAGGGATCTCAGGTAAAACCTATCAAGCTGTCAGCTCCCAAGCACACTTATCTCATGCCTTCTGCATTTTAAAGGTCCTCTGTCAAGGCTAACTCTCTTACAGCTGGTCAGTGAGAGGCAGTCCTGGGAGTTTGGCACAGCTGTTTCTTTTATGTTGGAGCTTCATCAGACCACAGAGTCATTGGACCAGATGCCAGACCCACCTAAACAACGAGGGCTCAGCTTAAATGCAAAGACACAAGCTTATCCTTGTCATGTGTGCCTGCCTTCCCACAGTTCCCACTCCCCGGCCCAACTTTTCCCCATTGGCCTCTGTGTCTCACAAGACACTGTTGCTTTAACAGCTGTTTTGTTTCATTTAAACACCTACCTCAGCTCCTGTCTAGAATGCAAACATTTCATTAGCACCTCATCTCCTTGGCTTCAGCTTGCAGCACTCGGCCATAATGAAGTGCTGCACTCAGAAATATAATGTGGGGAACACTTGATTAATGCTCTGAGACAGGTGACAGGAGTGACCCTCTGGGAAAAGCTCGGGACTAAATTAATCTCAAATGTAATGCCAACAAAGAGAGTCTACCAGCTTTGCTCAGATACATGCTAAGATCCTGATCCAAAGTCCTTGGACATCTTTCTGGAGCTTTTGTGTTAGACCCCAGACCCAGAGTGATGGGAAGTGGCTGGTCTCAGGTTAGTCCAAGAGGATGGATCCATTGCGTAGGGAGTGCACATTGTGCAGGAAGTGGCACATTAGGCTTAATAGGTGTTGTCTCTCAAACTTTGCATGCACACGTGCATACGCATTTAAAACAAAATGCATTGGTTAGAAAAAATTTTTTCTGGTGAAAAATTTTTGTAGCAGATGTTTCACTGTAACACAAATATTTCAGCATCTGTTTCATGTTTTGATGAATAGGCATTACCTTTCCATCCAGAGCCAGGAGCTCAATCTGCTGCAAAGACTCTTTCCTCTCTTCAGATACTGATAAAAGTATCTGGGATGTGTTTTTTGCAGAGATTAAAGACACCATTAGTGGCCAAGCTACATGGAAGTAAGGCAAATTGTAGTCTGTGATAACACTGAAAGGGGAGAAAATCCCTCATTTTCTGCTTTCCATACATAAAAGGTCTTAAACAAAAATACCGGATTGTATAGCCAAGCTTTTTGGTCACTGGAAAAGAATGCTACCTCCTTTTTGCCTGTGACAAGATAAGCTGCCAAAGTATACTACAGGACTTTCTTAAGAGCTACAGACATCAGGCTTCCAGATTTTAAAACACTGAAAAAACCACACTTAGATGCTATGGATTTTTACTATTTCTTCTTGGCTATTAATGTCAACCAGCCTATTGTGTGTACATAGTAAATGTGTTAAGATGATTTTTAGACTATTTAGGAAAATCAGTTTAATAATAAGTTTAAAAAATTGATTTATGATTATTAAGTTCCACTTAAGAGCAAAGGAATAAGGGATTCCAGTCTTGGATTGTAAAGGCTTGACAGCAGTAGCACTAGAAGACAAGATTTTCAGCCATTTCAGTGGCTGAAGCATGAGTTACTGCATATTTTGGGAAACCAATCTTTGAGGCTCAGGAGAAGTGTTGTCTATTAATCAAGGGACTAGGGCAGCAGATGCCAAGGGAAGGGAATATCTGTGTAAGGTACAGGAGAGGTTTGGTGTAAGAACAGATGAGTTAGTTGATCATGAATAAATATAGCTTGGAAAGCAGGAGCTTTGTGCTGTCAGAGGAGCACAATTATGGTGCAGTTTCCCAACAGGAAACGTGATGGCATGAGAAACCTTCCAAATGCAAGTACCAGCAGTGGCAATTCTAGCTGTCTCTGCTTCTCCTTGAACCTTGCTGCAATTGAAAAGTTTTTTTTAAGGTCATCTGGATATAGCAATAAAATCGAATTCTAGTATGATGTGATCATATTCTCCCATTGCTCGTTTTTATCTGACCACGACTGATGATTGGGTCAGGATGCTCCGCAATCCCTGTGACACAGGTTATTGTTGTAACACTCCACCTGAGGGCTCTGCTGGAGAATGTGCTATGCCGTAACTTGTTTTCACTGGTGGGTTTAGAAACAGTATCAGGAGTAAATACTGAAGTATTTCCATGAAAGTGAGCCCCTGGAGTACACTTTAGGCTTGCAAAATGTTGAAATCCTGTGGGACTGTCATTGGCTTGCAGAACAGAGGTGTAGGTTTGATGTCTACGTGTTCAGAATACAGAAAATTATGAAGAAATGCAGATTCCTCTCAGAAGGAAGGTTGATTTCTATAGTCAGCTGGCAGTGGAGCTGTTTCTTTGTGGGGCAGGCCTGCCTGGTGGGTAGACACTAACCAGCTGAAGAAAGCATGATCAAAGTAACTTTTTTTTCCTTCTCCTCTGCACAATCAGTTCTACCAACTGGTACAGCTGGTCTCATTAAAAAATGTTAGATGGAAAGTGGTTGAGTCAGCTCTGGGGGTTTTAGGTTGAGAAAAATCTTTAGGTTGGGTAGGCTCTATTGCTGTAATTTTGCAGTTATGAGGCCAGTACTGTTTCATGTGATCCTGGGTGTGCATCCAAATTAACCTGTGGGAAGTTATCCATAGGAGAACTCTTTGTGTGTGGCAGCCCCGGGGCAGAAGGTGCACTGTAGGAGGGACTGAAGCTGTTACTCGGGGCTGACTCCCTTCTAAATTGAGTGATTTGAAATGCAGTGTCTTATCTAAATCTCTGTGGGCACCTGCTCCTTCTCTGGATGAAGTGGCATAACTAAACTATCTCTGTGTCTTCATGACTGCCTGCCAGAGATTACGTGGTGGGAAACTTTCTAAGGAGTGTAGCCTGTGCAGATACTAAATACGTTCCTTGAGTGCCCCAGACCTACTCTTGAATTTGGTGCTGCAGCTAACAGTAACCTGCTTCACGATGGGTTTTGAAATCTATTTTCCTGCATGTTTCCTTAATCCTCATCTTTCTCCTGCCCCTCCCTCCCCACCCCACCCTAATTCCTTCTTTTTCTAAGACCAGAGCTGCTGATTACAGAAGCAGAAAAGCACTATTCCCAGCCTGCATTTAGAATAAAGTCAGTATTTCCTCACTCTCCCAACAGATGGGATAAATGTTGCCTAGCTCCACTGCAGGCTGCCCCAATGGGTGGGGGAAAGGAGATGCTGTCATCACCCTATAAATTGATGTGTGTGGAGGATGGGACTAAGCATATGTCAGAGGTCTCAGTGGTGCTTTAGGTTGACTAGAGCCTTTTCTCACTCCATCCCTCTCCCCTGCAGGCCATGGTGGAGACGGTGAACAACCTCCTGCAGCCACAGGCTCTGAATGCGTGGAGGGACCTGAATGCAAGCGAACAGCAGCGCGCAGCCACCAAGTTGCTCGACACCGTGGAGGACAGTGCCTTTGTGCTGGCTGATAACCTGCTGAAGACAGACATCGTCCGGGAAAACACTGACAACATCCGTAAGAGACAAATCCCATAAATATCGAGAGCAGCGAGTGGAAGAGTAAAGGCTGTGAAACCTGGCTGTGGTCTTGGCCCCTAGATTAATTGGAGCACAATTTCTTAGCTGTGTCTTGTCCCTTTCTGAAGGACTTCAAAGTCTTTCTGAAAGAGCCTAAAGGAATAAGGCAGCTCTCTACCCTTGAAATCCCATGGAAAACAAGCACCTGACCTGCCTTTATTACTCTTGGCTTTGAGGGTATAATCTGTGCTAGAGCAATGAGAGCACTGCTTCACAGGGAGATTGTTCATCGTAATGCAATTGTGTTTCATTTCGTACAAATTTGTGTCTTTATTCAGCTGATTGTTGATTTTAATTAAAAAACAAGCATGATGGAAAGCACCAGCACTCCCACTGTGCATATGTAAAATGAGAACAACTCTTCTTTCTATTTCTATGAATACAGATCCCGAGCACTGATAACATTTACACAAAGTACCAATTGCCAGTGGCAAAGAACTAGTATTTTCAGATTTTCATTTTAACCATTGTCCTTAATATCCTGAGGTTCTTGTTTACAAGAACTGGTTGTCTTTTGTCTTCCACAGAGAGTAGCATTTATTTGCCTTTTTTATTTTTTAATTAAATTTAAAAGTTCTTCAGGGCAAAGGTTTAAAAAGAAATAGGAGCCCAAACACATTCTAGCATGAAGCATTTTAAGTTGATTCCTCTGCTCTCAGATGGTCTGGAACACCATTTCATAGCTTTGAAATACCGTGTTGAAGATTATTTCAGTATAGATTTTTCTTAGTGTCGGTCTCTCTTGCAAACAGAGCTGGAAGTTGCGAGACTAAGCACAGATGGGAATCTGGAAGATCTGAAGTTTCCCCAGAACATGGGCCACGGGAGCGCCATTCAGCTGTCAGCAAATACCTTGAAGCAAAATGGTCGAAATGGTAGGTCTAGCACCTCAGGTCACGCCAGCCTTATGAGTCAGTCATGCCTTAGGCACTGTTTCGTGTTTAACCACTGCAAGTATAGTATTAAACTCTATGTTAATATTTAAATTAATGGTAGTGTTGGTTGCTCATGCCCTTGACTGCAAGCTTATTTAGCTAACTGGGAATGCATTATATTGCTAAGTGATTCACAGCCTTCAAAAGTATTTTGTAATGGTAAAAATGCATCAGATCCTTAAATTATGTGGCTGCTGGGGCACAGCACTGAGTCCAGAAAAGTGCTTTTATCTGATGTTCACTGCAGTAGGAGGCCTCAGATGGGATAAGTGGCTTGTTTGAGTAAACTGCTTCACAGCAGGGCACTATCTGAAAAAGTAGAGGGAAGAAACAATGGTAGCAAATATTAATAATGAGCCGACATGGCAGAAAAAGTTGATTAACTGTTATGAATCTAAATCTTTAGTGCCTTTCTCTCTGTATCTTATGAACCTCCTGATACAGCATAAATTATAGATGATGTTAGATGTGAATGGTCTTAATCCTGCCAAACCATATATTTTCAGATCAGGAGTTTGAGCAGACACCTTTGTTGATCTCTACAACCCTGCTGTAGACCAACTTCAAACTCATAAGCTTTTACTGATTGGCCTAATATGCTCCTGTTTCTGAGTTCCTTTAAAATTTAATCTGTGTGCAGAGGACAGCACTCTAGTACAGGCTTCGATCACTGCTTGGGTTGGAAAGGACCTTTAAGATCACCTAGTTCCAACCCCTCTGCCATGGGCGGAGAAGCCACCCTAGATCAGGTTGCTCAAAGCCCCATCCAACCTGGTCTTGATCACTTCCATGGATGGGACATCCACAACTTCTCTGGGGAACCTGTTTCAGTGCCTTGCCCTTCTCTGAGTAAAGAATAAAGAAAGTGGAGGGATAGGGCAGTATTACAGCCAGACCAGATGTGTTAAAACTTACAAAAATTTCAGGCAACTGTTGAAAGAAAAATTTGATCTGGTGCTTCAAAAAGAAAGTTTTGCCATTGGCTCCCTTGATGGCATTTGGCCTCTTTGGATGTAGGTTTTGAAGAGAAGTATTTCTTTTAGAGACAGTCTAAACTCAAGATGTGTAGCAAAACTCCATCAAGGCAGGAGTTTCACTCTGCTATCAAGCTTTGGAGATTTCTAGGGAAAGAGAAACTCTGCTGGCAACAGTGAAGGGGAAGTCTGTGTTTCTAAACATACTATCACTGGAGTTCTGGTCAAATCATAAGAATGCCATCAGTTTGCACCAGCTTGGCACATGCCTTGAGGTAACCAAAGAGCTAGAAATAAATTATCATAGAAGGATTTAGGTTGGGAGGGACCTTTGGAGTCATCAGTACTTCACCTTCCTTAGAAGCTGTGGTGATTCCTATAGAATCAAAAACATACCTCTCTACAACTAATACAAATAGAGGCAAACAAATCACATTCCATTCTTATTTATAGCCTGTGAAATAATGTGCAAAACAGAAGGGAAACTGGATGGTTTCAGTTAAAAACAGTTGGCTGGTAGCCCAGGTTTTCTGCAGGCTTCCTAAGGGTGTTTTTCTGGTTATCTGATTGGCAAATTAAGAAAACAAATATATTTTTAAATGAAATTTCTTCATTTTTGTTTTACCCATCATGTGAGATTGGAACTGTGTTGGAAAGGTTTCGATGTCTTCTCCCAGATTTGTCCCTACACTTTTCTGAAAAAGTCTTAATTTATTAACAGACTAAACTATAGTTTTATACCGCATCTGTGTGACAGGCCAGCACGAAACATGATTCCCAAGCATAGCCTGGATAAAGCGATGTTAGGTGAGAAATTAACCACCTGGCCTCTTTTTTCCTGGAGCCAGTTACACCTACTGATGCCAAAAATAAGCCCACCTTCTCTGTCTGTCCTCCTCTGATCTGTTTGCTTATAAAAGTTTGTTTTGGAAGAAGGAGGACTGCTCTTCCTATCCATGGACTGCTTGTTGTACTTTGTGGTGCTCACTGGGATTGGCAGGAGGTGGGCTTTTGTAAGCCACATCTTGGTCCGTTCACATTTTCTCAGAGAAGTTTTGAAGTTGGTTCAGAGACGAGATTTGTCATCCAGAAAAACACCACCCCAGTGAGTTGATTTGGATATCTAACCTCTTACTGCTCTTCTAGGTGAAATCAGGGTGGCTTTCGTACTGTACAACAACCTGGGCACCTATCTCTCCACCGAGAATGCCAGCATGAAGTTGGGTACAGAAGCAATGTCGACTAATCACTCCGTCATTGTCAACTCCCCTGTCATCACTGCAGCAATAAACAAAGAGTTCAGCAATAAGGTTTACCTGGCTGATCCTGTGGTGTTTACTGTCAAGCACATCAAGGTGTGTGAGTTCGAAAACCAATTCTCTTTTTTTCAGTTTCTGAAATGAAGTGATGGAAAAGTTGGCTGCTGTGAGGCCCCCAGTAGTCCTTGATTAGATTTTGAATTATACTTTTGTTCCTTTGCACTTTGTGTTATTTATGGAGGAGGTCTCTTTTACGTTGCATTAGTAGAAGTAAAGAAAGTGTCTCCTTTGAGCTGATGCCCACTGCTCAGTTGCTGACACACATCATTCTGTAATTAAAACCTACCAATATATTAGAATAGACCATAATATTATTTTATCATGGTGGCAGGGGATGTTAGAGGAAAGTGGAATTACAGTGAAAGAGGACAGCTAGTCCTCCTGTTAGCCAAGCACAGTCATTGCAAAAGTTGATTGCTTAAAGCAATTAATTTCTCTCCTCTGCAATGCAAATGAAGCAGTCTGGTTTTGAAGAGCTGAATTTAGTCAATGCCTGAAATTAATCAAGAACTAAGTTTGCATTAGGAAAGAGAGCAGAAACAATCTAACTTTCTCTGGTATTGGCAAGTAATACTTGACGTATAAACCACTGCTGATTATTTATCTAAAATTAAAGTGTGAGAGTTACAAAGTGCCTCAGTCATGCATTTAGAAATCTCTAAGAGCCTATTATTTTTATTACATTTATTAATTTCTTCCCTGCAGCAGTCAGAAGAAAATTTCAACCCAAATTGTTCATTCTGGAGCTATACGAAGCGTACAATGACAGGGTACTGGTCCACTCAGGGCTGTCGCCTCCTGACAACTAACAAGACGCACACCACATGCTCCTGCAATCACCTAACCAACTTTGCAGTCCTGATGGCACATGTGGAAGTTAAGGTAGGCATTGCAGGTTCACAGGCTGCCAGTGCACTGGGTGGGCAGGAGAAGTGGTCAATGTGTAATACCATTTTCTTACTGCAAAGGGAGCTGAGCAGGGAAGTTGCTGTGTGACAGGTACTCTAAAAGTAGAAGCCATCTGGTGTAAATCTTCCTTCTGCTATATGGTGAAACAGGAGATAGTGACACCAATGCAAATCCTGTCTTAAGCTCCTGGCTTGGGCAGTTCTGAGCTGAGGATAAGTGAGCAGGCTTGCTGTTGCCACATCCCTTGGTAACTGGTGCAGAACATCTCCTGGCTGGGTTCTTGCTCGTGGGTTCCTCACTGCAGGAGTACTGAGCACCCTGGGTGGTGGGACAGAAGGCTGCAGTCTGCCTCGTGGGTGCAAGCTGTGTGTTCTGCTTGCAGCAGCTGCAGATACACTGCCACACCGGTTTGTGTGAGGTATATGTGGGGACTCAAAAGTGTTTTCTCACTTCAAGTTAGGAGGAAAAAGTTACATTCTCTGCGTCTCACTGTGTGACAGTGAGCTACACATAAAAGGGAAGCTTCTTATATCATCTTATATAGACTGTACAACAACCTGAGGCCAGTACATGATCAACTAGTTCCCTCACCTGCATTTAGGTCTGTAGTATAATTCTGGTTTTCCACATGACTACTACTGGAGCTAAATAGTTACTTCTGAAAGTAGATGTTCTTTGTTGTTGCAGTGGTTTGGGGAGTAGAGCGCACATTTGGGATTTTATTCAAGAACAGGAGAATGATTGAGATGGTCCTCCATTTCCTAAGCTGTCTTGGCTGTCTTTGATTGAGAACCATCTCAGCTTCTATAGAAATAAGAGGAAAAGGCCCTGAAGCCCAAAAGCTTTTGGCCTAGTCATTTTCTGTGTTGCAGTGTCTTCATTCCATGTGCCTGGAACTGCAGCAGAATCCACAGCTCTGAGCTAGATATGAACCTGGCATCTTCCATGCAGGCTCAGAACAACTTCCATGACCATATAACCACAAAAACTATTATGGTTTTAAAAGACCTTTTCTCAAATAGTCTTTCAGTGTCACTGCTTTGTATATTTTTGTTCCACTTCATAATTTGAAGAGGAATGTGAAGAGCTGCAATAAAATATATATTAAACAACCATCATGCATGACCAAAGTTCTTCAAAAAAAAGAAATGAGAGCATGGGAGCACATTTGCCACAACAGCTGGTTCCAGCTGAGGGGGGCAGGGATAGATCTGTTGCTGCTGCAGGTTGACATATCCTTTTCGTTCTGCAGGAGTCATTTCTAGTCCAGGAAACATGCCGTAAAACGACTGTGGCATTTTCCTGGGAGATGTCTAAAGAAATGGCCTATTCAGAGCACATATTTACAGGTTTAATGGCATTCTCCAGTCCAGGTCTGGTTTTGCCAGTTTCCTACAACTGCTTGAATTTTCATAGGAAATGTGTGCTTGGCTTGTTATCACCTGTCTGGAATTAACAGATATACCTGAGTCACTGAAGTCAGAGGTTGCACCTGGGAAATGCAGATAGCTTTCCACTCCATTGGTGTGAATGAGGGCGATCCCTACTGCATGGTGCAGATACAGGCTGGTGCTGAACGAGCCTCTTCTCAAACTGCAAGTAGGTCAGCCTTGTCTGCACATTTCATTCAATCCTCATTAGGCAAGTAGTGCTGGTGTTATCTCATCTTGCAGAAAAAGGATGTAAGACCCTTCCTTGCCTATGCTCAGCCAACAGGTAGGAAAGAGCTACAGCTGGAAGCTTCCTGAGTTCCAAGCCAATGTGCTGTTAGGTGGTGGCTGTTTCTGGGTTAACAAGTGCCCTCAAGACTTTCAGGTCATGTTTTATCATTTGGCCACAGCCAAAGTATCACTGCTGTAAGAGCCAAATTGGCTCCACTTTATTGACTCTGATGTAACCAGACAGCTTCCTGGCATGTCCGCTTTAATGATCATCCCAGTCTGAGGGCAAAGGCAGGTATGCACCTGCAAACCTTTGCAACTCATCCCTCCAGCTGCTTCTCACCTGGCTCTTCCTGGTGACACCGTCTCGCTCTGGTCTGCTGGTGGAGCTGACCGTGTGGCTCTTGGCATATCTGGGATGTGGCTTCTATGACATTCCTTATGTTATTGCAATGAGTTGATTTTAAACTCTTGGCAGCAGAATAGCTGCTGTTTTGGAAAAGTGGAGGCTTAAAAATAAATGGGGGTTGCTATTGTTCATTGACTCGCACTCACTGCTCATAGGCATGCTTTTGAGCCATTTTGTTATCTTGTGTCTTGTACAAAAAGGCATTCCATGCCTCAAAGACTTGTTAGTCTTCTTGGAGGTGGAACAATCTTTGGGACAATGATATTGCGTGCAGGACTTCTTAGAGCAGTGTTCTGGCCAGTGACTAGGATCCCTAAAGAGAACCTTTGTACACACAATAATTAAAAATATTCTGAAAGTTTTGCAGCAGAAACAATTTTCTGCAGTAATTGAGATTTGTAGCTTATTGTCTTTAGTTGTTTGAATTTTTGGCTCCATAGGGAGCGTCCTTTGGTGTAATTAGTGAATACAGCACCCTACCTAATGAAACTGAACATTGGGCCTCATGGGGAGCAGACATCAGAGTCCTGCTCCTTAATCAAAAACCAGCACCAAGTTGACAAGTGTCTCATCTGGTCATGAATGATGTCCCTCCCTGGTAACATGGCAAAAGAGTGTGTTCTTCAGAGGAGACCTCAGTGGCTGCTCTGCAAGTTACAGGCTACAATTTAATTATTAGCAGAGAGTATGTGGCAAGGTGGAGCTGGAAGGTAGTGCCGCTGAGGGAGTTGATTGATGGCCTTCTGGCTCTCTAGCATGAAAAAGCAATATGTCTTTGTCCAAAGGGACAGAAAATAACGCTGCCTGACCATGGCAGCAGGGATTTATTGGTGTGCTTCAAGAGTAGAAGTTGCTGGAATCAATTCTGGTCTTAATACGACAGTACCTGATTAAGAGGAGAATTTAATTTGAAGATGCTTTCTGCCTGTTAAAATTGGCCCAGAGTTCCTTGTTCACCCACATACTTCAGTGGGGTAAAATAACAGTGCCCAAGACCAAAAGCTGGCTGTGCTCACAAGCAGGATGCATAGGTGCTGGGAACAGTGATGTACCCTCACCTGCAGGTACCCCTCTAGCCCCTGTCAGAGCCCCAGCTAGCACGGGGAGAGAACAGTAGGACTGTATAACAAGTTGTGAGATGGATTTCACTGATGAATCCTCCTGGTAAGGGATGACCTTACAGGCATGCAGTGCTCATTGCCCTGCCAGACAGTTTACCAGGAAAAATGAAAACCTCCATTTGCAGAGAGGTTTTAAGACTTGGAAACAAATCACTGTCTTTAGCATGTAGGAGGCTCATTTGACCTGTGTTATGAGAAAATTATTACAGTCTCATAGATGTTTTGTTAAATTATTCTGTATGTTTAACATAGATGAGATCTATGTTAATATCTATCTATTGCTTGAACTGGTAGGATCTTATGACCCTTAAATTCTATAAAAATGTGGTGGCTCCCATGCTATGAAACAAAGCCCATAGTTAAATAAGCCATTCTACCTATGTAATTGTTGCAGAATTAGTCAAAATTTACAAGCTGTTTTTCATATAAGCTTGTGCTTTTCATCATATTAATTACAGCAGATGCTTCTTAAATGTATCATGGGAAAATTATGCAGCCAGAAAACAAGTTTAGAGCTGGTGGGAAAATGCAATTAAAAAACCCACTCAAAACAGAATAAGCAAAGGTACCCCAGGGTAGATAAACATCGCTTATCAGTATGTAGTGAATGCCAGATCTTACTCTTCTTTTTTTTTTTTTAAAAAAAGGAGAAATGGGGGAAAAAAGAAAGCTGTTTTAACTGTTGCAATTAATAGGAAGCTTTCAGGTGTTATTCTATACCACCAACACATTACACTGTGCTAATTATTCGGGGAATGGAAGCATAAGGCAAGCTAAGGAGAGAAAGGAATAAAAATATGTGACATCTGAATGGAATGTAGTGGTCCATTGCCTAAAGCAGTACAGCCATTTCAGATATAAAGAGCAAGCTGAAGTTATTGCAAGCTGGTTTATCCATATACTAGCACTTGTGGGATTGAACAGAAGTGAATGAAAGCAGAAGTGGGTGCAGGATTGCAAAAACATTCTAACTGCGGAATTAAATTACTGAAACCTTTATGTAATGAATTTTGCAAGACAAATCATTTTGTACCATCAAAGGTGTTAATTCTAAAAAAAATATATATTACATGCTGCAAAAAGTAACTTGTTCTAATATGTTATTAAATAAGAACTATTTTAATTAAGTGGAAAAATCATTAAATGTGTTTGTCTTCAGTGAGATTGTAAAATTCAAAATACAGCAGTATTTGAGTCTGTGTTAGGGACAGAAATGTGTGACCTCAATGAACCCCAAGAATAAGGAGCTATAAACAGCATTTTGGTTATACCTTAGTTAAAATATACCTATTAGGTCAACTAATCTATGCCTGTGGGGTCTCTTTAGAGTTGTAACTGGTAGCAGTCCTTCAGCTTTTTGTCTAGGTTAGACAGTTAGGAGCAAGTCACTCCAGGGAGTTCATTGAGTTCCTTACCCTCGGTTTGACACACGCTGTTTTGCATTGAGCTCTAGTTGTGTCTTACTGTTTCTAGTTCGGTCAGGTTGGACATCCCACTGGTCCTTGTCTGTGCGTTCCCCAAAGCATTGACCCAGATCTTCTTAGGTTTCCACTTTTGGGTGTCCAACCTGGAAACAACTAGAGAAACAACTGTTCCTGACTTCAGATAAAAATACCCTTGAGCCCCTGAATTTGCGGTTTCTTAGCTTGGTGCTTACAGGTGTCAGAAGTTAGAGCGCACTGCAGTTTATTAGCCATGGCTTCCTTTCCCTTCAGTCCAACAGGTACATATTTGCTTAGTACTGCTCTCCAAGCTGCCAGACAGGGCTAGTTGCATAGTAAGGAGCTGTGCCACAGAGCATGAAACATCATCACCCTGCAGGGTTTCCTGATCATCTGTTCTGAAATTCACACAAAATTCCTGTAGCTCCTATTGGCAAGCGCTAAGCCTTACTCTCTGTCTTGCTACACCCTTCCTTTCTGGCTGAGAGCAGGATGTGAGGACCAAAGCATAGGTAGTGGCCATGGTGTAGTGGAAACATGTCCCAGAAGTCTCTCAGCACCAGGCTGGCTAAGACCATCACTGTGACAGCAGAAGCTGATGATGCTGTGACCAGACTTTTTCCAGAAACTCAAGTTAACAAGCTGGCAGCTTGGCTGGGCAGATGTGTACACTGAGTTTGGCACAACCACCACGGCTCATTTCTTGGGATGGAGATGCCACATGAGTAAGCAGAACTGCCTAAATCCAGCCAGCAGAGGAGGGCAGGATGATGGATGCAATTGTTTTTCCAAGCCTCACCTCTTCTTGACAACTGAATCTTGCCTCAGCTGCATCCCAATTGCAGTGGTGTTGGTGAGTGCAGTGGAAACACTGGGCTCTTGCCACATGCTGTACCTGCAGTGGTGTCATAACATGTGATGAGGTGAGATCTGTACTCATTTCTCTGTGCAAACCTGCCCTCACATAGCTTTATTCTGGTCATGGAGATTTCTGTGACTTGTGCTGGCTGCTGCTTCTGGCAGTTGCTGGAAGGCTGTTGCATTTTGGGGAGAAATTTGTGGGAAAGAGTTCTGCTAGGAGGCCTTAATCTTGCTGAGGAAGGCAGAAGAGGAGGAAGATGGTCTGTGTTGCCTATGCAGAATATGAAGGCAGCTTTGTGGACTAAGGCAAGGAAAGGAAAGGTAACTTGCAGGAGTACGTGGGGATCTGAGCCTTATTATGAATGGCCATAGTCTGAAGACAGTGATGTTGCAGGGGGGCTTCAGGTGAGAATTATTCTCTCTTTGTTCCCAGGTTAGAACCTGATGGTGCCCTGACAGCATCACCTTTGCAGAGTACAGAGAGGATATCGTACCAGGCCCATGGGTGCAGTGTTTGCTGTGGAGCAGGGCTGCCTACCTCCCTCAGTGCATCCTTAGGGAAGATGGAGAGGATGGGTGCTAAAGCAAAGGGATCCCCCCAGCACATACTCCTCTGCCCAGATGCACTGCAGGAGTCCTTTGGGGTTTCCTCCCAGTCCATGTACCCCAGCTGATGCTTTTGGCACATTTACAAACGCATCTGCTTCTTAAGTAGCCCTTTGCACTTAGCCACAAAGCATTACAGCCAGTAATACAGCAGTAATCCTCTCTCACCACCAGCGATGGGGGAAAAAGGGCAGAGGGACCCTGCACGGCCCCAGATAGCTACAAATCCAGGAAGCAGTATCAGCAATGCACAGAAGTTCAAACCTGTCCCACTTGGGTCTCTGCCCAGCCCAGTACACTGCCAGCTCCCACCAGGCGCCGAGCGGTCATATCTGAGCTAGTTTATGACATTGTGTTTTTATTTACTGCTTGCTTATTCCTCTACCCCCAAAGATATTACTTCTTCCATTCCTGGAGGGACAGATTAGGCAAAGGAATGTGTCCTTTGCTGCTGGCAGCTCAGTTTGGCTGCTGTTTTCTTCTGCTGATGTTTTTAATAAGGGAGGAAATGGCTGTTCATCTCAGGGAGAGCCATTCTGTCATAAGCTGACATTCCATGGGATTTGTTTTTATTAGCTCAGCTCTGGTGTACAGGCACTGCCAGAGCTCCTCATTGATTTTCCCAGCCTGGATAATATCTGGGCTGCCTGCTCACCCTGCTGTGGTTGCTACCAGTTCTCTTGTAACTCCTCCTGCACAAGTCTCCATCAACACTCTTCTCCTACTGCTCTTGGCCCTACTGGAGCAAAAACAGAGCTTTATTCCGAAGCCAGAGACATCTCCTTTCACTGGGCTTTGGTTCAGGCTCATACCTAAATCATAAATGTAAACCATACTTAATATAGGAACCCTTTAACTGAAGTGGATTATTTTATCTCTTTCAATTATTCAACAAGTTGTTCCTGTGCTGAAAGTAATCTGCGTGTCAATTTAACAGTAAAGCTTGTGTAGCTTAGTGGTAACAAAACTCAGTGTCTTGCGTGCTCTGCCATGTAGCACCAGTCTTGTCAGCCATGGTACATTTGGGCAAAGAGGTCTTTGATTGATGCTGTCAGGAAATTGTCTCTTGGACTGAGGTCTGGTATCTCTCGTGGGCTCTTCCAGTTGCCCAGGTATTTGTAGAGACCATTGAGTTGAGAGACTTGACTATTATTGATACACTGGTGGTTTCAGAAGTATTTTTCATGCTTTAGAGACCCTAGGGCTTGCATTGTTCCAGAAGGATGTCATTAGGGATCTTCAGGGAACAACAAATCCCTTAGGGTCATGATAAACAGCACAGAGTCTAGTTGGACCTGAGCAGGGAGATTGGACCAGGTGACCCCACTGGTGGTCCCTTCCAACCTTATCCAGTCTGTGATTCAGTGATTAGCATGCACATCAAAGCTATTTTATCCTCAGTCAAGGAATGTTTGGACAATGCTGGACAGGGTAAAGAGAAGATTTGCTCCTTTTGCATTTTTCTGTGGTTAAGGGGCCAGGCTTGGAAACTAAGACCCAAACACAAAATCTTGGGTGCTATGTATCATATTTAACCCTGGAACTCCATTGTGCCAGCTGTGTAAGCCAGGTACATTGCTCCCTTATTTGTCACACAGTGATGGGGTGATGGCAAGGATAAGGTCATGGCATTGGGAGTGATTACCACTATTCCTCCTTTTCCCATATTATTCTGCTTTGTGGCCTGTGACATTGCAGAAATTTGCAAGTTTCAGTCTCCAGCAAAAGTCAAGTTCCATTTTGTTGTACTTGCTGGTGTAAAAGCTCTGGATGTGCCTGCCCTGAGGGTAGTTGGCACTGCCCTGGGAAGGATGCCAGTCTTCCCTGACCCATTGGCTCTGCAGTAGCACCTGAAATTGGGCATTCCAAAAAGGATGAAGTGTACCCAGCCTTTAAAATTCAACCCACTTCTTCTCTTGGACTTTACTAGAAAAGCAACAGATTCATATTTTTTCCCCTGAGGTGTTTTTAAATTGCTCTTGTTCCCAGTTTATTGTTATTATTCCTTTTTGTTTGTTCTTTTGTGAGTTTGTTGAGTTTGGGGAGGGAGTTTGTAATTATGGTGAAGTTGGTTTTATGGTTGTTTCCCAGCACTCCAGGGATGAGTGTTATGTACATAAAGTCAGTATTATCTTTACGATTAATATTAAAAAGAAGAGTAGTGAGAGTGATGATAATAATAATAATACAATAATGAAGCATGTTTATTGCTAAGCATGGAAAGCTTCTTGGGCAAGCAGCCCTTCCCTGAGGAAGACCATGAACCCAGATGGTAGGATCCCACTCCAGGAGCAAAAAACACCTGTAATTCCTGCATCATGTCTTAAAGTCAGCAGAGTTGTGGTTTTGTGATAAGAGGTGCAGGAGCTGAGACCTTTGAGATTCATCTCCCCATCCAGGGAAAGAATCCCTCGGAGAATTTTCTCTGCACCAAGCTAAATTTGTCTTGGGCTAGGTGAATCTGTGCTGTTGGCTGCATCTGGGTAGGGTGGGTGCATCTGGCCAAAGTCTGTGTGGTTGCTTTCTCCTTGTAACCACCTCCATCCATTAGCTGCCTTGTCCTGCTCACCTGGCCCAAGAGCTCTTGATCAATTCAGCCTGGCACGGCAATCTAATCAGATGAAGGCTTGTTCAGGGAGATGTTCTCCTGCCATTCTCCAGCAGGCTCAGACAAAAGAAAGAATGATTTTCAAGGTGCAAGGTTTGCATTAACATTTTTTCGCAGAGTTAAGAGGGATGGATGAGCTGGAATGACACTGAGATAAAGCAACGTGCAGCCGCCAGGAAAATGATGTGCTTCATCTTGTCAGTATTCTGGGCGCTGCTGGATGAGCTGGCTGGAATAGGCATTTCTGTCATGATCTACAGAAAGCACACAATGATTTCTTGTCTCCCTGTTGGACTTGTGACCTCTAGTTCCTTAGATACTGGAAATACTCAGGAGGAACTTCGAGTGTTTGGGCAAGGAACCTCTCCATCTTTCTACCTCCAAGTCTCTCTGAAGAGAAAACTTCCAACATGGAAGAGATGGAGCAGAGAGTCACTCCCCATCTTTCATTATCATTTGATGCCTATCACTCATGCTGATAAAGCCAAAGAGCTGAAAGGTTTGAGTTGTTTCTCACGGGTGCTGACATAGCAGAGTGTATATCGGGAAAGGCCTGACATTTGATGTGGCTTTATCATTGGCAGGCAGGCAAAGAAAATGGATAAATTAATCACCTTTTCCCTCCATCTGTCATAAGCTTTTATCTCATGGAGAGAAAAATGTTTCCAGTTTGCCCTGGCTTTTTGAAGTGTGACACTATTGTATTTGCCAGCCTAAGTCATCGAAATGCCAGAAGTGGTGGGGAATGTGATTACCATTTATAACACAGCCTGGTGGACCACAAAGCTGAGTTTCAAGCCACTCTGGTCTTTCTGGAAAGCTCCCAGAGATTCCCAGCTAGTCTTTTCCTCAGCTCATTGACTCTAACCACTTAGCCCTGAGCAGCTAACTGACTCACCTTGTGTTTCTCACTTCTTATTTACATTTTAGCAAGTAATGATACCTCTAATTTCACTGCATCTCATAGAAACTTGGGGAGTTATGGGTGAGTTTTACAGCCTGAATAAGAAATAAGGTAGTAGGATACTCCTACCAGGAGGGTCCCATCAGTCCCCTCCTCTTTCTGTGAGGGACATGTAGTGTAAGCTCAGGAGCAATGCAGCAGTGTTTTACCAGCAGAGCCAAGGCACAACTATGTTGCCCCTCACAAAACTTTGCTGCCTGACTTTGCCACAGCAAATGGCCTTGTTTGCATGGCTTTGGAATAAAACCATGTTACGAGTTCATCACAGGGAATCACTAGCTTTCCAGGCTGTTTTAAAATCACTGTTCTGTCACAGTTTAAAAGCAAATTCGTGTTAAAAGGTCTGTCTTTTTTTTTTTTTTTTCTGGGTAACATTTTAGGGATCAATCTGACTTCCCAGGAGTTTTAAAATATAACTCTAGGTTGAAAAAGAAAAATCAGACTTCTTTTGTTCTTCCTCTATGGAACAAAAAAAAATAATTTACGCAATCTCTTTCTGTCCAAAGGCTCCAAGCCTTCAAGCTCCTACACCTTTGTGAACATTTAAAGGGAGTCTTTTTTCACTCTTGGTAAATAGTTGTAATGGACTTGGGGTTGTTGGACACGATGTTGTT
The DNA here is from genome assembly GCA_035041135.1 of Platyrinchus mystaceus. Lineage (NCBI taxonomy): Eukaryota > Metazoa > Chordata > Aves > Passeriformes > Tyrannidae > Platyrinchus > Platyrinchus mystaceus. Next base: position 17,675,811 of record JAWWLV010000144.1, read on the forward strand.
AGCATGAAACACTTTTTTACACTTGACTCACTGCATTTGATGGTTCTTTACTGTGTGTCCCAATGCTCCTTCGCCACGTTAGTGAAAGATGGAGCTGCACACAAGACTAGCTATGACATCTCAGAATTTTCAGCAACAGCATCATTGTTTCTAGGATGTTTTTGGATCTGAGTCTGTTCAGGGCAGGTGCAGCTTGCAGGATGCTTTGGAGTCAGAGTTTCAGGTTGCAGCTTTCTTGCTGAAGGATTCAAGTTTAAGTCCATTTAATCTTTTTGGTAGTGGTACTTTGTGCCACAGCTTGGTGAGTTGGTACTAATATTTGGGGAAGGGTCTCAGGCAGCCTCACTCTGTGTCTGGAATGAATTAAAAGTCATGCATCATGCAGTGATGAGATGTTTTGGTTTTATCTTCAGCACAGTGATGCAGTCCATGACCTACTCCTGGACTTCATCACATGGGTTGGCATCCTGCTGTCACTGGTCTGCCTCCTGATCTGCATCTTCACCTTCTGCTTCTTCCGTGGCCTGCAGAGCGACCGCAACACAATTCACAAGAACTTGTGCATCAGCCTCTTCGTGGCAGAACTCCTCTTCCTCATCGGCATCAACCGGACTGACCAGCCGGTAAGAGACAAAGCGCCTTCTGCTTCTGTCACAGGCTCTTGTCTCAGTGCATGTGCAGTGTTTGACCATGCAGTCAGATACATTCCAGCGCTGCCTTAATTCCATCCATGAGTCCTTACAGGGCTGGGCCCCTGGTTATTAACTGGGAGTCACATGCTGATGCCTGCTGTGATTTCAGAGGCTGTATGTGTGTTGCTTGTAAATGATGTGTGTGTCTGTTTAATAAGCAGGTTGTAAAAATGCACTTATACTTTGTGCATCTTTATATGTTTATTTATCAGATTGTGCACGTACCTACCTTTGTATCTTTTAATATAATTTATATATGCAAAGGTGTGTCTATTTTAAAATAATTCACACACATTTTCCAAGTGAAAAAAAGGTTCTTCTTTTGGGGATGGAGGATAAGAACTCCCTCATTTTTATTAAACCTCCCAGTAAGAGTAGTCCAGACTATTGCATTAATTCATCACGGTACAAACACCTCCCCTTGCTCTTTTCAATCCTCACACAGATCGCCTGTGCCGTCTTTGCTGCCCTCCTGCACTTCTTCTTCCTGGCAGCTTTCACCTGGATGTTCCTGGAGGGGGTGCAGCTCTACATCATGCTGGTGGAGGTTTTTGAGAGCGAACACTCCCGGAGGAAGTACTTCTATTTGGTAGGCTACGGCATGCCTGCGCTGATCGTGGCCGTGTCAGCAGCGGTGGACTACCGGAGCTATGGCACGGACAAAGTGTGAGTGAGCTTGGCATTGCTTGGACCTGGGCAAGAGAGGTGGGAGTGGGGACAATGAAGGGATGTGGGGAGCCCAGAGGGCTTGTGCAGACATTGCTCAGCCAGGAGGCACTCCTTGCCTCATCTCTTGGTCTCCAATGCAGGCTGTGATGACACAGGACAAATTGCCCACTATGAAATGATTTGCAAAGGTATTTTCCAGGGAAGTCAGTTGATGAAAATTTTATCACCTGATTGCATAACATCAGCAGAGGCCCCAAATCTCAGTTTAGTACTATATCAGCAAGGTCATCCTTCTCTAATCAAAGAGTATTTCTTATTTGGATGAAGAAATACTGCTTTCTTCCTCTTTTTTTAAGTGTTTTATCAAATTAATAGAGCTTGCAGGCAAAATAGGTGATGACTGTGGAGTGCATTAGACTCTTTGCAAATTGGAACAGCTGTATCATTTATCATTATAAATAATCTTAAGAGTTTTCAACACTGCTGAAGCTGGTATCAAAGCACAATTTAGATTATTGTGCACCACTGTCTAATGGAAAAGAAAGGGAAAATTGATTCCCTTTGATTCCCTTTGCCATTTTTGCTACAGTAGTGTTTTTATTGACCTTTTTGTTTGTTTGTTTTTGTTTTTGTTTTGCTTCCCTTGTCAGGCTGCCTTTTCATGTCATTTTAACTGAGTTAAGGGCTCAGTATGAAGGTGTACATGGCAATGAGCTGGTGGTGTTTATAAAGCTCTTTTTTAGCATAAGTTGTGTCAAGCCATGGCAGCAGTTGATATTCTGTTAAGTTCAACTGCAGATTTTTCTCCAGAAATCTTATTAGTATATGTGAGCCTGATTTCTCGCAAAAGCAGATTTGTAGAGCTGTAGAGTGGAGCTCTACCATGCCAGCAGATAGGTTTGGATCCCAGATGGATATTTGTGTTGTGTTCCTCCCATGAGTAGGAGAATAGCAACCTGAATTTGTATAAATGTCATGCTTTGTGGAAAGGAAATGGCCCACACAGATAAAGGTAGGAGTGTGAAAGTTTTCAAGGATCTCTACCAATTTATCCAAAGTAGTTTGACCAACTTTGACAGGCCTAGAGGGCAAAGAATAAGTAACACAACAGCTGATCACCATTTTTGGAGAAGAAACGGATCACCATTTTTTCCATGAGCTGCCACCTGCTTTCTGCCCCAACCAGCTCTTCTATTCTCATCCGCTCTTTCCATATCTATTGAATCAGATATGGAAACATTTTGCCTTGACTCTTTGGACAAGTTTATTCTAACTGTGGTGTTTCTACAGAGGACCTGTCTCTTCACAGAGACCTACATTTGGCACTCTGTAACTGTTGGGTGCTGAAAATGTCTTAGTTTGTTCCCTCATAGTGAAAGGACATTCCCAAGACCAGGGCATGGCTTTGGATGTGAAACAGCAGTTGATTTGCATCCACCTTCATCTTTGCAGAGTCCTTCGTGGTGTTCTGTAGGGTTGACTAGAGTAGCAGTGTAGCTTGTGGGAGTTAGTGGCGCACAACAGGCTGGCTGTAGAGCCTGGGAATACATGGTCCTTAACCACAGCTCCCACAAAGCACCACAGCAGCTTTCTGTTGCTGAAATGTTTCTGCTCCTGTTAAATTAATATATGGACCTTTCTAAAGCACAGCGAAATAAACATATTCCATGGGATACCCTGCCTTTTCCCAACAGGCCTTGGGTGCCCAAATGTTTCCATGTTGTGGAAGGTACAGGCAGAAAGTTTGGCTGAAATTCACTGAAGGCAAACAACAAAACTTCACTGTTTTGGCACTGAGGAGGCAGCAGTACTATGTGTGTGCCAGTAAAGTATGTCTCCCTCCCCTCAGCATAAAGTAGTATTTTTAATAATTAAACAGTTTATATATAATATTTTGCAAATAAGTATTTACAGATATTTGCAAAGCCTAAAATATTTATTTATAATTTTTAATTCCACAATGCACAATTTTATCACATTCTCTTAGAGGAAAATAAAAAACATACAATATGTTTTGTATAACTATCATGCTCCATCTGGTTGATGGATGATGATGTATTTTTCAGTGTAATGTTATTAGAAGGGTAGAACTGATTAGAATTTGCAGTGAACTATATGCCAGGCATACATAATTTGATTGCAAGAAGTTGCTTGGTTTTGCCAGGTTTTGTAAAACATCCTCTGGAATATATTACTTGCCTTCCTCCATTATTTACTGCATTTGTTTAAGCAGGACTTATGGAGCTGTTAGTGTTATTTGTTTTTTGCCTGGCATTTGGTGCCACCATTCATACATCTCAGAACGATTTGCTTAGACACCCAGTGTAGGTTTTCTTGATTTCATTTGCCTTTCTAAATCCAACCCTCCTGTAACACATGCCCAGATTACATAGCCAGGAACAGGCAGTTGTTCCTCTCCTTTTTGCTTTGCGTATCACTTGGTGCTTATGATTTTCTGAAGTGTCCCATGCGCTACTATTCATATTGACATTTTATAGAGTGGCTGCCCTGTAAAGATACTCTTTTACATTTAATTATTTCAAGGATTGGGACCTATCCTTTTCCTTTTACAATTTTTTTATTTAAGAACAGTTAAAACCACTTATATTAGCAGATTAGTTTGCTTTTATAACCAAGCAGCAGCATAGTGATTCCATTAAAAGATCATCCCATTCAGTCCAGGAGGGACAATTCATGTGAACAAGCTGAGCTGTGTTTGGTCCTTTCAAAAATGTTGCATCTCACCTTATTCTGATTGTAATTTCTAAAGTAAAGATGAAAAACAGGGAGCTCCACTGCAGACAGTGGGGTTCCTCCACATTGCCAAAATTATTCTGGCAATGCTCACATGAATTTCCAAGTGACCAGTTTTTTACAGCCAGGTCTTCAGCTGCTGAGTCTTAAATAGCCACAGCTCAAGTTTTGCTGCAAAAAAAATACTGGGATTGCAGTTTAAAAAAGTCACATCATGTGCCTTGTCCCCTGTGTTAACCAAATCCATCCATCTCCTGCTTGGATTTGTGTCAAGGATTGTGGTACGCAATGCTGCAAAATGCAGAGGGGAAATAACATTTGCAGTTTCTTTTAGTGTTTGAAAATAACTTGTGTCGAGAATTAAAAGCTCAATTAAGACTTTAGAAGTCTCCCTTTGAGAGGACTCATTGTAGAAGCAGGCCATCCAAAATTGACAGCAAGAAGCTATTCCATATTCCTGAGCTTAATATCAAAGTCTCTTACAAATTGTAGAGGAAAGCAGCTACGCTTTGAATGGTTCAATATATTTTAGAAAACATACTTGTAGGTATATTCATCCACTGGTGATCAAATTCATCATGGCAGGAATCTCTCTATTGTTTCTTCCCCCTTCTCCCCCCGTTTGGAATGCTATAAAGCAGGATATACATGGTAAGCAATCCAGCTGTCAGAAAGCAAAATGAAAGCCCTGTGTATGTACACAGCCTCCAAGTCCATCAGCCAGCCGCCGACATTTCATGCATGTAAATGTAGCTCAGAAAATAACTTCTAACAATGCAGTCTGTCTTGGGTGGCTCCACTGAACTTGTTTTATTTGCGGCGTTGTTGCCAGTATGTGGAGGAAGAAGCATGAGCAATGTGGATGCTGAACTCCATTAAGCAGAACCTATATTGCACCCTTGAAAGGCATGTCTGGTGCATACATATCCCATTACTGCACCCTGACAAGGAGGCTGTATAGCCACGTGAAACAAACCACTGAGCTCCCATGAACAACATGATATGTTTAGGGCTCTTCAAATTTTATGGTCCAATGGCAGCTAATGATTGTTTATTGGTTATATTTAATGCACACCAGGGATAGTTTAGTATTTGATTTCTCTTCATGCAGAAAATAGAGTAAACTCTTTGTAGTCTTTATTACTTGGGAGAAGCTTTAGGTGAATATTGCGAGTTGTCACTGTGGAAAAAGAGAAAATTAAAAAGTAAAAGGAAAGCAGTGCCATGGAGCTCATTATGAGGACTGAATACATTGGTGTGAGTCCTGGAAGAAGCAATGGAGTTTTGAACAGTGTTCCCTGCATCTGCACATTTTCTGATAATCCACTCTGCCTTTTTCTGAGCCCTGAAGCAGCTCGTTTGCTTAATGGCAGCAAAGTCTAAACTCGTAACGTGGCAAGTCTGTGCTCACAGTGCAGCTGCGTGTGGAGGGTCAGAAGTAACTCGGCAGCCCAAGATTAGCAACTTTGGGAAGTGAGTTGCCTGATTGCTTCCTTGTTTTGAGGAGCTCATTTATGCAGCTCATTGTGCATGTGGGGTTTTGTGTTTTAAGGGAAGAAAAAAGCTCAGTGTGGTACTTGTCTGATTAGCAATTTACAGCTCCGCAACGCAATTGGCGGGATGCCTGTGTTTCGATGTTTTGGACTTAATTTGCATTTTTAATAAGGTATGACTTAAACAGGTTCAAAGTTGCATCTCTTTCTGATGACCACCAAGCTTCCCAGCTTTTTCAAGTTCCTCTGAAGATCAGTCCTGCAGCTTTCATTTAGTCACCCAAGACTAAATAACGTACATGATTTCATAGAAAGGTGATTTTTCTGTTCAAACAAATAAAAAATGACATCATATTCTTTGAAGTGTGCAGAGAGGTGGAAAAAAAAGCTTTCTCGGTTTTTTGCAAGCTGTACTCTGGCTTAGATGAAGCCATCTCTCATTGGAAGGGCTTTCTTTTGCTCCATGCCTGGCCCCTGCATATCCTGAGGGCAAGACCTCTTTCTCATCCACAGTATCCATCTCTTGTCACTCAGTCGTTTTCCACAACTGAAGAGACAGATTTTTTAGGGGAACAGGGTGGAAAATCTCATCCATTTGGCTGTCTGGAAAAGAAACCAGTTGCTTTGTGCCTCTTTCCTCAGCCTGGCACAGCTTTTCACTCATTCTGTATTTCAACTTTCACTGATTTTCCCTGTGTCGAAATCTATATGCATTAAAAAACAGCTGCACCAGATGTGACCATGGGGCTAGCCATAATGCTTTAAGAAGTAAAGAGAGGGTTTATGTGTTCCCTCTTCCCTGGGCTTTCCAAGAGCCAGCTCTGACTTTATGCTGAAGGAAAACAACGTTGATGGCAACTAAAATACACTGTGTTCCCAGCTCCTGGGCAGCAGGGGCTGGGAATTGTTTTGAATGTTAAACTGGGGGAAAAAAAAGTTCAAAATATTTTCATTAAAAAAAACCCACAAACCAACCAACCAAACAAACAAAAAAAATCACAACCCTCTGAGTCCTCTCCCCCACACCAGCACTCATTATCAGTAGAAAAAAGTGATGGAGCTGCATATTCCCTGATTTATATATAGCAGTTGAGGCATGAACACTAGTTACACTTTTTTCCTAAGGGGGATGGGGTCTGAAATGCCATGTAATATGTGAGCTGCTGCTGTGCAGACATCTTAGTTCAGGGATGGGGGGGAGGGCTTTTTACAGGAACTTCATTATCCTTGAAACCTCTATTCCTTTGTCAAGTCTAGTTGCAATTGGGTGACAGTTCAGATGTTATTATGGGTGATACACAAATGTCATGATCGCATAAACCCTTTCCTACAGGGAATCAGACTCAAGTATTTTCAAGTCACTCATGTTGTTCCATTACCAGCTGCATCTAAATCACCTTGAACTTCAACAGCCATGGAGGAAACCAGATTGCCCTGCAATCGCTCTGAAAGCCTCTGTTTGCCTCTTGCATTAAGATTTTGATGCTATCACATGAAGATTCTGGATGAGCAGCTGCAGAGGCAGTTCAGGAATGACAGTCACTGAAGTGACGGTATTTTAATTTGTGACAAATAGTGGTATGACTGTATATACATCGATACATCTTCAACACTGATGAGACCTGAAATTTATATGGTTAGGGAGAGACTTGTGAAGCTTTCTCTGCATTTTTGCATTTATTCATATCTTGACTTTTCCCAGTCGTAGAGAGCCAGGGCATGCTGTATTATTCTCTCTGCAGGCATCTCCTGCTGATCATCTCGTACGGGGCTGCTGGCACAGACCTTTAGGCCTGTTGCAAAGTCCATTGGAAGGGGAAAAAACATTAAGCACATAGACTAAAGCTGTTATTTGTGAGAACTACTATCTCTTCCACTGTGATAAATTCATATATACAGTTCCTGTCACTTGCCTAATTATGAAAGTCCATTGGATGTTTAGTATAAGAGTGGTTTTTATGCTTTCTCAGTCCTTTGTGTATAAACAGAGCTGTGATTTGCAGCATTGCAAACATGACAAGATATTATTATTTTAAACATCATGTGAAACTTTCTTGGAATTTACATTCGTCTGTCTTGTAACCAGTCACTTCCATTTTATCTTCCTGTCACCTGGAATGAACTAGGAATGGAAATGTAATTTCCCAAGGGCCTTAAAAAATGTGGGGAGTATTAAATGCGGTTGAAATTAAGCGATTAATAATTTAGTTTTAGGCCATGAATCAACTTCTTGCGATAGCACAGACCATATGCAACCCTGAAACATTAGTGGAAACAAAACACTCTGGAGGTTCAGGGAAATAAAACACTTTAAAGGGGAAGTTGCTGAACCTAATTAAACCTCAGCCTCCTGTTATCCAATTCATGCTTCCTATTTGCACGAAATTTGCTCTGATCTGATTGCTGGAGAAATGTCATCTCACTTGACAGCTGACAGACAGCTTGGATTGCATCAGTTTTGGAGAGCGTAGAGGAGGATAAAGCAAAGAAGCAGCTCTATGGATGTTCATCAGACCCCTTCCTTAAAATACCCCCTCAGTTTAAGGATTTTTTCCTTACAGATGCAGAAAGCCTTAGCAAATAAGCCTTGTGCCATTTTCTCCCTGCTTCCTCTAGAGGTAATTATCTTACTCCATCAATAGCGCTGTCAGAAATTGGGCACATAATTCAGCATTTAAATGAACAAGCAATGTAATATTTCCTGTCTCCCACCGGCGTGTTTTGCAGCTCACATTCTTCTCTGTCACTTGCTCAGTCTTGATGTATGTCCTGAGTGCAGTCCTTGAATGCCTTCTTTCCCCTGTGTTTCATTACAGATGTTGGCTCCGACTTGACACCTACTTCATTTGGAGCTTTATAGGACCGGCGACCTTGATAATTATGGTAAGAGCTCCTAATTAACTACTCCATCTCTCAGGTCAAGAAATAAAACTTTTGCTGTCCCTTTACTCTTTATCTTTAATTTACACAGATTAATTTGAGAAAGGCATGTTCTTCCTTGACCCCGCCTGGCACAAGCAATTAGACCCTCATTATGAGAAGCTCTTGGCATTGCAAAATACTTGATCAAAACGGGCTGGGGAGCTTCGGAGCAGGCACTTGCAGAGTTTGGTTACTACCATTGGACATTGAGAAGTGCCAAATTCTATTTTGATGCCACTCACTGCTCACCCAATTTTTGAATTCCAGAGCAAAGCTTTGCATGTATAATGCAAAAAAAAAAAAAAAAAAAAAAGAGGGAATATGGAATGGGGGGATGAAGCGAAGTCCAGACTGGAAGAGTAGTCTGATGAGGGTTTTTTCCTTCCCAGCAGAAGTTGAAGCTCGTATAACTTCATGTTTAGCACATTGCCAGCATATCAGCTAACACAGCAACAAGGTAGAGAACCCAACTTTAGAGACAGCTGGAGTTTTCTTATACTTTAATTGCTACAATATGGCTTAAATAAACCATCCTTTGTTTTGACTAACTACAGTTTGGCTAGCACAGAAAACCAGGCACTCCCACTTCAATGCAGACATTGTCTCTGCTTCTCCTGTAACTGCGGGCCATTTCAGCAGCCTTCCATATCAAGAAGGGGGCCACGCCACCAACTACAACTGTTGGGTTTTCTTTTCCCCTAAGCAATTAATTCATAAAAAGGTATCTTCCCTTTTTGATTATGTCTCAAACTCCAGACTGGGATTTTGAAGGAAATCCTTTCCGGGAATTGGCAGCCTTGTTAACACTTAGGCACTGAATCATCATCACATCTTTTACAGAACAAATCAAATTCCTTTTCCTTTTTGTTTTTCCACTTCGCACTGTACTAAGCATCTTCAGCAGTAGGGATTTCCCTGACCATCTGCCCCATTACACCATGTCTAAAAGGTGTATTCACAGAAAACGATGCCTTTATGCTTCGTTACAATGGGGTTGGCTAAGCAAGATGTTTGGAGTGACTTTTCACGCCTGTACACCTCTCAGACACAGAAAAGCCATTGCAGCAAGTATTTTTAATTTTCCATAACATCAGTGAAGCACTACAGTTGAGGTTAGAACCAGCCTGATATCAGTAACATATGCAGTGCCACAGCTTTGGTAAGGCTGTAGCATAACCAGTCCTGCAGTCTACAGTCCAGCTCACCTTATAAAATGCTTGGAAATTTTCTGTGATTCAGTCGCTATCAAATTGTAGTGAGAGCTAATTTCCTACAGTAACGCATCTGTTACAGAGAAGAAGATGACTTTCTCCCCATCATGTTGTGCTGTGTCACGTAATCCTTTTTTTTCTTTTTCCTTCCTCCCCCATTGCAGCTTAATGTCATCTTCCTTGGAATTGCTCTCTATAAAATGTTTCATCATACTGCCATTCTGAAACCCGAATCTGGATGTCTTGACAATATCAAGTAAGTGGCTGGAGTTTTTTCTTGATCTCTGCCTGTCTCTGTCTTTTGCTGTTTATTCCCCCCGTTCTACTCTGAGGAGCGTAACAGGAGAACCAGCTCTGCTGACAGCAGTGATAACCAGGGATAATACATTGGGTTATGGCACTGCAGAGTGGTTTCTAATAGGTACCAACAAGTGGCTGATGATGAAGCACTATCTTTATTGGGATTTGGCTGCCAGTGGTGGCATTTTCCATTTGATTTTGCATGAAGGAGGCAAAGCTGTATTTTCAGTCCTTGGAGCAGGGAACCCCCTAGTCACTCTATGTAAAGAGTGCCCAATAATTACCAGCTAATTATTGCAGTCTCTACTGGGAAGGTGTTGAAACTGTTGATTATTACTATTACTCTGTGCTCTGAGGGCGGCAGCCTTACTTCTTTTCTGTCTGTTTTGGCCCCTGACAGATTTCATGACCCAAATTCTCCCCAGAATCTGATTGCTTTCATCAGTGTTACTGAGGATTTACCTGGCGTGCCCACATCCGCAGATGTGCTTTCCAGCCAAGGCATGTTTTGCCCTTGCACTGGGTTAACATCTGAATGCCCAGTAAATCTGGGCATTTTACTGTCTAGCAAGCTGCTTCATTATATTGATAGAATATCAGTCTCTGTCAGTGCCTGTTTATTCAGGTACCTCTGGCTTTAATTACTCTCTTCAAAAATACAAGCGGGATTTCAGGTGCAGCGCACGATAAGATTGGGAGCCTGCTAATTAACAAAACCATCTAATGAGCTTCAGGAGGAAATTGTTGGGAGTCAGCACTTTACTGCCCACCCAGGAAAGGAGTGTGTTGTGCAACACGGCTGGAAGTGGGTTATTCTCTCTCTCCTTCTTGGTAGGAATGGGAGAAGAGGCATGAGGGGAGCTTGTTAGGAGGTGTCTGAATTGCACAGTTGCAAGGCAGTTCTCAGCAAGGTTATTGTTTTTACTGCTGAGCAGCTCATGCAGATGCAGCTTTAATTTAAACCAGGTCAGTCCCCCCTTAAAAACTTCCTCAGCAGGCAAGGCTTGCAATGCCATTGGCAGACCACAACCTGGCATGGTCCTTTGGGTGAAGTTTTAGTTTCTTAGGCACAGCTTCTTCCATGAGGGTTGTGAGGAAAGAGAACTGGAGTCTGTGCAAATGCAGGAGACCCCAGTGAACTCAGAAACCTACAGGGCACTCGTTTGCCCAGGTTGTGGGCAGGCTGCTCTGTGGTGTGCCTCTGTTTCTCCTGACATCGCTCAGTACAAAATGAAATTGGAAGAGCAGTCCCCCCTGGATGTCCAAGATTGATCCCAGCAAGATAGTCTTTCATTTGGTCTTGAATGAGGCATTAAAGGAATGGTACATTTAATAACATTTATTAATATGGCTATTTGTCATGCATTAGTGCTATAGGATTGCTTGCTGAGAACAGTCTCTCTAATGTTACCCACACAAAATCTGTCTAGAAAGCCTTGCAGTATGACATTTAAATTAAAAACTGAGGAAAAAAAAAACCCAAAGCCCTTATAATTAAAGCAGAACAAATAATTTCCTACTGAATAATCTTCTTGTGCTAATCTCTAGTATCTTTGTTTAAAATGCCAGGAATTTATACAACGAGTTGCATCAATGATAATGTCATTGTAAAATATATTATAGGTTCTTTGGCGGATGAGTGTCTTTTCCTGATTTGACTTCATTAACACGTTTTGGAAACACAAGCAATTAAAATAGTTTTAAGTATGTTGCTGATACTCTTCCAAATGTTTTGCTTCATTACAAATTGCTTTTTATGCTTGAGAAAAAAACAAGAAACATAATATAAACTCGGGTAAACCCCAGGCTCACCCTAGGAAGTTTATCAAAGCAAGAATTCCAGAATGGACTTGATTGTAATTTCTGAATACCTAAGCAGGACAACATTAAGTCTCTAAATTCAGGATCTATTGTCTCAATGTTGGATGTGCTTGATTTAGGAGGAGGTGCAGATTTGTAACAGAGAAGGGAATTCACCTTTGATGGAGGTTTCCCAGGGAAGCAAGGGGTTTGCAGTCTCTAGAAAACTTTTCAGTAAGATCATAGTTTTCTTCTAGATAAAATCGTAGTCTCATTGCAGGGAAGATTGTGGTATTCTTCCAAAGTCATTGGCTCTCAGTTGCAAAATGTTGATGTGTTACAGCAGCTCTAGGAGAAAAAGCCACAGATCACATTATTTCACAGGGGACCACGAAGATCCTTTTTGAGCTTCCCTCTGTGGGTCTATACCGTTGGTAAAAAGACCCCCAGGTCCCAGAGCCTTGCATCTCGTTGTATCAGTTTATATTTAAAAAAGCAAACCAAACCAAGGGCCTGCATTGGTGGGCCCCTTGCTTCCATCTGCATATGACAGCTTTACAGCACATGGAGAGCTGAAAGAGAGTTTGTTCTCCCAGTTAATTTCCTAGCAGTACTCTGTGTTAGGCTGTGGTGAAGCTCTCGCAACATAAATCCTGAGCCTGTTTAACAACAGCAAAATACTTGATTCCCTATGGCAACGTAAAAATAAAGGCCATAAAATATTTTAATAGGCTGTTAATAAGCGCCCCTGCAATCTGGTCCTTGCCTATGTCACTTTAAAGGTTAGAAATACATTATGAAGTATAGAAAATAGAGAACCAAATAACTCCACTTAAATTAATGAACTTGATAAGGGATCAGGTGTCACCTGGGATACCTTTAATTACTGCACCAACAGAAAAGCCATTCAAAGGACAGTGCCTGAACCAGATGCAATGTGGCTGATAGATTTGTAGGCACTGTGCAAAGTTGTAAAAACAAACTTCCCTAACCTTCAAGAACAGTCCCTGGATTATTGTGCCAGCATGGGAGATTCTGACATTCCTGTGGTGGGGCACTACTTTCCCAGGGGTTACCCAGCAAGAGATTTGATGAGTATAGGACTGGTTTAATTTTTACCCGTGTTAACTTTTCTGGCTTAGCCCAGCACTTTCAAGAGGGAAGTAGGGTAACCACATATTGTGGGTCCTTCCCCCTCTGCCAATAACATCCTCCCTATGTTGCAGGTTGGTACTGAGCTGATTCAGTGGGTTTTGCCCACTGAGACAGCAAGATTCATGCTCTAGTTCTGTTTTTGAGGCACACAGCCAGGAAAATATGTGAGCTTCTGTATGTGGGATATGTTGTTCAGAGGCACAAAAGTTTCTGTGCCTGCCACTGATGCCAGAAGGACACTGGCTCCCATTTTACAAGAGCTACCATCACCAAGAGTAGCATGCTTTTATCTAGGCCCTTTTGAAAAAGTTGTATTTGATGTTTTCCTTCAGTATATTTACATAGAAATTTTAAGAGTTCATCCAGAGTGGGGATCTCTTCTGCCTTTTGAAGTGACACAGCCAAGGATGCCCAACCTCTTGGGTGGTGTGTGTAACTTCTGCCCACGCCTCCCCAAACACAGGGTGGGAGGGGATTTTCCTTCCCAGCCTTTTACAGTGGTTGCTTCTGGGAGCTCAGAAGTCCACCGTGGCCATTCACCTCTATGGCTCTCTCATCTCTTTGTGGCTTGTTGGCAAACATAGGTGAGCAGAGATGGGCAGTAAAGAGCATTTTTTAGTCCTTGGTAGCTATGCCCACATCACACATTATCTCACTCATGACCCATCTGAGAGTATAAGTGGGATACAAAGGGTGTACAAAAGGGCTCATAAGCACAAACTGATTCACTGTCAACAAATGTACCTGAGAAGACATTGTTTTGGAAGATTGATTCCCCCAGCCCTTACAAACTTGCAGGGAATATAGATCTTTCAAGCCAGGGACTACATAAGCTTTTAGGATTGCAAAAGTCTGCTGTGCTGTTTGCACCTAGCCATTTCTAGCCTCATAGCCTGTGAGGTGGAGACTGTGGGCGTATCAGTGCAGTATTGATGCACACTTGCTAGCAGATGGCTCCTCATGAGGATGTGTTACCAGCTGGAATACTTTAGAGCAGCTGTGAGGCTGTTTCACCGGAGGTTGCTGCCATGTGGAGTGATTTCTGGAGCTGAGCAGCTCAAAGTCTCACCTTCATGCTTTTCCATTGCACTGGGTAGATGTTAGATGTGCAAAATGTCTCAGACTGTCACAGACAGGACTACACTGAATATTTTTTATATTCACATTCTTGTAGGAAACCTTATGTGACAAAGGAAAATACATTATACATGAATAGTCCAGCATGGTTCTTCCGTTTTCCATCCATCAACTGCTTTCCAGGTGGTCAGGCATGTACTTTGGCAGCTTGTGGTCTTTGCACACCAGATTTTCATCCAGCCTATGCCAGATGCTGCAGCACAACAAAACCATGCATATACTTCCAGATGCTTAACCCCCGTTCTCTGTGCAAAACAGAGTTTCAGATGAACCCTCTCCTCCAATGCCTTTGTGTTGTGTGGCAGCACAGTGCTTGTTCTGCAGCTATTTAAACACTGCTCATTCGAGTCACTGTGGTATTAATAAAGGGAAATAAAGAGGAGCTACACTGATGGTAATCCAGATGTACTCTTCGCCCTATCTAGTGAAATCTGAGATCTTGTCTTTGCCATATGCCCTCATTGTGCACAGTGTGGGGCGTGTTAGTTACTGACATGGAAAACTGGTAGAAAATTGGGTGGGGAGAGCATTTAGCTAACAAAAGGCAAGTCCTACAAGTGGATTGAGGGGATTCATCAATGGGGCTAAGCAGTTGCTGCACCTGAAGTTATACTGGGCATCTACAAATGGCTGGAGGGGAGAGGGTGAAACCTCCTCTCTTTTAGCGGAGACCAGAAGCCATCCTTACAGATGTAACCTTTCCTTTGAAGATTCCACAGGCACCCTAGTGCCCTCTCCCCTAGTGCTGCTTGGATGCAGCTGAGTTTGTTAGCATTTCTGCCAGTCACACCAGGCTCCCTGACATTCTTCTGTACTGTAGTATGTGGCAACAAGATTTTATTTTGTTTACTTTGGAAGAGCAACATGTCGGCCATAGCTGCCAAGTGCAGTTGCAGACCCACTAGAAAGAAGGCAAGAGGCAAAGGGCTTTGTCGGCTCATTTCTTTTTTTGTCCCATTTTATTCTGTTATTGTTTTAGCCAGGGTATAGCTTGGCTTGTGCCATAGGCCACCTGGATGCTCTTTAGAAAGCACAACTTGGGGGGGGCCTCTTTCAAGAGAAGCATGTCAGGCTGTAGTCCTGTGTTTGTTTGAAATGCTCATTGCAATAGAAACTCACCTGAAAGTCATCCTGGAAATTTAATTTTCTTTCTTTCAGACAAGGAGACCCAGGGTCTTAGCTGGAAGCATTTTTTGTTGCTAAAGAAGAACTATTAATTAGGGGCCTTGAGATAGTTTAATCCTGGCATTAATCACTGTAGTTCTGTTGCAGTTTCTTTCCTCTTGTGAAAACCTGCTCCCATCCCATCTTCTGCAACACAAGAATAAGCACTATATCAAAAACATGAAAATCCCTGGAAAAAACAAGTATTTATTCCAAGCCTGCAGGAGATAATGTTTTTAGGCATTGTGACCACATTTGCAAGAACACACACTGAAATACTATTAATGGGGATGAAGTGGCAATGTCCTGCACTACAGCCTTCAGAAATCAATCCTCAAATGACGAAAACGAGCCCTCCTCAGCTTGCTGGCTTCCATGGAAGCTTCAAATGGTCCGCAGCTAAAGGCACACAGCCCTGATTTAATGGGTAAATAAAAAAGTGTATGTTCTCCCAAGTTTCTAACTTGAAACAAAGCTCACAACATATGCCTTTATTTTGTTGGTTTTTTTTTTCCTTAGGAGTCTGTTGCTTACAGAAATAAATCTAAGAATGTGCAACCTAACAGCCAAAAGTAGGAGCCAATGCCAAACCCTGATTATTATTTTATGAAAGCTTGCAAAGCTCAGTCTGGACTCTTTCAGGGAGTCTGTCCCAGGCTGGGGGAGGTGAGGGACGAGGAGGATCAGGCACAAAACTCAGAAGCCCCTTTTGAAGATATGTCTCTTTTAAAACTGTTGCCATAGCCTGCTCTCCCCATATGTTGTATGGGTGTAAGTGATTATCTGCTCATTTTCGTGCTTCAACATATGTATTTTATTTAAAGAGACATGACTAATCCCGGCCCCCAGATTAGCCTGTTGTTTCAGTCCTGTGGGTTTGCTGAAGTCATAAAAAAAAAAAAAATCATGAGTTAGGTAGAAAATTGAAAACAAAGGTTAAATAGAACTTCCAGAAATCATCTGCAGAAATGTTTGAATTAAATCCTTGATTTAACACAGCACTATTGTGCTGGCAGGAACAGAGGTTTACCAGTCTAGTTTTATTTACTCAGCTGATTGAAATGCAGAAAAAGTAAACATCCTGGGTTTGGTGCAGTGAGGAATGAGTTAGACTTTTGAAAATGCAAGATTTTTTTCTCCTTTGATATGAAGAGCTTACATTACCAATGCAGAACAATAATTTGTAGCAGGTATACTTTTACTAAAGGAAGATTAATTTGTGCTTTATTCTAGTCATTTTAGGAAGAAAACAGAGTAGGGAGACAGTAAGGATTATTTTTGTGTTGAGATTTAAGCTCGTCTATTGGTTTCCAGACCTTTTTGTTTAATCATAAAATGCTGCAACTTGGGAATAGTTTGTGATACCGAAGGGTCTGGAATTGCATATTGCATTGCATTCATGCAGGGGACTGGACTTGCAGAACAGCAGCACTTTAGTCCTTCATTACCTTTGGGTTTGTGGTTACTTGGGACTGCACAGGGAGGACACGGTACAAGGAAGGAGTCCATCTCTTGGGAGCTTGACCAGCACTGCATCTGGGTGCAAAAGGTCCAATGTTTTAACTTTAGAGTTCTCAGTTCCCAGTGAAGAAAGGGACAAGGGTCTGGTAACATGTCTCTTTGGAGCAGCAAGCAGGGAGAGGAAGTTTCATGCACCCATGCAGCTTTAAGGAGGTGTGTGGGGTGGTGTGAGCTGTGGAATGGAGGTGCAAAGGGTTTGAAACGCAAGCTAGTGAATGCAAATGCTTACAGGAGCCACAGTGAACCTGTTAAACATGACCCAAAATCCTGACTAGACATTACCTATAACTTATAATGTTAAATAAAACAGCAGTGCCTGTACAGAGTGAGCTCTCTTTAAAGGTTTTCATACAGCTCTACTATCAAAATAGAACGATGAACTGAGTGAGTTGTTCAGGAATAGGGTGTTGAAAATCTCTCCTTCCAACCAGCTGTGCTCTGTGCAGCACTTTTGAACTCCTGACTTCTGGGAACAGCAGGCTCAGAGCACAGCAGCTCTGGGGATGCCTTTTGGAGAGGAATCATCCATGGATTCCTGCTCCAGGAAAGGCTAATCTGATTTTAGGGTACAAAAAGAGCCCTTGAGCCTGTGTTTAGGTCTGGATAAACTTGGATGAGAAATGAAATGTGTTTTACGAGTGCTTGGGACATGCAGAGAGGACATTCTCTGTCACCAGAAATCTTAACAGGAGAGTTGTGCAAGGATGGACAAATGATCTGAGCACTTCAGAAAATGACAAATAGCTTTTTCTCTCCCTTGGAAAACCTCCCTCTTTGAAAAGTTTAGATGTTAGCCATGGAGTACTGAGCTGGGCATTAGAAACTGCCTCCCTCATTTTCATCATACTGGAGTTCAGTCTCGCATTTCCCTGGATCCTGTGTAAGAAAGCACCATGCTTCCTAGTGCCTTGGTTAACCCATTGTTGCTCCTATATAGCCTTCATCTGCATCTCTGCATGAGCAAACTTACAGGCAGCCTAAAGCAAACCCAGAAAAATCACTCAGAGTTGGCACAAAATGAATTATTTACGAGCTTCCTACCAGGAAAAGATATGGCACATTTTTATTTTGCCAGAGTGCAGAGTTTGGGAGCACATCAGTGGCAAACACCCTACTGGAAAAACATCTGAGACTGTGCTTTTGTCTGGATGCCTTTTCCCCCCAGTGATGTTGATGGCAGCATCCAATTTTGTTTGTTGCAATCTGCTGCTGCCTGAGTTTTCCACAGAAGGGTTTGGTTAATGTCAGATTGATTTGGTTTGGGGTTTTGCTTGTTTACCTATGGTTTTGTGATGGCTGTGTTAATGTTGAATGGTGATTGTAAAGCACTAATCTTGCCACTGACAGGTATCATCCTTTCTGAATTTAAAAAAAAAAAAATCAATCAGTGGTTATTGATTTGAGAGAGTGTCCTGGAAGATATTAAATACCTACAGTCTTTCTGTGAACCCATAAATCATGATTATTGTTTTAAAAGGCCATACATTTTAAGCACTTTGTCAGCAAGCCCTGCTGGTGCTATTTGGATAATACAAATGTGTCTAAAGGCTCTGCTGAATCCATATACTGTGGAAACAATTAGATATGTGGTTACACATCAGTGTGGCTTGAATAATCGTACCATGCTTTTGGAAAGTTAGGAGGGAGGAAATAAACAGGGTAAGCAATTCTGAGGGTAATTAATTACTTACAGAAAATGAGATGAGCTTAACAGAATTGCTCTTTCCAATTGCAATAATTAAGAACAAATCTCAGAAAGCAGATTGTGACTTCCCTGGGTGAGTTGAGGAGAAAGGGATGATGCTTTGCCTTTGGCAGAAAAGCACAGCCATTGGTTGTCCCAAATCCTAGGCTTGGGCATCACATGGGGACACGGAAGGTTTGTCTGAATACAATTTTAGATCTACTGGTAGAATTTAGAAGTGGCTTTAAATATATATAAAATTACACATATGCCAGGAGGTAGAGGGCCCCAAATTATACAGATCTCCAAGCCATGTAAAGCCAAGATTTTCTCCTGCAAATGAAGCTGACAGGCTCACTGCCCCCTGAGCTGGTTACACATATCTTCAGGGGACGGGCCACCTACTGTCAAAGACAGTGTGGGAGCCAGAAGATGAGACTGGGAAATGATGACTGTGTGATGAACACTAGCAGCCTAAGGAAGGAGATTAGGAAGCCATTTGGCTTCATGCCATCAAGGTGGTAACTTTGTCATGAAACTCGAAGGCAAAATCCTTTAAGCACTCTTTTATTGCTAGCTATTGATTTTTCTCACCATGAAGATGCTCCTTCACTAATTAACGATGAACCCGTTTGCTTTATGAGAGGAGTGCTGGACTTTCCAAGTCCTTCCTGTAGATTTTCAGCAGTTCAATAAATCAATCTTTTCTAATCCTTGAAATCTGAAAAAAAAAAAAAAAGAAAAAGAAAGCAAAACATCCCTACTACCTTATACCAGCAGGCAGTGGGGAGACACAATAGCACACTTTATTTTGTGTTTCCCTCCTGCATGCCTGCAGGAAATGTCTGTCTCTCTGCTTTATTTGCACCATATTAAAATGAATTCCATGGGTCTTTCTGAATGCTTGTGAGGGGGCACATCATCCATCTATTTTTATTTGGGTTTCATCACCCTTAACAGCTACTAAAGGTCCTGTGTACTCACTTTGGCATTTTTGTTCACTAGCCAAACAGTTATTTTGGGGCCCAAGCTTTGAGTCCATATGCTTACTGAGCCTTTTCCTGCTGTCTTAGAGATGATACTTTGAATTGGCAAATTTTAGCAACTTTTTAAAAAAGTATTGGTCTGGAAACATCACAGGAATATGGAATATGGAAGGTAATATGAACAATCCTTTCTCATCATTGAGGGAGAAGTTACTCTGGGAAATTGAAAGACATCTAACTTAAATAAGATTTTGAAAGAGTTTTACATGATGTGTAATTAACCTTAAGAAGTCTTTGCCCCAAGGTAAAGTCAGGGCTTTTTTAAGATTAGAAAATGAATTAGGTATTTATACGGATTGGTAGACCATCCGCTATCCATCATCTGGGCTGCAGAGAAACACAAGGGAGGTGAGGTAAGATTTTGCAGGTTAAATGAATAATGCAACCACTAAAGATCAGGTTTTTACCTTCAAGTATTTGAAAGTGAAGCCCCCACCTAAGCTATCATTCAGGTTTCCTCTGCAGTCAGTAGAGAAACACATTTCATCAGGGAATGACAAAGCCTCATCTACCTTAAATAACTGTTCTTCTAGGGGGTAAATTCCTTTTGTGGGATACTGGTCTCCCATTAACTATGGAGCAATCAGAGTCACATAGTTTAAATTCAGTGGGCTGTATCCCTTACTACTAGGTATTGGACAAATGTATCCAAATCTGGAGAAGCACTTTAGATGTAGCATCTCAAACTGTGCTAGGCTAGGTTTTCCAGTTATTTCTGCTTCAAATTTTATTTGTTTTTACTACTAGAGAATATAATCTCAGTCTTCCAGTTAGCAGCTACATTTTTCTGGGAACTAAGGCTCTTCCAAGGCTTTTCTCTTGTCTAAGTGATAGGTTTTATGTATTGCAGATAATGACACAGTATTACTGAAGCACTGATAGGTTTCACAGACTTTACCAAAAACATTCTCGAGTAACTTTTGTCAGAAATTGTTGCTAACACAAGAGTTGAGCTTCTTACAGCACTTGAATTGGCAAAATGCAAAGGATTGTATTTCATGAGGATATAAGGGACTAAGTTCTGTGGGCCCTATGTGCACAGAATTAAACTGTTTGGAAGTTAGGCATCTTTGAAAGTATCACTTCTTTAACCACCTGTTTGCTTTGGGCAGTGGATCCTAGACACAGCTATGTTGGAAGTGGGGTAAAAACTGCCAAAGTCTTCTTGATGGTTTTTTTTCCTGAGCTGCTTTGAAGTGTTAGCCTTAAGCTTAAAGGGAATCTGAGTTTACCAATTTTGTGTTTTGTCTGTACAAAGATGAAATGGAGCCTTCAGCTGCCTTGAAGAAAGACTATTATGAATCACTGAAAAACTTCGTGAGGATTGGGATAGCAGCAACAGCATAAAAAAATTCCCTTTCTATTTTTGTAATCTATCGCTGGTGACTTTTCAATATAAAGTCTTTGCCATAAAACCTGAGTGCTTGTGAACCCAGTAGTAGAAATCCAGACCCTGCTCCTGCCCACATGGCTGAGCTGACAGCTCCAGATTGTCTTATGTCTTCATCTAGTTGCATTGTTGGAGAGCTGCAGGTTGCCAGTATTGACCGAAGGAGGTCCCACCAGGATGGACTGGCCCTGACTATGTTGCCAGGGGTAATGAGATGAACATATTGAGTCATCCTCCATCTCTGGCACCCATGGTGGTTTCTGCAAGGGATCTCAGGTTCAAGAGCTCCATGTCAGTGGGGAGAGGAGGCCTGGGAGTTGGCCTACTTTCCCCACATGTTGCACATCACCTGCCACACAGGCAGAAGTATGCACACAGCCTGTCCCAGAATGTCAGGGAGACTCCCCTAGGAAAATGGCTGCGACTAATCTTGTGTCCTCACAGTGAAAGAAGCTCACTTGAGTGATCCATCTTGGCTTTTTCATAACTGCAGAAGGCTGCTTTGCACGTTTGCCTGGCAGAGAGAGGCCTTTCTTTGTCCTTCACCATGAAATGGGAATAAATATGCCTTCTGTCAACCAGGACTTTAGAAGATTTTGATGCCATTACCTCAAGAATGCTGCAGTCTGACTCATAATGTGGCAACTTGAGATTTCTACTTTGAAAAAGTAAACAGAAATAAAGAAATCCCTGTAATACACTACAGCCCCACAGGCAGAGAGTGCTGGAGGCGTGGTGAAGTTCTGCCACTTGAAATGTGAAAGCCTTCTGTGGTGGCTATGCTGGAGTTTCTAAACTTGTCTTCTCTGGAGACAGCCATGATTTTAAAAGAAATTTCAGAGTCAGTTGACAGCTGCATGATGGAAGCCAGGAGGGGCAGCTGCAGCTCACAGCTAGCAATGCCTGCTTTTGTACATGAAGCCAGTGACCTTGGTCGTGTTTCAATTCCCTGGGGAAGCAAGCCAGGCTGGCTGGTGTGTTCCAGGCACACCTGATGCTGGTCCACCTTTGTTTTTGGCTGGTGGGAGAAGGGCGGGGAACTACCAGTAAACTTTATTCTCTATGTCATTATATTTCTAATGTTTGTGTTCTTGTCTTTATGTCTATGCATTCTTTAGCTATGAGGATAACAGACCCTTCATCAAGTAAGAATGACCTGAATGGCTGATAAATTTCATTTATCAGTGTGGTCTCATGAGCCAGCTGTCAGATCAATATTGAAAAATCATTAAAGCTTCTGTCATTCGCTTTTGAGGCAGAAGAGCAAACTGTGCAGGAAAATGGTCAGGCATTACAGCTAAGGTGCAGAGTAAATGTGCTGCATATGTATTGCCAACCCTATTTGCTTTCTATTCTTTAATTGGACATTGCTTGAATTCAAGGTGAAAGTTCCCAAGTTAATTCTGTATAGTACAGACTTGTTATCCCAATAGCAGCCCTCTGGTCCACTGCACTCTGTCACTGGGAGTGCTTTATAGTAATATAAATACAGAAGGAAAATTTTCAGAAAGGTGCATGGGTGCTATTCCCCATGATTCCCTTTCTAGTTACTGGGAATAGTGCAAGCAAATCTGTGTGCATTGGTGCATTGGAGGCTCCTTACTCTTTGGAGTACCTAATTGTCCCTAATTGTAAATTGCTGATTTTCAATTACACCAAAACATGGCTGTTTTTCTTTCTTTATTGCAATAGAATTCCACTATGGAAAAGAAAATCTATGAAAA
This sequence comes from Platyrinchus mystaceus, assembly GCA_035041135.1. Lineage (NCBI taxonomy): Eukaryota > Metazoa > Chordata > Aves > Passeriformes > Tyrannidae > Platyrinchus > Platyrinchus mystaceus. The sequence continues at coordinate 17,698,473 of JAWWLV010000144.1, forward strand.
AGCAACAACAAGTCTGTACAAAGAGCAAGACAAAAAACCTCAAGCTGCACCACAAAAAAAGCAAACACCAACCTTGTAAAGAAAGCCAAAAATGCCTAGAAATTACATACCTTAGGGCATCCATGCTCTTTCTCCTGAAACCAGAAAATAACGTGCAGCAGCACGAAATAAAAGCAAATCAACTTTGCAGTAGACTTTCAGTTTGTTCTTCTGGTGAAGAGTCCTTTGTGTTCATTCTTTCAGCACCATTCCCACGTTCTCTTTCATTGCTTGGTTCATTTTTTTTCTGTGGAGATGGGATGGAGCTATTCATAGTAATCTGCACGCCCTCTTTATCTCCAGGTCTTGCTTTCTGAAACACAACGCTGTAATGCGTGCAGTTTGCACTGTTGGGGGTCTTCTAACCCACAGATCACTGAAGGTAGCATATTTTCACTAAATAACTGTTTCATTCCTGCACACCTCTGTAGCCAAAGGCTCTTTAATCAGGTTCAAGAACTGGCTGTGCTTCAGAGCAGAATATGTTTCTGATATCCGGGAAATAATTTTTAGAAGACTCTGTAAGTGCAATAAGCTTTTAATCGGGGATGAGAAGAGGGAGAAAAAAAAAAAAAAGGTCTTTTCCCTCTCATTTGGGTTTTGTTTAAGGAAAAAAAAGTACTTGTATTTTTTTTTAATTGGCATGCGATTAGGATGATAGTATGCTCTCACTGGTGGTGGAATCTCACGGAGAAAATAACCCAAACAACTAATGCTATAAACTTTATCTAGTGGCTACCTTTCTGAGGGATTGTTGAGAGTGTGTTTTCAATTTGCAGGATGCTAAATATTTATTAGTGGGATTGACACTGGAAATGCTTCAGAGTAGCTGTTCTGGTCTGCTAGATACATAATAGTGATTTTTAAAGAACTGTCTTAATAAGCGATTACCTTAGGGAGCTCTTCTGGTTGTGTGGTTAAATAATACATATTTTATAAACTTCAGTGGAAGACTTAATGCTGCATTTTCATTCTAATACCTAAAGGAAAAAAAAAAAAACCACAAAAAACGAAAAACAACAGAAGACATGAATACAACATCAGTATGCTTCTGTTTGTGACAAGCCCTGCTAAAAGGAAAAGGATTCAAGGTTGTAGCTGCCATGGCATCTCCACAGCAGAGATTGTCTGCCTGACCTCTGCAGGACTGATTTTCTCCCCAAGTTACTGCTGCTTCATCTTTCTCCCCTTTGCCCCACACTCTGCTGAGCAGATGGAAACCCAAATATGCCCAAACCCAGGCCATGTTTCTGCAAGGTTGAAGTGGCTTGAAAACATACAGATCTTTGTCCCTGCGAGCCCTTGTGCAGCACCTCAGACTGCTTTGGGGCTGACAAGAAAGCAGAGGTGCTGGCTGACTGCTTTGGGAACAGAAGGGTTAAATGGTAAGGAAAAGGTGCAAAGACTGGGTATCAGTGCATTCATTTTTATGATGTTGCACCTAATGACACTGGGGGACAACAGAAGAAAATCAAAGCCTTGAGGTAAAGGGCAAACGGATGCTCACAGTGCTACTTGTTTCCCAGCTAAAAGTTGACTCCCCTCTCCTGTGCAGCAGCAGTTCCTTTGAAGTTGTAGGTAATATAGCATGTGGAAACAAGGGAGATGGCTAGTAGCAGGACTGAGCTCCTTTACTGCTTGTCACACTCAGTCTCTTGTCCTGGTATTGGAAGATCAGTCTCTGAGAGCCTAATTTAGCAGTTGACTAAATGTTATTTAGCAGCGTAACATGGAATACTTCTCCTGACAGCCCAGCAAAGCTTCCAGCTTTCCTGAAAGCACACAGAAAAAACTAACGTGCAGCAGTCATCTCATGTCCCCAAGTTCATTCTCTCCAAGCAGAAAGTTAGTGAGAGAAAGCAAGCTAAGTGCCCACTACTCATATTTGATTGAAAAACATTTGAGGCCAAGCAGTGGCTGCAGCTTTACTCCCGCTCCCATCCTGATAAATGAGCAAATGATAATCTTAGTTTTGCAGCCAATGTGAAGAAGGATTGCCCCTCCTTTCTCCAAGCAGAAATGTGGCAGCAGCTACTGTTTTAGCAAATGCAGTGTGTGAGTGCCTATACGTGTATACAGAGTTCCCCTCGTCACAGGATGGAACAAGTGTGAAGCAGCATCACAAAGAACATCCTTGTGTGGAGCCGATCTGGCAAGCGGTGAGGGCTTGCACACCTGCCTGTAGTTGTTTATCTGGCTTACAGGCATATGGGAGACTAGCTAAAATGCAGCAATACATATAACTTGGTGTTAAGTGTAAAGAAGCTAATCCAACTGGCACTCCTATGAAGCCAGTGAACACTAAAAATGTGGCAATTAGAGTTGTTGTTTCATTTGGTTTATTTTCATTTCTTCCATTTACAGAAATAACATCTACATGTCATTTACATGCACACTGCTTTTACATGTTAAAAAGAGAAAGACGTGCTTTGGTTATGATAAATTTCTATGTTCATAACACTTCCATCTCCTTATATTTCCTCAAGCTTGAAGATTTGTAAACTGCATCCAGCTTGAAGACAAAGCTCCTTATGATTTGTTTTGATATGCTGTTTTCTTTTTGTTAAAAACAGGGACAAAGGCTTCCTGCCTGTAGACATGTGCCTTATTTTTTTTGATGAAAAACCAATCCCTTTTTTTTTTTCCTTTTTTTTTTTTTGTTTGTTTCTCCTAACAGGTCCTGGGTTATAGGTGCAATAGCCCTACTCTGCCTATTAGGACTGACCTGGGCATTCGGACTCATGTATATTAATGAAAGCACAGTCATCATGGCGTATCTCTTCACCATATTCAATTCTCTGCAGGGAATGTTTATATTCATTTTCCATTGTGTCCTCCAGAAAAAGGTAAGACAGATGGTTCCCAGTGGCAAGAGAACTGGTAACGGGGTGTTTTGTTGCCTAACAACCACAGCATAACATCATCTATGTGCCCTTATTTCATCTCACACAGATTTATCTCTATGCATCTAATAAGGGTAGTATTTAAAATGGAAACCTGCAAGATGCAGGGGGTGAGGTGATAAAGATATGTGGCAGTGAAATTTCAGCAGCCAGGGCACTGGCAACACATGTGTCAGAGGCAAGGGAAAGGCAGGGCTTTACAATAGTGAACCTGTACCAGGATTTGTCTGCTGTCAGCCAGATTCTCCTTTCCTGTATGCCAGTGTGAGACAGGAGCGAATCCGTGACCATTTGGAAAGTGCTGCTGTGGCTGAGTGCTCACAGCAAAATGGAGCTTTACATCTTTATTTGCAATCCCTACAGGAAATTACCCCTTTCTGTAGCAGTATATATGGGTTGATGGTATGTAATAGGGGCTCCTTCCCCCACTTTTTTAAGAACTGAAGGATGTGTGCTCTGCAACAGTTCATTAGCCTTTGTATTGTTTGGGCCTGATGTGGGCTTTTGGAAGTCTTCCTCAAAGCAAGCACAGCAAGTGCTTCTTGCTGGAACTTGAAGTATGCCCCAATTAACATTTGCAAGATAACAGCGGAGTAACTTAGGTAAAAAAACATAATAAAAATCTCTGTGTGTATATGTAGATCAAACTTACAGCCTCTGACAATCAGTAATAAATATTTTTAAGAACCTTTTTGTTCTCTACTGAAATGTAGTAGTATAGAGCTCTCCAACTCTGTGCATTTCTGCTGATAATTTTGTATGTACATCTTAGTTTCAAAGGGCAGTTTCTTTAACCAATATAAACATAGGGAAGAGTTTTTATGTGGATACACTGGTCCCAGCTTCTCAGTGTAACCAGTGTCTTTTGCTGAAATGGCTTACTGAGTAAAGTCAGGGCCATGTTGAGATCTGTTCTCCATCTGAGAGCTCCAGTCTTGCTCCTCTGTTAATCACATATTCCCATACAGGAAAGGGAGATCTGACCTAAGAAAACAGAGCAACTGACATCATCCACCTGGTCTTATGCAAAGTGTTTGACACTGTCCCCCATGACATCCTTGTCTCCAAATTGGAAAGGCATGGATTTGATGGATGGGCCATTTGGTGAATGAAGAATTGACTGGATGGCTGCACGTAGAGTTGTGGTCAATGTCTCACTGTTCGCGTGGAGACCAGTGACGAGTGGTGTCCCTCAGGGGTTGGTACTCGGGCTGATACTGTTCAACATCTTTGTTGGTGACATAGCGGGATCGAGTGCAAGTTTGCCAATGGAATCCTGGGCTGCATCAAAAGGAGCGTGGCCAGCAGGTCGAAGGAGGTGATTCTACCCCTTTAGTCTGCTCTGGTGATACCCCATCAGTACTGCATTCTGTTCTGGTGTTCCCAGCTTAAGAAGGACATGGAACTGTTGGAGGAAGTCCAGAGGAGGCCAAGAAGTTTATAAGAGGACTGGGGCACCTCCCCTACAAAGGCAGGGTGAGGAAGTTGGGGCTGTTCAGCCTGGAGAAGAGAACATTGTGTGGAGACCTCATAGCAAGTTTCCAATATCTGAAAGGGGCCTACAGGGAAGCCAGAGAGGGACTCTTCATTAGGAACTGTAGTGACAGGACAAGGAGTAATAGGTACCAATTGAAAGAGGAGAAAATTTAGCTTAAATATTAGGAAAAAATTTTTTACTTCAAGGCTTAGACATTGGAACAGGTTGCACAGGGAGGTTGTGGATGCCCTAACCCTGGCACTGTTCAAAGCCAGGTTGAATAAGGCCTTTAGCAACCTGGTCTAGTGGGAGGTCTCCCTGCATATGGCAGTGGGGTTGGGACTAGATGATCTTTAAGGTCCATTCCAACCCCTTAATATTGTATGATTTTATGATTCTTTGATAATCAAAATTCATCATAATAAGTGAGCTCTGTGAGCGATGCCTGTAGAAGGATCTGCAGAAACCAAAAGAAGACTTTTTGAGTTTTGTCTTTGTCATTGCATCTCAAATTTTTGCTTTTTAAGAAGTTTAAAAGCCTTATCTAGATGCAACTACCTGCTGATGATCCCAAAACTCTCAGCAAGGAAGTTTCAAGGCAAGATGATAGCAAAAAGGTAGGAAGCATCACCATCGCTAATTAAACCTGCAGGTGCCTCTCTGATGAGGAGTTTGAATTTCTGCACCGTTCTCACTAGTCCATCCTCTGGCCTCCAGTGCACCTCACAAAGGGTCAGTCCCTAGCCTAGCCTACCAGCATGGCACCACAGCCTCCTTGGCTAGTGGGGTTCTCACTCGGCGTGAAAGAACCATTTCTTTTCTGTCTTAAGACAATCTACAGCCTTAAACCATCACTGATGACTGTGGAGTCGCTCATGATTTATGGCAGCATAGAGAGGAGAATGCAGCTGGTGCCTTGCTGTGGGATGGATGCATCTCTCTGACCTAAGAGCAGAGGGAGGTATTATTTAAGAAGAGAAAAAAGAATCCTTTTCTATCTATCATGGACTAGAAAATCAGCAAAATGCTGCAGAGAGGCAAGCAGTGGGTGGCTAATTAAAGCAATTGAATTATTTTCTCTCAGCAAAGGATTGATTAGGCACTCGAGCATATTGGGCACTTGTGGTATTGTGTTTGTCTCAAGCGCTTAAGGAAGAGCCCTAATGAAAAAACTGTAATTTGCTATTTAAACAGTTGTTTCCTGGAGTTGTGAAATGCTCATAGACAGTTTGGCAAAATTTTATGGCTAACCGTGTGCTCCAGGGATTCTCAACTGGTGTTTTGGGCATGCATGGGTTTTTTGGGGCTCTTTTGTGTCAATGGGCAACATGACCCTCTCAGTCTGCTCATTTTCAGTTTTGTCCCATCTGTTTTCTGGATATTGCTGTCCATAAAAAAAATCATTCCTGAAACTCAGTCAAAACTTAGATCCTGCCCTGGCACAAGTTAGTGTAGTTCCCCTGAAGCAAAGAAGGTGGCATAGGTTTGACTGCAGTGCCCATTTAAAACGTAAGTGGCTTGCACTGTGCTGTGGAAAAGCAGTCTCCAGCCACACCTGAGCACTGGGAATATAATCTCTAGGGCTGCTGGCTCTACAGTTTCCTCGAACTTCAATTTGACAGCAAGAAACATTAAAAAAAAAAAAAATCAATATCTCTCATATGTTTCTCTTGGATTTTTTTTTTCTTAGTCCCCTGCCAGAAGCAATAACTTTTAGTACCTTGATGAGCCAATATGCTATTTTATATCAAATCTATGAAGATATTAATTTTAAGTCATAAATAGTGTATCTGTGCTTTCTCCCATGCTCTTTTGATGTGCCTCAGAGGACGCTACATCGGGCTGGTGTCAACAAGCAGCTTTGCTGCATGGAAGCAGTCGCTTACGCCATCGTAAACCATGAGCTCATGCCTCGAGAGCATTCAGCTGCAAGGTGTAATAGACTCCTTCCCCGCGTACTGCAGCAGCTATTGCTTTAATGAACCACTGAGGAAACATCAGGGGCTGTGCTCAAAATCAGAAGGCAGTTGGTTGGAGGAGGAGCTGCCTGCTAACCACCATTGCACTTTCCTTGGCTAGGTACGTAAAGAGTATGGAAAATGCCTGCGCACGCATTGCTGTAGTGGGAAAAGTACAGAGAGTTCTATCGGCTCAGGAAAAACCTCGGGGTCAAGGACACCTGGAAGATACTCCACAGGCTCACAGGTAACCCACGCTTCTTGTTCATGCCTCAGTGATCTGCACTGCCACACCAATACCCTTGTCAGCTATTTTTGGAGGAAAGCTCCTTTCAGCACCAAAGGAGCTGCTTTAGGGCTCTCCCCAGTGCACCTGCAGAGACTGCCCTCTCTTCTGGACCTGAATTCAACACAGTGGCTTCCCTTGAGATGTGATGGCAATTAGTGCTTCCCACGAACCTTCTACATAATTGTGTTGGGAATAGAAGGTTCAAACTTGCCTTCCAGGGACAGGTGGGTGGTCATGGAAGCAGGAGCTGAGAGCATTTTGTCAGCTTTGCTACATTCCAGTGCATCCTTTAATCACAATGAAGGTTGTCACCACTATTAATCTGTTCAGGAATGATGCTATAACGACCAAGTATTTTTCTTGTTAAAAAAACCCAACCAAACGAAAAAAAAAACAGAACAAGAATCTTGCAATCGGCTTCACAGTGAAAGGACTCGGTCTCTGGCGTTCAGTGGTTTGATCAATTTGCCTTAGTTCATAGACCTCTTAGGAGAATCCACTGGGGTCAGATTATCTGACTAAGTTACTGGATTTTTTACACTTTGGTCACCTGAAAATTCAGGCTTTGTGTAGTTTGTGCACATACCATTTTTGAAACTAACTTGTATGTAGAGATGCAGATTTATGGACAAACAGTTCATATAAAATAAAGAAGCTTAATTCTTAATCAATAGAAACCAAACACAAATTTATTCAGTATTAGTAATGGTAGTAATTATACATGACAGTTCCACTATTAAATTATGAAAGACATTCAGCAAGTAACAGTTTATAACTTCCCGGGAAAACCTAAATTGTGATTTATATCTTGGAGCAAATTATTATTTATTTTTGGCAGTTTCCAAGATGTCATCCGAGAGCTCCACTTTGGCATTTTCATAGGTCTGAAAGTTATGCAGAGCAAATGAAAGCAATAAAATATAGGACCTCTCTCCAATAGGCCATCAAAACCCACAGGAATCATAATGTCCAAAACTCACTCTATCCATTTAGGTGGCTGATTTGAAAGTTTTACATAACTTAGCTACTGCACTGGTGCCCTCCTCTACAGGAAGTGTTTGCTTTAATGAGTCCTCCCTCTTGTCAGTCTCAGCATAAGAAAACAAGCCTTTTTTTGGGTGAACTGAGTCTCCTAGCAGCAGTACCCTCATGGCAGACAAGGTTTGAGGTACAAAGGAGGATTATTTTTCCTGCAAAAGCTTGTCTTTGGAAGGATGGAAGTACCTGAGACCTCTTATGGGTAGGAGAAACCTAACACAGGTGATGGAGAGTGAATGGAGATCACTCTGAGTTGTTGAAAGCGTCTGACTCCTAACTTTAAATAGAGAAGACCATGAGGAGGAAAACTCTTAAGATCCCTCTTTACTCTGAGAAGCACGTAGCAAACAGAATAATTAATCCACAGTGGATCATGTCAGAGAAATACAATAGATTAAAAGTTCAGGTGAAAAATAATTACTGTAAAAGTGCATGGACCTCATGTCACATTGTACTCCCATTTATAGAGGGCTAATGCATGATTGGGAGATGCTGTTACTACATAGTTAATGAGTAGACTAGGACTTGTCAGCTTGTATCACATGATTAAGCCCTGAAAAATCTCTCATGGCTAAGCTCTCACTATGGGAAGTGCTGGATTTTTAGCACTTTGGAAGAACATGGTCTGTCACAGTGGTAATCAGGTTTCCCAATCCCCCAGGCCTGCTAAGCACCATTTTCATGCAGTCATGGGATATGTCCATCATACTCTGAAATGTGAGGTGCAGGAAAATTTCCCTTGGACGCCTGGGTTCTCCAGTCACCTTCACACAGGGATTTTCAAACCACTCACAAGATGTATTTTGGCTGATTTTTTGATCTTTTGCAAGGTCTAGCTGGGGAGGAGTGAGACAATATGAAAGCCACAGAGGCAGATACAGCATATTTGAGAAACAAAACAGAAGGCCAGCGTATTAAGGACACTTTCCCCCGTAGCAGAAGCTATACCATAGATGGCAAAAGCATCACAGATTTTTCAGTAGGGGAACAGAAGTCATTAGTTTGTGGGGAACTTTTTTCCTCCCACTATCCTCAAGATGGGAAATAGCTATATAAAACCTCTGTTCGGGGACACCATACACAGAACAAGTCTTCTGTTGCACTTCAAAAAAATGAGAATCAAGCTGTCTGAGTTAGTACAGGAAGCACACGTGCTTCTGTGTATAAGTTATTTTTCCATTATTTGGTGCTGCATTGGTAAACCTGTAGCTCACATGGGTCTGGGCTTCTCTTGTGCATGATTTTTTTAAATTAAGATGTAAGCAATTCAGTTATGCACTTCTTTGAGCTATGCATTCGTGTTATGAAGTTAGGCAGGCAGGGTCTGACGTGCACAAGGCAGGTTGTAGCGAAACAGCAACCGCTTGCTTACAGCTGGCTAGAAGCAAGTCTTATCCTGAGCTATACGTGCCAACAGCCATCTTTAGTGAGGCAGAAAGAAACCTCTCTGCAGCTGCTAAAAATTCATTACCCTGTGGTTCAATCCCTCTTCAGAGCCGGATTCGTAGGATGTGGAATGACACAGTTCGAAAGCAGTCCGAGTCTTCCTTTATTACTGGAGATATAAACAGTTCAGCTTCACTCAACAGAGGTAATTATAAACTATTTTTCATATCTCTAACTCTCGTGATGGCTTAAAGAAGTCTGAAATGTGTGGCCCCTTTCCCCCCCTGCCTTTTCCTCCTCACCTCAAATGTCACTGAACCCTATTCTCCCACCTAAGAAATGTTACAGTGATAACTGGGTGGAGGTTTTATGGTGGTTATTGCCTTTTTTTTTTCCTTTTCTTTCTTTATTTCTACATGTGCATTTTCAAGAATTGTCATTTCTGGAAAGAAGTTAGGAAAAGCAGAAAAGAGAAATGAAATGAAGTTGAAATCTCCCTTTTCCCTCAGCAAACTGCTAGTGCCAGAAGCTGCTGATGTGGCAGCTCTCATTGGTGGCCATGAAAATGGGCCATTACAGCACTGTACAGTCTGTGTTAAGCATCACAAGAGTCCTTATTGTCTTGGATATGTAGCAATACAGTCATCTTTACAGAAGCAAAAATGAGCAGCAGAACATAGATGTAAGGAAAAACTGTGCTTGGAACAAAATTGTCTGTGTTGGTGTTAATATACCTAGTTTGAAGAACTGACTGATGTGAACTTTATAGACATCTGCGGTGGAAAGGCTATCAGAAATGTATATGCCAAACAAAATGTGGTGTCTGGCACTGGAGGAAATCTGAACAGCTTTTTTAAACCAAGTCTTTTTCAGGGAGTTGCAGGAAAGCAATGGTAAGGGAATACCAGAAAAAGAGACTCAGAAATTGCTTTCTTTCTTCTCCACTACAATTACTTTATAGTTTAACCTTGAGCAACCAGATTCCAAACTCTGTTTTGTGTATCTGCCCAGTTGATGCTGGAATTAAGAGGGAGTAGAATTGGGATTACTGGGCCCAGCTGTTCTCTCATGATGATAAAAATCAAACATATTTCCAGTCCTGATGGTTGATCTGCAAATCTCAACTGAGAATTGAATTGGGACTTTGTTTTTTATTCAGTCTTTATTCACACAAAATTCCCACTGATTTTAGGTTGAGTTTTGCCTGAGGATAGGCTTGAAGGATTTTGACTGGGCTGTTAGTAATATTGGCTACTGAGTACTGGGGAAGTAGGGGCATATGATTCCGTTCTCTGAACATTATACATATCGCCCAAATCAGTGCAAAGGGGAAGGCAGTGTAGTTAACATGGAGACTGTACTTCAATTTGCTGGTGTTTTTGTCTCAGGATAATTTCACTTTGCACTGAAGATTCATTAATAAAGTTGACTATAAGATACCTGCAAATGCCTGATTTATCCACATTCGTTGTCCTCACATCTCTCTCTATCTTTGTAAAGACTGGAGAGCACCAGCCAGGTTTCTCTAAGTCTAGTACAGAGGGGAATCCGTTGTCACACAAAGACTACAGCAAGAGCCAGTTTACCTTGGCTATCCACCTCTCCATCTCAGTGGCAAACCAAAATGTGTTATGCATAAAATGTTTGCTCCTTTAGTAAGCACAGAAGTTGACTTGCTCTGTGATGCAACTGAGGCTACCAGGGGATATGCTTTAGCAAACAGGATCTTCTGGGCTCGCCGGCAAAAGAAAGGTATCTCTTCTTTTTCAGTTGTACATTTTTTTCTGTGCAAAGCAGAAAGTATGACCATAAATTGGGAAAACTGTGAAGAGGTTTCAAGTGGGCAATCTTCATTCCAGTGTGGTGAGAGCCTATTACTAGATGTGCCTGTTATTTAAAGGTCAGTTGGGAAATGAACTGCCCAGGGGAGGCATCTTCAAAGCAGATTTCATCCAGCTATTTTCCTTGTGTAACACTGGATGAGATGAATCATCCAGAGGGCCTGGATCTCTCTACTGAGTACGGAAGCAGCCTGATAACTGTCTTGGAAGGGAAGCCTTTTAGGTGGAACACTGAAGTGACTTGAATAAGTTGTACTGTTATACAGGCTCATCCTCCCTCTTTTTCACACAGGCAGGCACAATATTGGTTGGTTTGGGATTTTTTTTTTCTTTTCTGGTAGACAGAAGTATTTGCAAAGTGGAGGTTAAAAACATTTATTTGGAAAATAGCATCTCCAAAGCAGCAGGTGGTCAGATCCATATGTACAATGCACCTGACTTCAACAGTAATCCCAGCTTCACAGGGCTCCAGGTATTTCTCTCTATATCCTGTTTATTTCAGCTAAAAAGCAACATTTGTGGTCTTAGGGCTTTGCTCAGACAAAACTCTCCAGAGAGCTGCAGCATGAATAGAGCAATGGGGCACTGCTGTTTTCACAGTTCTTGTCTTCCTCTTAATATTTAAATATATATCCATCTTTAAAGGAGCTGTTTCATTAATGTTTTATTTACAAGCATGCAATAAAGCTCAGGAGGTTGAAGTGTGAGCCTTGAGTTGTATGGTCAGAAGCTTTCCCTGCCTGAGGTTGATACAACAAGCTCGCATACCTGTTCAAAAATCCCTTTCCAGCCCTCCCAGCCTAGACACCTTTTGCTTGAAAGTATCTGTATTATCCCAAGTTAAACATTCTGTCTGTGCTGGCATTTTTCCCAGAGCCTTCAGACAGCAGCCTCTGATCTAAAACAGGGAGAAAATGATCCTTTCTTCCCAGAATCACCCTATCATCCAGGTCCTGACCCGACTCCTCTTTTCCATGTCCTGGGCCAGCGATGAGTTTTCATGTTTCTGTTGTGAGAGCAGAAAGCAGTGAGACATCCTCCAGCTGGGGTAGTTTCTCACTTAAATCTTTTTTATCCCTGATATCATTCACCATATTTGCAGCCTCCTGCTATGTGATAACATCCCAGGCAAGACTGCTCTAGCTATCCATATTCCTGTATGATGGCCAGCATCTCTTTATGACATCACATCCCCTCTTCTTCCTTCATGAAGCACCTGGGCATCAGTCTGGAAGATGGTGTCTGTGTTAGTGCATCCCTCCTTTAGACATATAGCTATGTCTTCTTCTGATTTAGCAGATATGACACTGTTTATGGCTCTTTTCAGCTTCGTATCCCACCCACCCACACCCCCCCAAGTAATTAATCATAATGTTATTTTTCATATTCTCATTTATCATACCAGGAATTTTAGGCATAACCCCAAACTTGCCTGATGTAATGTGTTCTGTAATGAAAACTATACTCGCTTTATACTAAGGCACACAAGACCATTTCAGATATTTCCTGAAGGTAACATCTAATTATGGATTAGTAAAAAATATGTCTGGCTTTGTTTCCCCTTGTTGCTCATTATGGCTTAGTAGTGGTGTAGATTTGGGGTTGTTATACCGCTGAAATCAGGAGGAAGGGAATGGAAACTGGCCATGGGTTTCCTCTTCTATTGTTGAATGAAGAGCATTCCTGTCCAACCCGTGGTCACGGTCTCAGTTTCAGGATCTAGGCAGATTTCTGCTCCTTGCACTCCCACTCTGCAACCTTGCCCAATTTTTCATAGCATGGGTGTGGCTTTTGCCATCTATTTCACATCCAACCTGTGCTCTGCACTTTTTGTCCCACTGCTGAAAACTTCAGGGGTGTAAAAGCTGAACCAAACTGATTACCTCATGGGTAGAAAAATGAAGTTTCCCTGTGCCTGTAGGATATTTAGCATATGGTCCTACTACAGGCACTTGGGTGCAATGCTGAAACACTAGAACAAAAGGGATGCATGTAGGATGGACTGTTCACTAAAGCTTATTATTTTGAAGGCTGAAAAGTGGAATGTATGAAGGAAAACAACAGACAGTTTTCCTTTGTGTGAAGTTCATGAGGAGAAAGTGGAGCAGATGACTACTTGGTTGTAACAGCAGAGTTCTTGTGCTAAGGACATTTTCTAAAAAGAGTTAGAGATTAAAACCAATTAACAGCATCACTGTTATTCCAATTCTGGTGTACTTGTGTTTTGTTAATCTAATCATGGACCTGTGCTGGGCCCACAGATGGAGCCAGCGAGAGAAATTGGGGTATCTGTCAGCATGGCACAGATGGCAAGAGGAGCAGGGGACTGCTCTAAGCATGAGCACTGCTGAGCCCTGATCATGCAACACGGGCCCAAGCTTTGGGTACATCCAGTTGGCCACCTCAGGATCGTGAGGAATGGGTCTGTTTGCGCCTTTGGAGTGTTACTGTCAAAAAGGATAGCTTGGATAGCTCAGCCAGCCTTGCAAACAAGCAATCATAGCACGAAGCAGCCATGTGACACCAGCCTATTTTTATCTATGTCTTAGGTGAGAGGCAATACAGTAATTACTGTCTCTCTTTGGATATGAGGGAAGTGAGAGAGAAAAAAAAATCATCATGAACTATATGGTACTCTGTTACCCTTTGGGGTTTGAAGTTGGGGCGGGGGGAGGTGCGTAATTTTTTTTTTTTCCCAGAGGGAAAATAGAAGTTGTCCTTTAAAAAAAGGAATGTTCCTTGTTTTGGTGAGGCTCAAGAGCAGAAGAGACCAAGGACTTTGTCCCTCGTCCAAGGCAGTGCTTTGTTATAGGAAAATGCACGGATGGAGTTAGGTATATTCATTCAGGTTTGCAGATAAGGAGAACTAGGACTTCATTCGTAGCAAACACTTACTCTATCTAAATAGTTTTTCCCTCTTCAGGGAAATAAATGGGCTAGGGGTAAAGCCACCAGACTTCATAGAAAATAGAAACTACTCCAGTCTGTTGTGTTGGGTCAAGTGCCGTTCTCCCGTTGTACTGCTCTGAGTCTTGGCTTACAAACTAGACAGCAAGTTTAATAGTTTATTCCAACAGAAGTCTTGCTATACAAACAGGAATGTGTCCGCCTCTTGTCTTCTGGCTATATGCATATACTCTTTACGTCTACTCATCCCCAAAGCATTGCTCACCATCCCCTCTCATCCATGGAGGTCCCCTGGAGGGACTTCTTGGTAGTTTACGTTGCTGCTTCACTCATCTGAAAGACAAGAAACATCAGGGAGCTGTAAGAGCAAAACTGTTTCATGATAGAGAAGAGTTGGGAGCTGAGAGGTGTCAAGCAGAAGCCAAAACCTCTCTGATGGGGCATGGTGCCACAGGGGCTTAAGCCAGAAATGACAGCCCTGGACAAGATGAGGGGATGAACCAGGTCAAGGCTCCAGCCTAGACCAGCAGAAGATCTTTGCAGAGACGGGGCTGGAAACTGAGCTACAGTACAGGTCCAAGGTCCAGCCAGGAGACAGATACTAGGCAAGGACTGGGTGCCCAGGGCCTAGCAGGGATATGGGTCCCTGGTGGGTTTCACTAAGGCCTATGGGGGTCATAAGCTGTTGCAGATTGGAGCCTAGGACCTCTGGCAGCTCCTACTAAAGGATGGTAGGTCTTAAATACAAATTCATCCTTGTGGCCCTAAGGGTCTGTTCATGAGGGAGCATGCCTTTGCCAGTAAAACTCATCAAAGAGTCATTGGAAAGCCCTAAGATTCCTGTTGGCACACCAGATATTATTCCTGGCTAGGAAAGCCATATTCATCCCCTGTTTATTCCCATGCAAATAGGCTGAAGTGGGAAATGGAAATGAGGGTATTATTTTTCCTTGCCCCTTGCTTTTTCTTCCCAAATGCATAAGTGTCATTGCATGTTTCCTCTTCTAAGTAGCCTTCCAGAATAAATACTTGATTTCCTTTTGCTTTATTATTTCTCCCCTGCGTTTTTATATCAACCACAAAGACTTAATCTGAAACACACACAGGAAAGAGGGAAATTATTGCTACTGTTTTCAGAGGTAATCAGTTTAATGTCAAATTCATGTGGATTTCTTCATAATGAACAGAACAAATTGAGCTCAAATTCAAACAGTGGGAATCTGAGTCAGAGAGGAAAATTAAAATGAAGACCATTAATATCCTGATTTCTAACCCAACCGAGACCTGATTGTTTCCTAAATGAAATCTCCCATCAAATTCCTTCCACCCACCCAAAAATATAATTAAGCTGTGATTTCCAGGCTGAAATCGTATCTGTGCTGTGAACTCAGCAGGGACAACTGTGTGTGTTGCAAGGAGTGTGGGTGAAATTTTAAATTATCTTCAGGTGGCTGTATTATCCTGCATTTTTAGGAACCACTTATTTAGAAAACACAGCAGGTTAAATTCTTGCTTGGGTAGGAGACTGTCACTCCGGAAGATGAAAGCTGCAGTTTAGCAATGAGTCAGGTTTGGGTCACTCTCCCCAAATCTGCCCTCTGCATCTCTGCTGAGAGATGAGGACCGCTAGATCTCAGTATTGCAAGGTGAAGATGCTTCAGTTTAGCTGTCTGCAGGGGTGGTGGGTGTCATAGTCTGGACATAACTTGGCAATACAGCAGTAGAAACAGGCTAGAGGTTGGTGTAATTAAAAGCACAGACAAGCAGGGGAGGAGGAAAGAAAAGAAAGAAGAGGAAGGAGCAGAAATTGATTCCTCCAGGGATCTCAAACCTCATCCCTGGAACACTTCAAAGAGCAATTACAGCTCATTCTAACCTGTTTGCCATGCTGACCCTTTGCTGCTAGTGCCTATATAAAGTGGAGAGAGGATGGAAATTTGGACCATGGAAGCACTGCTGTTGTCGTGCATCAGTCTTTCTGAAGATGCTTGTTCACTCCTTGATGGATTGATAGGACTGGTATGACAATTAGATTTATGTTAAATTTATGTTGCATATAAAACAAATAGCAAGCAGCCAAGCTCTGAGAGAGGTGGAAATGCCTCTACTCAGCTTGGTAGGATATTCAGAGAACACCGTCAACTGATCTATCATAGTCTGTCTAAACACTCCCTACTTGCTCTGAGTAACACCTATGGCTCTTCTTGTGGCTTAAAGATATTAGAGAATGAATACTTTCTCTGTTGTCTTTCCATTTATTTTCCTTTTAAAGCAAACAATGCCCCCATTTCTCCTGTGAAGTCAGTTGTTTTTCATGTCATGTGTTTCAGAGAGATCATTTTAGGGTGTGGGGACTCCATTTTAAATTAGTGAGTTGTGGTTATACAAACATGCATGTTGGCAGGCAAAGTTAGTGATGACTTTTTTTTTCCCATTTATTATTGTTCCTGTTGTGATACTGGGGTAGGCAGGTTCAGGGCAGAGGACTCACAGGATGTCCAAGGTAGATGTGGTTGCTTGCCTTGTTCATGAATGCGTCTGCAGATGCCTAGAGGGAACTCACAGAAATATTCATGGATATAAAAATACTTTGCATTATTTTTGTTTTCTGAGCACTAAACTGTTCAAAAACAATTGGACTAAAGAAAAATGTTTGTCTTCTGCAGACACTTTGGTCTTGTGAGTACCATCACTGTGTAACTGGGGATGTGGTGTAGAGCAAGAGATGTGTCTGTTTAAATCTGAACTCCCCCTCAAGATGCTTTAAATGCTTTGTGCTTTGTTTTCAGTGGTGCTCAGGGTTTGATGGACATAAATGTAGAGGACTTCTCTAAGTTGAACCTGGGATGGCCCTTGGCAGGGGTAGCAGCCTCAGTGACCATTCAGAGACCATCATCTGCCAATGTGCAGATCTCATTTCTTCATCATCATTGCTTTAAAAATAAGACAGAACAATTTGCCAAGAACCTGTCCCCTTGTGCAGTGCACTGAGAGATGTCACTGCCTTACACTGTACTTGCTCACCATTGCTGAGTTGGCAGGGGCAAGGTGCTTCATGAACCTGGAGATGCAGCAATCCTTGCTCTTAAGCATCTCCCTGCCCACTGCAAAGCCCACAGTCCTGGGAAATTTATTCTTTGTTTCAAGTGATTCATCAGTTCTAGAACCTGGAGGTCCCTGGTTTAGCCACAAACAGCAACAGCAATGCCACTCTCTTCCCCTTTCTGGAATATGATTACAAGTTCAGTTTCTATTTCTTTTCAGTTCAGGTTACCACTTGAGAAGGGGGTTTTCAGAGGTGTGTAAGTGTCCCCTGGCTGTTTGGTGGAAATCAGTGGCTAAGAAGCAGGGTGAGAGTCCCTGGTGCCACTTCTGCTCTTCACTAGACAGACTGGTGTTCAAGAGTTCTTCCTGTCCCAGAGCCATGGGTGCTTGTATCAGTGCTCACAACACCAGGGAGAGACTGCAAAAGAAGTAGCATAGTCGATTTATATCAGGACTTTAAAACTTCAGTTTACCCAGTGTAGGAGGCTGTTCCTTTATCTCCCCCTCTCACCACCACTGGCATCTTCTTAATGAAGGTCTTTGTTTTCATTCCCTATACCCTTCTGCTTCTTCTGTTCCCTCTTGCAAGTCTTACAGACACTCTTATCTTCCCCTGACCCCATGGATACCCCTTGCTGGGGCCCATTGCCCAGATGGAGGGCATATTTGGTGGGAATAGTCCACATGCTGAATCAGTCATGAGGGATTGCTGTTTGAAAGACATAAATCTCTGCAACCCTGTTAAGCAACTGTTGGTTTGGCTAAATGTCAGCAGAATGGCCTCAAAATGACCCATCTTGATAATCACATATCAAGTAGAGAGAGATTCCAGGTAGATGACAGCAGAGGAGTATTTTCTGTTTGTTGAAACTCATCAGCCTTTCAGACTAGCAAATTGCCTCTGCTGGTTTTTTTTCATTTTCCTTTTTTTTTTCCTAATCAACTGTACATTTTATGCTAGGAAAATTATGATTTTCTGCATCAAGGATCAAAACTTAGGGAGTTTAATTCCTGCCTACGTGCAAAAGTAATCCCATTGTTGATATTCTTCTGGCTTATTTTGCCTCTCTGCTGCCTGGGACTGAGTTAACTGAGATTTGTTGCAGTGATTTCAGTGAGTGACATGACATTCTTCCTTTGGGAGATATTATGAACTGGCTTTGATTTTAGGATTGACAGCCATATAATTGGAAGTTCAGTCATTAGGTGGATCAGTTTTAAAGAGGAAAAGTAAGGGCAAGGCAATTTCTGAAATCAGAGCAGGCTTTGGGGAGTATTAGATCTGGCAGAGTATTGCTGCAGAGCAATCTTAATATGATGACTGTGAAGGAGGAAGGAAGAAAGCATAGCTGCTTATATAGATTCCTGTAACCATGATCCAATTTCCACCATAGGCAGGGCTCTCTGCACATCTTGGATAAGAGCTCAGGTTTAGTGATAAGTAATCATAAACAGGAACAATTAGGGATAATGCATGGTTGTATAGTCGAGATAGAGTCGAGGTATAAACTCTTGGAAGGGGTAGTGGTGGTATGAAGAAATGCCTTATCCTGGGACAGTGTTTCTGCTCTGGACAGTTCAGAAGGGATCTGTAAGGGAGCAAAAATTTATAAATTGATTTAGGCTATGTTTTGAACATGGCCTGAAGATCATAATCCAGCAGGAGTTTGTCATCTGAAATCATTGCAGAAGAAAGGAAGGGAAAAAGGGGCAAAGAAATACTTTCGGTCCCATCTCTGCATAAAAGCACGGGATGTTTCATTTTGCAGAAGATGGCCCAGAGCTTAACAACCTAATTTGCTGAAACTCCATTTCACTGCAGTCAGTATTAATAGCTTCACAATGAATAGATTAGATGCTGCAAGTGACAACAAACCTATTTGAGAGAAATTTAATAGGGAAGTTTATTGAAGTTTATTAACTGAATCCTGTTGGCTATTATAAGAACACAGCTCAATAAATCTAAACATCAGAGTGTTTGTTGAAGGGAACTAGTAAAAATGTTGAAATTACCTGTTGTCCTCCAGTAGATATGTGTGATTTCACTTTTCATAATTGCATTCATTGTTGGAATAAACAAATGGAAGACCAGGATTCTTCAAATAGTTGAAAACTGTACCTGTAACAAAGAAAAGGACACCATGGAATTCTAGGAAGAAAAGCTATAAAGAAAACTAGGGCTTTGACTCCTACAAAGCTACTTTGAATGTATTTTGTTTCACTGGGAGTAAAATGGAATAAGTTGATACTAAGTGATGTACAGAACCAGCCAGAATTTACAAACTGAAATCAGTGCAGAGAGGCTATTAACGGGATTAAGGTTGACCAAAAATAGTACATGTGTTTTCTTTTGAAACAAACAAAAATGCCCACGAAAATCTACATTTTGAGATTGCTGGGTCAGAGGCAATAAAACATTTTGTTACAACTCAGATGTGCTTTTTTCTAAGCTATTTTTGTTTCTACTCTAATAATAAAAACCATAAGGCAAAAAAGTCAAAATAAGCTTTCATACAAGCCGCTCTTTTGGAACAAAAAGGGAAAACATTTCATTTGGAAAATGCTGATTTTGTATGGCCATTTTTTAAGCATTCATTTGATTTACTAGTTTGTACACTTAAATTTGTAAACCGGTCTGGTCTTCTTTCTCAGCAAAACTGCACTTCTGTCATGTCTCCTCAGCAGTGGGGGAAATCTGATTTCTCCATCCCCTACTAAAATACACGTATCTGATTTTGGTGTGCAATTGAAAGGACCAGAAGTCAAAGAAGATACATGATGGTGGTGTTACCTGTGCAGACAGATGACCCCAGCTAAAGCAGTGTCCCTCAAGCCGTTTTCAGCCAGGCAGAGGCATGCAGAATGGCAGTATTTTTCAGAAAGTCAGGAGGGGCAGTTGAATCCATTTCCTTTCCAGTTAGGTAGACCATGCAGATGATTCAAGGTAAATAACCTAAATGTCTTTCTGTGGCTTTTTCAGCCAGCTGCCCACAAGAAATTATTTGAATTTTTTTCCTGAATGATGCAGTCTAGAGTCTGGCAATGTGTGTTTGTCATCATAATTTTCATCCTTTGCTTTCAGCGAGTGGATAAACCATACTTGTATTTAACAAGGTGCAGTTATCCCATACAGTCATCACACCAATATCTTCCAAAAAATTATTGCTACATTCAGTGTTGTGTCCCACATCAAGGAAGTCAATTTCTACCTTAGAAAGGAAAAAAAAAGAAGATACTATTTGGTTGCATACTGTCATTAAAATAATATCTACCTTCATAGACACAGAAAGCAGCTAACTGTAGCTATCTGAATCCTTTGTGTGTGGTTACAGTGATGATAAAAATGGTGGGATTTTCGTTTTCTTTGTCCTGGTTGGTTTAACAGTTTTTCTCAGTTTGCCAGTCAAAAGTGCAACCCTCCAGATCTCCCACTGCACCCTGAGCACATAGCTTTTAAAATCCAGTAAGGCTGGATCTGCAGGACTTGAATCATGAGGCTTGCTCAATGCTGTGAGAGGGACAGGAGCATCTGCATGTTAGCCAGCTAATAGTTGCATTCTGAAAGAGCATCCTTCCTTTTTCCTTGTGATTACAGCCTGTAAATCCTTCACTTGATGAAATCCAGCATCAGGAAATCTTGAACTGAGCACTGGCATTTCCAGAAACCTTAATTTGAATGTGATTTTGGATATCGGAGTAGCTGTGTTTTGCGCTGAGCTTTCATGGAATATCACTGGAAACAAGGAGGCTTGGGACTGTAGTTGTACCAGTGTGGTTGTAGGGAATATTTTGTAGAGGTGTGAGTTCTGCTGTTAAATGTTTGCTGGTTGTGATGATCTCTTCTTACTGAAAAAGGAGATGGATGCCCAGGTGAACCTGAGAGTTTGAAGCTCCATCTTTTTTTCGACCTCAAATTTATGCTCCCACACATACCATGATAGGGGTTTGGAAACAAAATGCATTTGCTTTCAGTATGGTACCTTTGACTAGCAGAACCAAATGTGTTCCAGCACAGCTGATTTAAGGCAGTTACCCTAACTAAGGCAAAGAGTGATGGCTATGGTGCTTCAGGAGACAGCAGAGGAGGGATTTGTATAGGAACTATTATTGGTGAAATGTGGGAAAGGAAGGTTGACAAAAGGCTGTGGGATTTTTTGGGAGAGATCTGTGTTGCACCATAGATGCTGCGAGCTGAGGATCCAGCCATAAGTGAATAAATAAAAATAAATGATGATAACTGCTGCCTGCTGAGGATATTAGGCACATCGCCAACACTGAGCCAGACAGCTGCCAAGGGTCACATCCCAGGAACATTCTGCCAGGGAGAGGACTCAAGGTGGTCAACAGGCACTCACAGCCCTGATCTTTCTGGTTTTTGGGTCCCTGGGCATGCACTGACCTTTACAATTGCAGTCCCAGCACCCAGCCTTTGCTGCACACCCACATACAGGACTGTGGAATAAGCCTCTTTGCTTTCTCTCATAGTGTTTTGGGAGAGCATGCCACGGTGATCCCATGCTTACTTTATTGGGTTTTTGTTGGCTTTCTGTTACCAAGGCCATTCTTGTGCAAATGAGGTCATAGTTTGGTAGTTTACTTGCTCCTTCTGTGTATGCTTCATCTGCAGACCTAATCCACTCTTCCTAATAATCTTTTTGGTTGCTATAGCAATGATAAAGTGTTATGAAGAAGGCAGGATGATACTTAAATGTATGGCTGGTATTACCTTTTTCTTTCTCCCTCCTGGGAAAGAGAAACCAAATAACAAGGAGTTTTTTGGTATATTCTTGTTTTATCTAAAGCTTTAACTGGAGGCTTCTTGGAGCCTGGATGCAGTCCTTCTCTCTTAGCACCTTTTTAGGCTGGGAATGTTGCTGCTCAAAAGCAATTAGGGAGAAATGAGCCCAAATTTATGGATACAGGGTACATATCATGTTTTTAAGACTCCAAAGTTACAGTTATTGTGACATGCAGAGAGTATGAAATTTGCCAGCCCACCATGATTGGGACCTACTGCAGAGTGCTTGGGGCCCAATTGTGTTTCTGAAAGTATTGAAAGGTAGCTGAACATGTTAGCAGTGGGTTTGCTTTGGATTTGCACCAGCTGAATTATGGGAGAGTTACTCAGCACTGCTATTGGAGGTGGCTTTTTGATCAGTAAATTAAAAAAATATAATGTAGTCAAGGGAGAGGAAGGCAGAAGAGCATTACTTTTGCTCAGTAGCTGCACACAGGAATGGGTGGCTGTTGTCTTTCACACATGTGAGAGAGCAAAAATTACCTACTTATTCTGGATTTTCAACCTTTTTTGCCAAGTTTATAGTCAGAATCATGTATGTGTATTAAAGTTACCAGAAACTATGTAGTTTCTGACAGCCAGAAAGAGCCATATTTGTGTGAATTCAGCTCACTTCAGAGTCTACCACGCTGGCAAATGTAGGCGAGCGAAGCGTTAAGTGCTGGCACAGAATGATCCCTTCTCTCTTGTCACAGGCCGAGTGCATCCCTCATGCAAAACAGCTTGACCTGGCCAGCCATGGTGGGATCAGCTTGTTCCCACCTGCTTGGGTTCACTAGGCTAGATCAGGCTGCAGATATATTGAGTGAGATGCTCTTTCTGGCACTTGGCATTTAAACGTGCCTTGAGCTAAAGTGCTCAAAATCCCACTGCGGGTACATTCTTCATATCAAATCTCATCGAGACTGAGCTGGAGATTGGGTTAAATCTCAGATGGGAGGATTATATCACTTCTGAGTTTATGGCTGGCATTAACTCTGGACATTCTCATTACCTATATAAAAGTGAGCCCCTTTTTGAATCTTTTATGGCCCAGCTTGATTAAAAGTGGGATGAAAGCAGAAGCAATTTTAATGGACTTAGAACTCACTGGTATAAAACTAGTGCAAGAAAAGAAATGGTTCCTACAGTCCCTCATCCCACATGTATGTGAGATTGATAGAAAACACATTACCATAAAGAAAGAATTGAGTCATTTACCTGTTAGTTACATTCAAGGTTCCTTAGTTAAGCCTTCATATAATGTTTTCTTACAGGAGACAGCTTTGTTTCCTTATTTCCAAACACAGCAGCTCATCTTGCTTTCCATCAGCATAGACAAAAATATCAGGTGAGAGAAAACAAGTCTTTTTTTTCCAGCTGCATGTGTCGAGGAGCCTCCCTGGCATGCAGCCCCCATACAGCACCGCCTTCTACTTTGTCCTGTGCTCAAAAGACCAACTAAGTGATCTGCTAATGCCATATGCCAGGGGCTAGGAAGGGCTGGGGGTGATGAGGGAGAGGCAAAACTCCTCTACCTGTGCTGACACAGAGAAATGCCATCCCAGGCCTGCATACAAGCACTGCAGGAGGCAGCTCTGGAGGCCTTAGGTTTGGCCAGTTTTTGCATTTCTGTAAATAATTAGCAGGTGTGAGCTTTCGGAGAACTCCCCGCTAAGGGAGCCTTGAGGCTTATATGTCTTCAGCAACTCCATCCAAAATTAAAAAAAAAAAAAAAAAGAAAGCAAAGGAAAGAAAAATCAGGTAATGAATTGCAGAGAAGAGATTGTACCCAGTGCTACACATGCCTTGCAAAGAGAGCCTTCACTACAGCACAGGGCCACCTTCTCCACACCTAAAAGAGGCTAATGGGGTCTCCATGCCCCAGACACTGGCAAAGGCATTTCTGCCAGGGTTGAGGATTGGCTTTTCAGTTACTTGTTTGGGTTGAGGCTATCAGATGTTAGTGACAGCCAGGTCACCTGAACCCTCTGATGTTCCTGTCCTAGCTAGCTCTAGTTGCCCCATCAGTGACTTACTTTCCTGGTGGTTTGTCTTAACTGTTTATTCCTGGAGGGGAAAAACCATTGTTGCCCTTGAGTATCCCTGTTCTAGATCTCTACTGATGGCAGTGGGAATGGCCCTGAGGGCAAGGTTTTGAATTCAGTCATATGTTTGGATACTAGAAGAGATTCAAAGCAAGGGCTTAAGGCTTTTTTTCGTCCTGTAGATCAGCTAAAAGGTGGTTGGGCAGACTTGGCTTCATGGGTGATAGGAATCGAGGTAGGTCTTGGCAGCTGCCTGCCAAGATGTGATGATCCTGAAAAGCTCAAGTCCAGAGGCTGCATCTCCTAGGGATAAACCAAAGAGCCAAAGACAACTGCTGGCTGAGAGCCTGTAAACAGCAACAAAGAGCTCCAAGAATGGGGAAACGAGGTGTTTGTGGCGCACGCAGAGAGCCTTGAAAAGTTTGTCTCTGTGGCCGCTCCCATTCCCAATAGAAATGCCTGATGGAGCTGTAGTGCTCTTACCTTCAAGGATGGATTTGGGTGGTTGTGGATGTTCTTGATGGTGGTGTCAGAGAAGTAGCTGAAGTGAAACTTGCCCTCTTAGATGTGAGAAACAGCTGCTCTCTGACAAACGCTGAGAGCTTTCAGAGTGGCTGCATTCTCCATCCTTTCTCTTCAATTCTGCTTTTTTGATTTTAGATGTATTGCGAAGGACTGGTAAAAGAGATTCTAGCACATAGTGGGAGTTGAATGTGCTGTTGTCTGTTAGTCATTATATATATTTTTTTATTCATTTGGCACTTTCCGGAGAGTTTTTCCCCCCACATTGTGTAGGCTGCCATCTTCCTTTCTTTCTTTGTAGCAAGCATGTGGGCGCAGCCTTGCTTACACTCCGAGCGACTGGGGAACCACCATAAATGTAGCTTATCCGCTTTCTGATACATTTTCTTTTGCATTGGTTTGGATTTGTGCATCGTCAGTAACATCTGTTCTGCTTTAGTGGCATACAGTTTTCCGAGTCTAATTAGCTGGCTGCTTGTAATCAGGACTATTTCAACTGTTGTCATTCTGAATGTTCTTTTTCCCTTTTTTTTAATACCACATTTGCCTGATTGACCTTTTTTGTTGTTTTTTTTCTCTGTCTTTCTATCGGGCTGCTCCAGGAGCCATGGCTAATCATCTTATAACCAATGCTCTGCTTCGTCCTCATGGCACTAACAACCCCTATAATACATTGCTCGGGGAATCGGCGGTCTATAACAACCCTTCTGTCAGCATGTACAACGCACAAGGTGTGCTGGAGTTTCTCTCTAATTTTTCTAGTGAGAATTCCATTTTCTGTGGCTTATTTTGGCCCATTTCTTTCTTTTTTTTATTCCTTTTTTTCTTTCTTTCCCCACGCACACACACTTTTTTTTTGAACTGGGCACAAAAAAAGATCCCCTCCCCTTCCTTTCATTTCAATGCATCTTTCCATCTTCCAGATGCTATTTTTCCATGAGCGATCAAATCCACTTTGAAAGACTCTCGTCAGTTTTACTCAAAAGCATTCACAGTGTTTTGGTTTTGATTTTTTTTCCCAGTCCCCTTGCTTTTTTATTGTTTTGGTCTCGTGTGTGTGTGTGTTTTGTCGAATGCATCCATTCCTCTCTTTGTTGTCAGCACATTTTCTTGTTAATCCATTCATTTCAGAAACAGGAACACCTTTGAAGGTAAGTGAAGCTAAAATGGCCTTTGCCACCAAAGCTGCTCTTGTTTGAAATGGCATAGAGAAATGTGGTCAGCGGTGCACCGGCTTGCACAGGGAGAGAAACGCAAAATAAAACAAAACTGCCCTTGATCTCTAAGGAAAATGACAGCTGAAGCAAGGACTGTAGGTCAGCTCCAAAGAGCATAGCTGAGATATTATAAGAAATGTTTTGCCGTTTGCACTAATATGTTTTATATGTGCTATAAGGAAAAAAAAAATAATAGAAAAAAGGTGTAGGGAAACTAGATGCTCTTTGATATCCTCCTTTTGGCAACATAAAATAAACAGGCAGAGTCAGTTGTACCTAACATAGGTTTCTGCTATGGAAATCACTCTCTTATCACCTACATGTTTGTCTCTGCTCTATCTGTGGGAAGGGACAGTGTTTGTAAGCTGATGTCCTGATGCTTCTGTGAGGGAGAGGTAGAAGCGTTTAAGCAGGACCTGAGGAGGAGCTGGGGAGCGTGGAACTCTGGCAGCTCCTGTCAGTGTCTCCATCCTGCTCTGCCACTTCCATGGGATTTTTTTTTTTTTTGTCTTACTTGTAAGGTGGCTGATTCATGGCAGAGTAACACTGCGTTCAAGCGCAAGTGTGTCAGCACTCTGTTAGCTCTCTGTTCCCAGTGAAGGCATCACATTCCAGTAAAGAATCTCCATGGGAGGGAAAATAATGATGGTTATAATGCAAGCAGGAAAATCCCCTTTGTACTACATGGCAGCATATTGTTCATGACAGAAATAGATGTTGAACTGTATCAGTAGGGTATTTGCATTCAAAGCACAAGGAGAGCACACGTGTTTGACCTTTTTGCTGTTCATTAATTTCCTAAACTATGCTAACTTTGTGCAATAAATTTGCTTCCAAGAATGCTTTTTAAAAAAAGAGCTACTGTTAAGCATGAAATGCTCTGAATTTTAAGAACTTTAGTGTACCGCAAATGTCAAAATGAGCTTTGATGTTTTGACTAGTTTCTTACATGATAACATTGAGGTGTGGGAGACTTTTAAATCAAATGGCAGCAGGTAATGTGGGGTCTTAAGGATGTGGCTTAAGAAAACTCCTGATGTTCAGGTCTGGGTGTCTCAACTGAACCCAAGTGATTTGGGCAGAAAAGTGACAAAAAGTTGTTTTACGTGTATATCAATAATCATGTGTTCTTCTGATTTTTAATACTAGATTCTGATACAGTTACCTAAGCAAACAGCATTTTATTCCACAAAAACAGGGTCATTGTTTTACAAGTGCTATTCTGTTTAACACAGCTATATGGGTAACAGAGAAACCTATCCAGGCTTCATTCGTGGGAAGTGAATAGAGTGGACCAGTGCTTGGTCTCATTTAAGCCCCTGGAGCTTTGCCATTGATTTCAGAGGGAGCAGAACCCAACCGGTTATTTTTAGGAGGCTGCAAGTTAATTAATGACTATAGAACTGGTATAGCTATTGCTTTTCAAACTGGTTACTGTCCCTGGACAATTAAAAACTGTGAATATTAGGAGCTCCCACAGCAGAAATGAAGGTTAGCAAAATCAACCAGGACTAATGGCCTAGGGCATCCTTTGGGATTTCCAGATGCTGCACCAGCAGGCATGCTAAAGCGATGATAGTGCATTGTAAAAGTAGATGCTGTTATCATCTCTGGGTGTGCCTTGGCTGTGGTTGGCATGTGGTGATTATCGGTAAATTAATTTATTAATTGTTAGCTAACATCATCCAGCTAACTCATTCCACATTACTGAGGCTATGATTTTTTCTGCACCTTCATATACCACATCTGCTGCTGATCATGGACAAGGCAGGGCACTCTTAAGAAATGGGATTGAACTGGTTCACCTATTTCTTTCTCCATCCCCAGTTATGTGTTTTAAAATACAATCTTTGCTTAAGCTGAAGCTGCCACATCTGTGGTACAGAATCACCAGGAGCAGGAAGTCCTGAAAAAAAATACCCTTGGAAAGAGGTGGAGAATCAGACCCTAAAAGGTCAAAGTCCTATTTCCCAGTGGCATAAGCGATTGCTTGATAGGACACAGAGCGTAGAGGAAAGAGGAGGTGGTAGGTGAGGGACCGAGTGCTCACTGCTATTGGAAGCTGATGGACACGCACACTGGCAGGGTCTCTCCAACACAGGAGTTTCT
The DNA here is from genome assembly GCA_035041135.1 of Platyrinchus mystaceus. Taxonomy (NCBI): domain Eukaryota; kingdom Metazoa; phylum Chordata; class Aves; order Passeriformes; family Tyrannidae; genus Platyrinchus; species Platyrinchus mystaceus. The sequence goes on from JAWWLV010000144.1 coordinate 17,726,029, forward strand.
CTAAATGGCCCAACGGCTTTTGTGAGAACTAATTTTGAGAGAAGGCATTAACAAGCATTAATGAGCATTAACAAGCTCTAGTTAAAACCCAGTGTACCACAGACCACTGCAAACTGGGAAGCTGAGCGTTATCACTGTCTCTTAATCTCTTGCTCTTCCTGTTTTAAGCCTTTCTTTTCAATAGCTTCATTTAGCAATGCCATTATTCAAACTACTATTCCTCTTACTATTTTTTCTTTTGCAAAGTCCATGCAGTTTGCCATGCATTTGGTTAAAATAAAAAACTAAAGTTACCAAAGTCTGTACAATGCCAGCAGCCCCATGATGAGCAAAGTCATACTCTTACAAAGCACTGTTGCAAAGGATGGACGGCAAAACATTTTTAGCAAGGAAACAGATTTCAGTTTCAACTGCCAGGGTTTATTGTAACTAACAGTAAGTAAAGCCATTCATTTTAAGACTTTGGAAGTGACTATGACAGTGCCTGTCTTTTCAAGCATGACCGTTACGAGCTTTAAGCTTTTCTTAAATTTCCAGGCATTATTTCTTCATTTGTGTTGCACGCTGAACATTTTATAATGGCATTGGAAAATGGTTTAAATGTGACAATTTTTAAAATAAAAATGTAGTCTATTGAATATTGCGCGTAAAATATTTTTTTCTGTCTAAAATGTCAATATTTTTAACCTGAAATAAACCTTGTAACAAATTCATGTATTCTGGGCAGTGGAAATTATTTCCGTTAACTCTCTTTTCTGCATATCATCAATTTGCTTTTTACTCATGTTTCTCCTACTGTCGCTGTAAGCTTACTTGTTGTTTTTTCTTTCCTTTTCTTCATGCTGTCGTTTAGAGCCCTACAGAGAGACAAGTATGGGAGTAAAGCTAAACATTGCATATCAAATGTAATTTTTTTTAGTTCACTTTTATTGCATCACATATAGATGATGTAGTTAATAAAGGAAATTAATCTCACAGTTTTGAAATCAAAAGAATATGAATATACATATGTATATATGTGGATGCGTGTGTATGTATGTGTGTGTATATATATGTATGCGTACATATATATATATATAGATGAGATTAGGTGATGCTTTCTTTGTTTATTTCTCATTTTTGTGATATCATCTACCCAGTGTAGTTTCTCATATAGTTGTGTGTATGATTTTTTTTTAAAACTTCACATTTTTATTTGCAAGGTCATGGCATTTTTATATGGCGTATTTCACTGCAGACCCCACTCCGTTCTCACCTGCAATGCCTCCATTTTATTTCTGCACCAAACTCCAGATCTATGCATTGGCAGCAGAAGCTCAGTGCTTGGTGCCTCAATGCATATGTTACTCAATGTAACCATCAAACAGATGCTGTTGTTACCTGTCACCCATTGCATATGGTCCTCCCCCAGAAATGCTCACTTTTCATTTCTCCCCAAGCATCGTGACTCAGTTGGAGAGCTTTCACCATGAAAATCAACGGTTTTGCTCTATATCTGTGATGGCTAGTTGATTTTTTGGCATAGCTCCCTCTTTTGCTGGGGGACATAGGATACAGCAGCACCCTCTAAACTTCAGAAACCTAAATGGTGACCAACACATTTGGAGCATTTCACTCAAAAGCAAGAAGAGGCCTTCAGTAGTGCTTTCCAGCTCTTGACATGCAGCAACTACTCCATCACAGATATAGACCAAATCCTGTATTTTCAGAAGGTACACATGCCATGTACTGAGCATGGTATGAGCAACTGTTCATCTGAAATTGTTAGTTTAATGGCTTTTCTGATCCACCATGCTGGGAGTTGCTTGCCATTTTTGGGCAACGCCCAAAGCCCTTAGTGGAAAGGTCGATAAGTTATTTCATGCCCCCCCACTCCTTTACTCCTTCCAAGGAGACCAGTAATCCCAAAAAAGAAAGTGCTGGGCCTGATTTTCTTCTCCCTTGCCTATTCATGCTGGCATTGCTCTCAAAGCACTTCCCCTCCATCTCCTGTAGTGCTTTGGGAAGAGCTGAGCTCCAGCCTTACGTTGTCAGTGTTGAAACACCTTGGAGATGTGATGGGCAGTTAGACTGGGGACACCCTGAGACCCTGTTACTCCTCGTAGGTTCCCCTGAGCCCTTCATAACATGGCAGTGATGGTACTTGCTGTACCCTCCACTGAACCTTCTGCTTTAACTTTGCAAGTGAAATATAAGCTATTTTTAAAGGCTTCATAAGACCCCAATACAGCTGCCTCCAACATCAATTATATTAGAAAATCCCCACCTGGACAGCGTGGAGTAAATAATTTTGGTTGTGCCCCTGTGGCAGAATAGGTAGGGCATTTAGCCTTCTTCCAAAAAAGCCTGGGTCAGGAAGCATTTCGTGCCTCCACCTTGCTGATCCCTGAATCCGTTCATTCAGGCCTTATGTCTTTACCCTGACAGCCTCCCCAGCAAAAGGGGAGAACGGATTTTTTTCCTCTAGGAAGGATACACTCCCAAACAAAGTTGGGGCATTGATAAGGCTGGGCTGCAAATAGTTTTCCCTCAGCTGGGAGGAATTGCCCCCTTCCTCCAAAGCACCTGGAGCCAGGGCAGTTTGGACCAGCTGAGGGTCATCTGTTTTTCAGCTCCCCAGGAATACGTAAAGCACAAGAGCTGTAGGAGATACAGGCCAGGAGAGGTTATCCTTCCGGCTGTGTGTTGCCACATGAAGTCGCATACTTGACTGTGCTTTCCTTTTTTTTTTTTGGTGGGAAGACCTTGACCACCAGCGGGTTAGCCGGAGCTGTGACCTCCTGTTTTGGCCGCGACACTCTCTTTGCTGCGTAGCCCCAGCAGCCGCGGCAGCCTAGGAAAGGGATTTGAGTGTGCACGTCCCGCATGAGTGTCCTGTTTGTACAAGTCACCCTCTCTTGTGTAATGTTTTTCAGAGGGGCTTCTGAACAATGCCAGGGATACAAGTGTCACGGATACTCTACCACTGAATGGTAATCACGGCAACAGCTACAGCATCGCCAGCGGCGAGTACCTCAGCAACTGCGTGCAAATCCTTGACCGCGGGTACAACCACACGGAGAACGCCCTCGAAAAAAAGATCCTGAAGGAACTCACCTCCAACTACATCCCTTCCTACCTGAACAACCATGAGCGCTCCAGTGAGCAGAGCCGCAACTTGATGAACAAACTCGTCAACAGTGTGGGCGGTGGGAGCGAGGACGACGCCATCGTGCTGGATGACGCCACCTCCTTCACCCATGAGGAGAGCCTGGGCCTGGAGCTCATCCACGAGGAGTCGGACGCCCCACTGCTGCCTCCCCGGATGTACTCGGCGGACAACCACCAGCCCCACCTCTACAGTCGGCGGCGCATCCCGCAAGACAACAGTGAGAGCTTTTTCCCTTTGCTGACCAACGAGCACACGGACGACCTCCAGTCGCCCAACAGGGATTCTCTCTACACCAGTATGCCCGCGCTGGCTGGCATGCCCATGACGGAAAGCGTCACCGCCAGCACCCAGACCGATCCTCCTCCAGCCAAAAGCGGCGGTGGCGATGCCGACGATGTTTACTACAAAAGCATGCCCAACCTTGGCTCCAGGAACCACGTCCATCAGCTACACACTTACTACCAGCTAGGTCGAGGCAGCAGCGATGGTTTTATAGTCCCGCCAAACAAAGAGGGAACGCCCCCGGACGGCAATGCAAAAGGACCTGCTCACTTGGTCACTAGTCTATAGAAGATTCAGCAAAAAATTAAGCCAAGAGACAACTAAAAGCCTCTCCATAACGCTCGGTTTACTGTTCTGAGTTAATCCAAACAGTGGTAATATTGTGTGTACTCCTAAATCTTCATGCTGTTCAAAAGGAAATTCTCAGACTTTTTTTACTGGAATTTTTAGGCCGGCCTGGAGAGGACAGTAACTGCTGCCCACGCCCCCCCTTATCTTCCCATCCTTCTTCCCTCCAGACAGACTTCATTATGTTAATGAAAGAGATAGATAACGGCACACTTCGTGGCCTTCTCAAGTTATGCCGTGTTTGTTTAAACAATCCTTCATGCTGTGTTGCTATTAATACCGAGGACCTGATTTAAGAGGGAAAAAAATTATAAAAGGCCAAAAATGTGCATTTGAAACTAGTAGCGATGGCGCATCTAGGTGGGAGCGCTGCATAAAACAAACTAGCAAAACTCTTTCTTACCAATCCAGATCACATCATGGGTTATGGTCACTCACAACTTGGTTTCACTGCAGCGCCCTTTGCTGTGGGAGCAAACAAAACATAAGCAAATTTAATGAGATGGAAGGGAATCCTAGAATCCTGTGCTAAAGGCATATTTTACATTTTGCTGTATTAACGAATGATAAAAACTAATGGCAGAAAAAGAGAAGTGAACAATTTCTATGTAATGTACAGATACTAGCATTGCACATATAGTCTGCTTTCTGTTCCTCCAGAACTTGCGTCCCTGTTAATGTAGTGGAAAAAAAATAAGAACTTTTTTCTGTTGTGCTGGTCTTGTAAGTTTGTCTACCAGTAGGAGCAAGGTTTTTCATAACTCTTTTTTTTTTTTTTAATTTTGTTTTGCCTCTTCCACTGCCCCTTCTCTCTGTCCCCTCCCCATCCCAGTAAAAAAAAAAATCTCACTGGGAAAAAAAAACCAACAAAACAACCATCACTTTGTAAGGACCATTTTTAGTAACACCATCACCATTTCTTTTCAGCCAAGGCAGTCTTTTTATTTCTTTGCTGTATAACTTTTTTTCAGCTGGCATATTGCCAGCAGACCTTTTGGCAGACTAGAGCAGGGCAAACTTCCTCTTGTCAGTGCACAACCAATCGTGATGATAATCCTGTGAAGCGAGTAGCCCCTCAGCCAGGCCATTGGGTCACATCCAGGGACTGAGAGGGTTTCTTTATAGTCGTAGTGGGGGTTCTACAGGAGACGGCCATTTCCCTGGAGGAGCAAAGGGCTTCTCAGCTCAGTCTGGTCCCGGTTTAGGCACTTGTACTGCAGTGGTTAAGAAGAAAATAGATTGACGCATAGTGAGCTAAAAACTACTTTGAAGTGATTTTTAATAAAAAGTCTTCTGTTCATTATTTTTCCTAACAGGAAATTTATTTATTTGACAGGATTTTTAAGTAACATAGGCTTTCTGGAGGTAAATTAGCAGCACGGAGTATGAATTCTTCTTCTTTTTCTCTTTTTTTTTTTTTTTTTAATTTATGATCCATTTTGTACGGTCTCAACAGTTGAATGACCTCATTACTAATATTTGTTGTAAAAGTGAAGCTTGTTTGCCAACCAATAAACAACTGATCACGATTTAGAAGATACTGTATGTATGTACTGTACAATTAATCTCTCTTTTTTTGTTGTTGTTGCTCTCTCCATTACTGTCTTCAGTATGAGTCTCCACTCCTTTTATGGCATGGGTGAGCAATGCCAAAGAAAGGAGGCCTAAGATGAGCAATTTAAGCACAAAGGTTATGCAGCTACGGCTGACTAGAAATACCAGGCTGGTGGTACCTGTTTAGGGGCGAGAACAACACTGGTTGACATTTGTTGCAGGTGATTCTAGGTCTGTTTTGTGCCTACTGTATAAAGTAGCCAACGACACGCGGATGATTTGAGTATAGTGTTTCATGTGTCGTATCTTTTAATCATTGTAATGGGGTTTTTGGGGGGTTTTTGTTTTTGTTTTTTTTTTTATTTGGGTCCTTCTGAGATTTAAAAACTGCTGGTAGCATGTCAAAGAGTAAAACAAGTCCCCGTTAGGCCTTCTCGGTCATTGTTTGCTGTCTCGTTATTTTCTTGCTCCGGGCATATGCCAAGCGCCATCACCATCCTCGGCCGCATCGCCCTTCCCGTCCTACCACTGCCAGTGGCCCACTGGCACTTTGCTGCTCTCCTCCAGCCTCCCCCTTCAAATCCCTCAAGAGCAATCAGGAATACAGAAAGCCACAAAATAGACTAGAAAGGTTGACAGGGAAAATAACCACCTCTGGACACAATTGCTAATGATTTTTCAGTACGTGATTTTTCACAAATCCCTCCCATGCCCTGGGCTTTGGGGCTTGGGGCTCCCTCTGTCCAAACTGCGTCTATCCAAGTCCTGTCATCTTGGGTAAAAGCCAAAAGACTTGGAGCAGGTGGGTAAGGCCTGTGTTAGATAAGACATTTGCAGTATTGGAGGATAAATGCAGCAGCAGAGCAGCTCTGCTCCATCATGGGGTTGTCCTCGAGTTAGGACAATGCTTCTCAGTGCTGCTCAGCAGAGTCTTGTTGGGGGTGAGAACCAGTGGTGGTGGTATTTAGTGGTATTCATGGCCTACAGAAGAGTCTGGTTTAAGTCACCTGCATCCTTCCTGTGACCAGCCACTCTAACAAAACATCTTGAGAAGGAAACCATTTCTGACCAAGCATTGATAACAGCAGTGGCTCTTGCCAGGTCTAGGCTTTGGCAAGGGAGTGTTTCCTATTGGAATATTGGGAATCACCTAACTTCATAGCAGAACAGCCACTGGCCAGTCAGGTCATGCTCTTGCACTTGATGCTGCCTCCCTGTTTCATTTCATTTTCCATGCCAGCAGCGATGGAACGGGACAGTGCAGTAGACCTATGTGTGCAGGCAAAGCAGGTGTTTCAGACTCACGTGGTCATAACAATCCATTGTAGCAGCCCAGTAGAGGCTGCTGAGGCATTAAATAATTGAAGTACCTCCTACTTTGGAGAATGTAAAAGCTCTTTTGCTGAATTAGACTCAAAAAATAGTTTTCTGGGAATATGGACGGGTTGAATTCATGCAGAGGGTGAGATATGCCATAACAAATATCATCGGGACAAAGTGGAGGCAGGTGATTGGCACAGCATTTGCCAGTGTTCCTGAAACTACGCCAGAACAAAGCAGTGGTGGATTCTCTATGGGATGATTTTGTCCTACTGAAAAATCTTTGACTTTCTTTACTACAAATGGTCATTTATTCCCAGACTTTCTGTGTATTTCAGATTTATCAGTGTGCAGGCTGTTTTTCTCACTCACGCTTCCCTCTGCCAGCCTACCATGCCCATTAGCGCTTTGATTGCAAAAAAACACTGCTTATTTTCAAGCTGATTATTTCTGTCCCCGGGCCGTTCTGACACCATAGGATTCACTGTTGGTGTTTCTTATAGCTTTGGAAACAGCTGAATCACAAAATAGAGGGAAAATAGATATTATTCATTTTAATTTTATTAAGCCAAAAGTGGGGAGCAGGATGCAGATTATTTTTGGCAATTTTTTTTTCCCTTGAGAACAGACTTTGTTGTGTCAGATAGTTGATTATGGGCATGGTGAAGGTTTCTGCTTGCTGATAAATAGCTCACTAGATATAATTATAACATGACTGGCAGTGTAGTGGTGTGTTCTATGCAGACTGCAGCATGTGAAAATCAAGTCACTGTTAAGTCCTCGGTGCCTACAATGCTCCTGGGGTAGGAGGGAGAGCTAAAAAACTTCTAAGGCATTTCTTAATGCTGAGCCAAGGCAGAGATGTGAGAAAACAGCTTGATGAAGACGCAGTAGTGATTATGGTATTAAATCCATGCTCATGCTTGGGGCACATAACTTTGCAAGCTGGGTTGAAGGGGATAATCAGCCCTGTAGTGGAGGGATCTTCCTTTGTAGAGCTTCATTTAACAAAACAAAACCAAACCAACCAGATTTGCCTTATAGGGAGAAGATTAAATCTTCATCATTCAACTGCAATAAGCATCCCATATTCAGTGAAACAAACAGCAGCAAACAGGTAGTGCTTGATGAAAACATCAAACAATACACAGACCACTCTCTGAAACACAGGACCACCTTTGGGAAGCGTAGGTTGCCAGGCATGTTTGGAGGAAGGATTGCTAATGCCAATCCCTTGCTTGAGTTGTCCCTTCAGAAAGCCTTTTCTGCATGTAGGAAGAGGGGAGTGGAGAAGTGCAAGGCTCCATGCCTTGTATTTTCCTGAAAAAAGTCATCATGGGATTCTTTGCAAATTGTGAATCTCTTTTTTCACTTAGTTCTTCTAATTTGCACAGGACTGGGTTATTTTTTTCTGTGTAATCCCATTGCAAACTACCCCATAATGAGCTGACACATCAGTCTACTGCTTAAGGACACTTTGACTCTAGCAGGCAATTCCTGCCCATTTTCTTCAAGAGCCATAAGAGACTAAAAATCTCTCTGAAACATGTGAAGGAGAAACTCAAGGTAAAAGACATGCCAGTAAAGACTATGTAGACTGGAGGGTTGCTGGGATGGGGGGTATTCATCACAGTTTTGGAGGCATTTTTTAGACAATATTACTTACCAGGATGCTGCTATTTTCTGCCTGTTGATTGCTTTTAATTCTTTGAAATCTGAAGTTGTTAACCAATCTTACTCCTTCCCCCCTGCCCCCAGGTAATAAGCAGTGAGATGCTTCACAGGGCTAGGGGAAACGGTGGTAGTGGTGGGAGGCACAGAGCTCGTGGGGGTCCTTCTGTGTCTCCATATGTGTCTCCGTTGCCTGCCTCCCCCTCCCTCTTTTCTGGCCAGCTGGCCTTTCTCTCACACATCCCCATATGCTCTTGATGTCACTAGTTTATAAGGAATATAATAATCTGCAGAATTGTCTAGTCAACAGGGATAAAAAGACAGTTCATCTTATCAAAAACCTGTCTCAGGAAAGCCTAAGAACACTGGCTTGGTCATCTGTCACACCCAGATCTCCTCCTTACCTCTAGAAAGAAAAGTACTTTATTTTTAGCTATCTGCTGCATTCAGCTAGACTCTATGCAAATTTTATTTAATGAATATTTTAGGGTTTAAATAGTCTGTGCTCATGAACATTATATAAATGTCATGTTGTCGCAGGCTCTCTGGTAACAGCATGGAGAACATCCTGCAGCGCAAAGCTGAAACCAGAAAAAATTAGTGATTAGTGCTCCCAGGGAAGACAGTGATGGCTGCGTGAGCAGTGACTGTCCTCAGCAGGGGCATTACCAATGCAGTCAGGGGAGAGCACTGGGGTACCCCTGAAAGACCAGCAGCACTCCACATTCTGGATTGAGAGACATTTTGTTCAGCACAGGTAGCTGGCGTAGGACCAGTTTTGCTCTTCCGAAGGCTTTGGCAAGCCCTAGGGATGCATGGTTCATACACCAGATCATTTGTCATCCCAGTGCAGAAGAGATGGTCTGTTTAAAGCTGAAATATTGAGACTAGCCAGGATAGCTTGGAAATCTTCCTTTTTAACATCAAAATAGTTTTTTACAGGTGCTTACTGTTTATTGTATTTGGTATGCCAGACAGATGATGATAGTCTTCTTCCGCAAAATGCAAAGAACAAAAGAAAAAAAAAATCATCCTAAGTATTTGCTGTCTTTTTATTTCTTCATCCTCCACATAATTTCTTATATTTCTACTCCTTAAATACACTGTACACATGTAAAAATCCAAGCTAAAACCTCAATAAATAAACAAAATGTACTGGTATATAGAGCAATTATTATGTGTTGGAAGCAAATACTTGGTATTTTGACAGCGTTGCTTAAAACCCTGAACAGCAACTTAGAATATAAAACAAACATAGCTGCTGAACAACCTCCTCAGCTGGTGTGCATGGGAATACTTGTACAGAAGACCCAATATCTCCCACTGCCACTTAAAATCCACTGTATCTTAAGTTACAACTTTGGAAAGGTTATTTCCAGCAGCAGGATGGCCAATGGATAAATTATGGCTATAATAAAACTGTTTTCAGCCTGTCTTTTCCCACTTCTCTTGGAGGCATCTCAGGCAGAGTTTAAGTTGGGTTGTTGTGGCAGGAAAGTTCAAGGCAGGCATAAGCCCTGCAGCCTTTGTGTCCCACCAGTAGCAAAGGCTTTGCCTTTCAGTGGGCATGAGCCTGTGGTAGCATCCCCTGATGGACTGGGGGGGAAATGAATGTTGAAAAATAAGCGGTCAACAAACTGGGTGGAAGATGTTTGGTTATGCCCTTTGGGAAGCAGCAGCACTGCACCTAAAACATCTTGTAGGACTTTGTTGCACGAAAGCTGCAGAGGGGTTGTGGGAAAATGGACTTAGGATGGGGGGGATTAAAAGAAAAAGCTTCTAATTTCTGGCAAGGCTTTGTCCTTTGGCTGAAATATGCCAGAAGCAGTTTCACAGGTGGTTTCTGTGGGCAGCTGGAGAGAAGTGCAAGGTCATATGAGATTAGCCCATGTGCAACAGGAGGCCAATTTGAGGCAGGCTACAGCCTGGCTGTGGCTGTTAGGTGCTGCTCTGGCCAGCCCCTGGTTTCCTCACCTAAAAAAAGGAGAAAAAAAGGTTTTATGGTTTGCCACCAAGTAGCCCTTTTTTCTTCAGATGGTCCCTCCCTGATAAATGGAAGAGTTGCTTTTTGTGCAAGGCCTCAGCTCTGCCCTTTGGTCACCTTCCCTTCACCCACCTCCTTTCTTATGTTGCTGCCATTCTTACTTAGAGATAAAAGGCCTCGTTGCTTAAGCTGCTGTTGATATCAGCCAGGAAGAGTGCTTCATAGGTGGGATTTTTGATTTTATTTTTTCCCGAGATACATTGTGCAACCAGGCATTTTCAGCTGCTGACAGTTTGTGCTGCAATGCAAAGCAGCCCACCAAGCTAGCAGCAGCAATGGAAATGAAAGGAGAACATGCATCCCACTGCTTGGAAAAAAAAAAAAAAAAAACAAAACCCAACAAAAAACAAAAGAGATGAGCAACAAGGAAAGGATGAAAGTCCTTCCTCCTCAAAGATCAAAAAGATCTGTCAAAATAGCCAAGCTGGGAGATGCCTGGAAAGTCTGGTTCTGCCAGCACCACTTTCCCTGTGATATTCTCTATCGTGCCATACAGTGCAACATAGATTTAGGTGGTTGGGAAATTGAATGAAATAATTTATGCTTAGAAAATGGCTCCAAGATATCTCTTCATTCTTCTTGAATGTGTCTAGCCTATCTTAAACCTCTCCCTGAAATATTATTTATGAAAAGGCCTGCATGTGTTCACCCCAAATTGCATGCGGCTGTGTCTTCCCAACCTGCACTTGTGAAAGGAGGTGTTTTCCTCCCTGGGGCTTCAGTGATTATAGAGGCAGCTGTAAAGCAGAGCACTCATGATGTAAAGTGCCCTTCAGATAATGTCTGATAGCAAAACAAATCTGTTTATTCTGCAGTCATTTATATTGACTATTTATTATTAAGGGGGGCCTGGAGGTGAACACACCACAAAAAATGCAGGTTGCTAAAACAAGCCTATTGGGTTGGTACAAGCTGGTGGCTGCCACTCAGCTCTGTGCTCTCCTTGCTTGAGCTGGGCTAAACCCAGAGGAGCAAAAAAGGCACCTTGGCATCACCCTTCTTCTGCAGAGCAACGGGCAGCAGTGGCCAATGCTGTTGGTCCTTACATCATTCAATGGCTCATGTGGCACTAAAGCCAAGCAAAACTGTAGCCCCTAATTCAGCAAAAAGGACGGCAGGAGGTTCCCGATGGGATGCTGACCCATAAATACATTCACCTGTTCTGAGCAAGCCTTCCTTTTCAAGTCAAGTCCAAGCATCCTGTGCTTTGTCTGGGGGTGGAAATGGTCTTGAAAATAGTTAGTGGTTGCTTCAGGGTCCTGTTCTGGGGCTTTACCTGCTCTCCCCTTGTTTTTCACAGAAAGTGGAAGGACGCCCAAACAGGAGCCAGTCTTCAGGCGAGTCACCATGGAAGACAGTGTCATCTAGCACGTGGGGCACCCGACAAGCCTGCCCCAGCAAGCCCATGCCAGTGCACCACCTCAGCTCCTCCGTGCCTCAGTTTACCCATCCCTCACTAGGGATTGCGCAACAGGAGAAGCAGGAGAAAATAGCCTCAACAAAACCCTCAGCAAACCCTTGCATCCCCAAGGAGAAAACAGCCCAGCTGAGATTCCTGCTGCCCTGTGCATGGCAGTGCCCTGGAAAGTGCCCTCACCATTTGGTCGCTCGCCTGTTTTTTAAGATGAGCTGAACGGGTGAAAATTGTCTTTTGTAATAAGAAATTAGTTTCATCTGCTCCAAATGTTGACTTTGCAACTTAATAACACTAAAAGATGGCTGAGCGTGCTCATTCCACCATCCTGAGCCACTCACCGTTCTTGCAAGCTGGGCTGTATAAAGGCAAACCCACTGGATCCAGGTTACTGTTGTAAATACAGTCCTGTCTGTGCAAAGAGCTAACAAGGAAAGAAAAAGAGGGACAAAGAAACACACCAGAAGAAGCTGAATTTGCAACAGGGTACTGTCAAGCAAAGCTGTTGTGTGTAAATAGGGACCGGCGCATGTGTCCAGCAGCAGCTCTTCTTGGCAAAAGCTTCTCGGGGGGAAAGCTGCTCAGATTTTATTGTCTTGTGTAAATAGAGATATTTTTTTGAAAAAAATGAGCCTTAGTATCTTGAAGATAGCGTTTCTCAATCAGCTCAGCTGGGGATGGATATGTGGGAAACCATGGAGTCTGCCTGGTGGAGGCTGGTGTGGGGTCTTGCAGCCAAGCTGTGCAGTCATGGTGGGTGCAGAGGCACCTGAAGGATGACAGACCCGTCCGGCAAAGGACTCGGCAGACAATTAATCCTTCATCCCTGTAAACAGGGTGGACTCACTGGGCCCATGGTCTCCATTGGTGTAAATACTCAGCTACAACCCAGAGAGGACTTGGGCTGCTTGGTGCAGTTGTAGTGGGGGGTGGGGGTGGGATGGACACAAATCACCAGAGGGATTCAAACCCCATCAGTGTGGTTATTCCCAGGGTTTTAGCATTAGTTAAAAAAAAAAAAAAAAAAGAAAAAAGGAAAAAAAGAACCCCTGAAAGCTTATTGATGGTGTTGGGACAACAGTTCAGCTGGGTAAATGGAGGCATGCATAGACATCTGTGTCCATGTCAGCCAGTGCCTGTATGTGCAGTTCTCCTCAGCATGTTTGCAAATGCGTGTGCAAGACTGTGCCTGGTGTGGGTGGGTGCCAGCCAGTGCAGGTCCCCATGTCTGTGTAGCTGTGTCCGTGAGAGGAGAAAATATGGATCTGTATGTTTGTACTCACCTTTATATGCCCAAACAAGCTTGAGAAGTCATAAGTAGTGCTGCCAGGTCCAGCTTCATTTAGCGCGGAGTAGTGTCTGCACCCCTTCACGGAACGAGGCGTGGCAAGGGTGTCATTAGGTGAGTAAAAGCTGATAAATCTCTGCTCCCCATTGAGTTGCCATTCACTGTCCCCTGCCATGGCACAGCAGTGGCCATCTGCAAACACTGCCAGCAGAACAGGGCATGGGCGCTTGCAGGATGTGAGCTGCTGCAGCATGGTACCTGATGGAAGTTGGAGAGGAGCTTTGGGTGTTCCCCTTCATCCTTTACAACTACTTATGCCTTATTTACTCTGAGTCCAACCATGTGGATTCAGCCTGTGCAGGGAAATTAAAATTAAAAAAAATGAAATTAGAAATTGAAATCAGAAAAAAATCCATACTTGAGAAAAAAAGGGTATTTTTGAAAATTACACAGAATAACTTTCTCTGGACATAGAAGGCTTTCTTCAGCCTAGCATTTACTAGAAAGCAGGGCCAACATGAAGTGTCCTTCCCCATTAAAAAATCAGATAGTATCAACCAACTTATTTAGAATAGCGCTGGGGGCAGAGTCCCTATACCTTTGCAAGAAACGGCCAGTGGGCAATAAACAGAAATTGGAAGCTGCCTCAAATGACTGAGGGGTGTGGGCACCTAGAGAGGTAATTGGCTTGCAGTGGTTCAAGGTGAGCTGCAAGGGTTGGTCTTTTCCTCTTGAGTACTTGAATACTTCCTGTCATCCACCTCTCTCTTGCTGCTGTTGCCATTAACATCTAACAACTGCTAGTGTCAAGTGATTTATATATTTATCAAACCATTTATTTATTTATCAAACCAGTGCACAGAAGACACTGTGCTTTCATTTGCCACACGTGAACACCTCTTCCCTTGCCCACTTCTCCAGCCTTGTATGGTGTCCCTAGGCAAGGTGACCATCGTCTTGGTGAGCCTGTGGTTTCCTCCCCAGTGAAGGCTGTTAGCCTTTTTTTCCAGGGAGAAAAATAATGAAAAATGTGAACCTACCCCGTCCTTGTGCCAGAAATGCTCTCAAGGTCAGACAGTGTGTTAAGTAAAATAAATACCTCCAAAAAGTTTGAAAGTTCACAATCTTTCATAGTCATGAGGAGACCATTCTTATGGTTTCAAGAGCCCCAAAGATCAGTGATAAATCCTGATCCTAAGGCTTTCTGGCCCTGGGGACATCTAAGGTGCTGCATGGGAAGGAAGGGGGGCTGCAATTGCAGGAAAGAAGATATTCCTTGTTTTTCCACTAGGTTGCAGGAAAGCAGAAATCCGCTGGGTTGTGTTGAGTGGTGACTTTTTTTTTTTTTCACTGGAGCCCTCACTGTTAGTTTCTCTCCCCAGACAATTTCATCATCCTGCACCTTAAACCCTTGCCATTATGTCTAGAAGAGTTATTCTTGGAGGCATTTACAAAAACCTGTAGTGTTTCTCTCTTTGCAACCCTGAAGAGGCTGACACCCAGTAACTGACAGTTATAAAGATGAGCCAGACCAACTCCAACTCCTAATAAAAATGATGAATCCCATCCACTGCATCCATATCGGTGGCACAACAGGTTACGTGCGGAGGTGAGCCAGTGAGGAGGGGGAGGCAGATATTCACTGAAGATTGTGTCCAGGAGGTGCTGTTACCAAACCCACCCAGCTGCTGGGTTACCCAGGGCAGAGTTTTGATTTAATCCAGCCCTGAGTCAATAGTGACTGACATTTCACTTGCTTTCCATATCTTAACTGGACTTTGTTACTCCTCAGGCATGGAATGAATCTTAATACATTGTAATTACTGTACTCCTGGTGGTGAACCGATATGAAAAGCTATCATGGAGAGCATTAATAAAATGTACATTATGAAAAAGAACTTGGCATTGTCTGAAATTAATAACGCACCAGATTTTTCTCATCCACACCTGCTCATCACAGGCCTGCCCTCAAGTTTTCTATTAAAATGACTTATTCAAACTACCTGTATAGCTGTGTTCAGTGTGAAGTTATCTGCTGTAGGTTTGCATCCCAGTTAGATGTACCGCATGAGGACTTATTAATCTTTTATGTCTTTCAGTCATTGATTTTGGTGACATTTATGTAATGCCAGTATGACTAAAATGAACTGATTGATTCATTCGTATGGATTAGTTTGCCTAAGACTTTGAGACTAGGTAGCTTTATCATGCACTGTAACGCCAGAATTCATCACTGTATTATTTACAAGAGACTGAACTGGCTGCATCTCAATAACTGAAGAGATCTTCACTGTTTTATTTATGTATAAATGTTTACTTAATCAGCCGCCAATTTTCTTTAGCAGAATTTGTTAGCAAACGGAAATTGTAAACGATAACGTGGTTTCTATTTTAAAATTTATAGGCTTTCATCTATAGCAAAATCCAAGATTTCCAAAGTGTCTTTGTCTACTGGCAATCAACAACCTCTCTTGTATATGCTTTCTGGTAATTGCAATTAGCCGCTGCAACATTTCACATAAAAAATAATACAACCCTAATACGGGAGATCTGACTGGTAGTGTGTCAAAGTCAGCATAAATATCCCAGTACTTAGAAACATTGCTGCAAGTTTAACGAAGCAACAAGGAGCCACGGGACAGTGCAAAGGCAGGAGCCCTGAGGCTTGAGTTGTGGTGCGTGTCATTGCTGGCCAGCTGTGGCTCTTTGCTGCATCAAGGGGCAGGAGGATGCCACCAGCCAGTGCCTGGGGACCAAACAATACCAATCTGCAAGGCAGGGCCCACGGACATGCCAGTGTGTTGATTTCAGCTGCCTTCCCTTATGAGAAAATCCCAATTCCAGATAAAATGATGTGAAGCTGTGCCTCAATTGCACGGGCCGTACCCCCTGCAACAGCTTGAAGAAAGCCTGGTCAAAGGGGGCAAGGAAAGCATCTGCTCACTGTGCATTTCAGCTGGGAAAGTAGTCAGGCTACAATGTGGGTTTAAGGGTATAGCACCTCAAGGAGTCTTAATCCCAGGTTCCCAATCAATGGGATGTGTTTTCTTTGGACCACTCTGCTTCTCCTGAGGACCAAGGAATAAGAAGACTAAAAGGATTTATTAAATGAAAGTGGAGAATTTCCTGTTAGGAGCCATTTAGAAATATTTTTAGTGCAGAAACAAAGAAGTTACATGTTAGAGGCCTATAAAATAAAAAGTAGTGTCCACAGAAGGTGAATTGAGTGCTGCAGTTCACTATAGGTAATACAGCAAGTGGTACTATGCAGGGAAATGAAGAAATGAAGTCTTAAATGTAGTTATAAGTAATGCTTCATTACCCATCACAGGATTAACCCACGGACTCTCTGACCCAATACACCAGTAAGGTGATGTACAATGAGCTTCAGTAAGATATTATATCATTTTACAGTTTAAAGAAAGAAAAAAAAAAGTAAAAGAGCCTGTCACCTGCAGTCTCTTATTGCAGGGTCAGGAGTAACTGATAGCTCCCTGAGGAACTGAAGAAACACCCCTGCTGAGTCTTCAGCCATATTTCACACTCTTGTGATTTTTTTTTTAACTGTATTTTTCTTGCATAAAAAATTACAATAGTTTTTACAAAAAGTTTTAGGTATGCCTGGAAAATGACTTACTGTCTGGGAGTGCTAAAAGAGAAGGAAACTTTGCATGTCAGCACCCTGGGCTGTAGCTTCAAGAGCATGGGCTCACAAGAGAGGGATGCTGAGGGGTACACGTGCCTCACAATCATTGAACCAGTTGCTGCAGAACTGTTAAGAGTTGGCTCACAGCACATGGGTAACATCACTGATGCTTTATTTCTATGACCTGTGCATGGCTAGTAAGAGCAAACCCCACGTCCCACCCTTGAGGAAACCAAGAAGGACCACCACCATTCTGCCTTGAATCCACTTTGCAGAGGGTCAATATTTAAAGCCAAGCACATCCCCTTTATTGCAAATTCACACACCTAAAGAAATGAGATTTATGGGTTGGGGCTTGTGTTGTGAGATTTTTTTCTACAGGAAACTTCTGAGGTAGGGGTGCGAGGCCAAATGAAACCGTCTTGGTCAGTGAGGTGGAAATGTGAGGATAGCAACTGAACTTCAGCAACCTCATTTCACCTAGGACCAGCACTCATCCCTTTCTGGGGCAGAGAGCAATGTTATTAGTCAGTTTTGTTGAACAGCTTGTGATTGTGATCTGATACAAGAGGCCCTAAATTGGGGGTTTTGGTTTTTTTACACAATGATAGAATATTAATTGAAAACATAAGTACTAGCTAAGAAGGCATGGATGCTTTATGAGCCATTTATATAAGAGGCAGGTCATATATCCACCAGTTGGTGGCTTTTAGGCTTTAGAAGAGATGTTAAAACCTGCCATCTTCAAGTATGCCATGGGCTGATTTTGACCTGAGGCCAAGGTGATGTACCAAACCACCACCCTGGAGCTGAGAGCCTTATGTCCTCTGAGGTCTACTGCTGTTGGATTAGACATGCCTTTGGAATGCTCTCAACTGGGTTCCTACCAGTTCTTCTCATCTAGCTTCTGTCTCTGAGCTGTGAGCTCCATAATCATGGAATCATGGAATGGCTTGGGTTAGAAGAGACCTTAAAGATCATCTTGTTCCAAACCCTCCGCTGTGGACAGGGACACCTTTCAACTAGACCAGGTTGCTCAGAGTTCCATCCAGCCTGGCCTTGAACACCTTCAGGGACTGGGCATCCACAGCTTCTCTGGGCAAACTGTTTCAGTACCTTACCACCTTCACAGTAAAGCATTTTTTCCTAATATCTAATGTAAACCTACTCTCTTTCTGTTTGAAGCCATTCCCCTTGTCCTGTCACTACATGCTCTTGTAAAATGTCCCTCTCCCTTCATTCTTGTAGGCTCCCTTCAGGTGCTGGAAGGCTGCAATTAGGTTACCCCTAAGCGTTCTCTTCTCCAATTGTCTCAATCTGCAGGTTTGTTCATAATTCATTAAGGGCAATTAGGAGAAGCACCTGATAAAGGCTTAAAAAAAAAAAAAAAAAGAGGAAAAAAAAGGTAAAACCCAGCAAAACTAAGTTAAAGTCTAGGAGCTGCTTTAATCAGCTTTGTGCCCACCTGGATATTAACTCTGGTCCCTAATTGGAGAAGTAGCAGCAGCATGTGTGGGTGTTGCTTAAAGGCCCCTTAGCAAGCCCAGGGCAGTGCTGCTGATGGTTTCCTTTATGTACACCAAAGTAATGAAGCTGATAGTGTTGGAGCAAATTTATTACTCCTGGCTGAACTGAAGACTAAACTTCAGGAAGACGTTTCAAGACTGACTAGAGTTTTGAAGAATGAGGACCCCTTGGTAAGACACCCCACATGCTAACTGTTTCTCCTGATGTGCAAGTACTGCAGTTTGACTCGTGCCTCAGCAATTAGATTTTATTTCCTGTCTTATGCCCTGTTTATCCATGCTAATAGCTCTCCTAGATCTTTTTGGATAACACCTGCTGTGTAGGAAGGTATAAAATTGTAGGAAAGGCTGAAAATTTGTCACCGTAATGTCGTCAAAATGGTCTCGATTAAAGGTGTTGCTGCAGGAGTCTAATTTTTTTTTTCTCAAGCTCCCCTTCATGCATATGAGCTTTTAGTTAGTCATGTTTGAAAATAAAATGAAGACATGTCTTTTTTTCCTTTTAATCGGTAAAGCTAAAAATGAAGCTGTTATGTGCATGTTTCCTTCTGCTTGGATGCACTTGCTGTCATCTTCTGCTGTGGGAAGCTGAAGTCACTGATGGCAAGGCTAAATTCAACCTCTCCTCTGCATGTGTTGAGGGGGCATAAACGAACATGTGCAGGGTGGGTTGTGGGGTAAAGGTAGCTGACCCTCAAGCTGACATGGTTTGCTGTCCCTCGGATGCAGCAGCTGCACAAAAATGTCTTAGAAAAACCTAGCTTTCTTTGCAAAATCTTCTACATATGTGTTATTGTATGGATTCAGCAGGGTTATTCTGCACTCCAGCTAAGTACCACCCAAGAGGACCAGTGGCTGCCTGCTGCTCTGTACCTATGCTGAATACTATGTGACTTCCTAAATGAGATGAGGTTGTTATGGCTGAACAGCTTTGCCATGTGCAGGCTGCACAGATATCCAGCAAAGAAATCAAAGGCATGATGTCACCAGTATTTCTTATCTAAAATTAAATATCTGTCTTAAGTCCCCAGACACACAGAGACTTTGTATTAGAAACATATACTGAGAGTTCAAACTCTGAGTCATCTCATATATATTTCACTCAGGCCTAGGGAATAGCAGTGAGAATAGACCTGCAAAAGAGCAATTCTCTATTCCAGCAAGATGAAGGAGAAAAAATGTTCAGGGAAAATATTAATGGGTTCACAAGCAAAAAAAAGTCTTGCAAATGAAATTGTGGCTCTAGTATTCTGTACCTTTGCAGCAAAGCCATGATTTGCTGTGGAAAACGTAGCAGACCATAAATGCGTCAGCTCGTGCTCATTAATGGTAGAGACAGAGCAAGTGGCATTTAAAACAAGCCTGCTCAGAGGGAAAGTGAAAGTTATTTATTCTGAAGTCGCTAAATGTTTATTGACACAATTAGCAAGTCACAGTGCTGTGGGGTGCCATCGGCCGGGCAGGGTTAAGCCAAGCTTTGGACATGCCGAAGCCAAGGGCTGCATTTCTGCTGCCACCCTCGGATGCATCACGGGAGATGTGAGATGCCTATTGCTGTGCCCTTTTTGAGCACGTGCCACAGTTGTTTCAGTCCAGCCACTGGGGGCTAAAATGGGAGACATGATGCTGGAAATTATTTGTCCCCATCGGTGCTAAGTGGTAAATTGTGCCAGTCAGCCAACTCCGAGCCTCAGCAGCTGCACTCTGAATAGCACACAGTGAATAGCTCTGGATCAAGAGTGCTTTTAAGACCCCTCTACCTTTTGTCTCCTTAGTATCACCTTAATGGCCCCTGTTTAGTCGCCAGTCCCGTGGAGGTTCATCTTCTCTCACTGATCTCATGCTGTGCATTTTCTTCCCTCCTGGGCAGGTTCATGTGTTGTGGGTACATACTAGCTCCTAAATAGTTTTCTCCAAGGGAGGTAAAAATGTTCCCTACTCTACGAAAGGGTTTTTTTCTCCTATGAGCATTTCAGACATTAATGAGCGGTGCACTGGGTTCTCTTGGAATCTGGTGATCCTGCCCATACAGGAAAGCATGGGAAGCACAGGGACATCTCTGGAGCCACAGTGAAAAAAATCCCTGCCCCAGGCTGTTGTCCAGCTCTTACTGGATTATAGCCCAGACCTGAGACCCAACAGATGCACTGTCAGGTATGAAGTATTGGCCCAAGATTTGTGCTGGCTCTGTAATGGGAACCAATTCCCTTCTCTAATGCACAGTTGTTGCATTGCATAAAAATCATTATTACACATTGTGAAATCTAATTACATTATTGCACACTGTGTATACACTCTAATAAAGTCAGTGAAAGCAATAACACTGCTAGTAACACACCATTCCACTAAAATTACTATTGCTGTCAATTTTACTTTCATTTTTTCTTGATTTACCCTGAAGAACAAGGCTTTTAGCTTGCTTGCTTTGGCAGGTGATGAAGTGGCAAGACCTTATAAGGGCTGCAGAACCTCACGGCTTCCATCGTGGTAGGGAGCATGTGAGGGGACTACCATGTCCTAGCTCTAATACCCAGTGGTGAGAAAAGCCCCTCTTGAGGCTGTCCTGAGATGGGTTCATAACCATC
Organism: Platyrinchus mystaceus; assembly: GCA_035041135.1. Classification (NCBI taxonomy): domain Eukaryota; kingdom Metazoa; phylum Chordata; class Aves; order Passeriformes; family Tyrannidae; genus Platyrinchus; species Platyrinchus mystaceus. Next base: position 17,746,858 of record JAWWLV010000144.1, read on the forward strand.
TGGGCTCAATTGCCCTTGAAAGCGCCCCTTCTCTCCACTGATTATAGATCCTTTGACAGCTGTGCTCTTAGATATCTGAAATCAGATCAGCTCAAATGCCTCCACCCCTCTGGTGGTGTGGTGGGCAGGAAGAGGATAGATGATCCTTTGTCTTACTTCACAGATATATATTTGCCAGTGTTGAGCTGAGGGGAATTTAGCTCTCAAAGAGTATTTTCAGTCCTCTGCTTCCCCACTGTTAACTTTTCATTGTAAAGCTTGTGTGATGAATATGAACTGCTGGAGCTAACCTGCTGGTTTCTTGCCCTCTGCTCTCCTTGCAAGCTGTCACACAAGCATTTTTTAGTAGTGGAAGAGATGAAGAGGGGCTCCTTAAACACCTCAGCATCTCCAAGGAGGTAGGTGCAGAGTTACCAGCCATTGCAATGCTGTTTGCAACGTGTCCTGAATCCATCAGCTGAAGAAATCACATTGGGAGCTGAGGAGAGACAGCTGTAGGGGTTGTGATGATCTTCTGAAGATCCCTTCTTTTCAAGCATGGCAAATGAGCCCAGGGTTCAGCCACTGAAGAAAAAGAGATGAAAAGGGATTATGTCAAACCATGGACTGAGAAAAAGTATGACTTTGTATTTCCGTTCCTAGGCAGTTCAGACACTGGAAGATGCTTTTCTGCAGTCCCCGTCACAACCTCTTCAGAAGAAAAGGGTGTAAGCCTGCGGTGTTTCAGTATGTCTTTACTTCTAAATGAAATAGGATGGCAGAAGTTAGCCCCCAGACAACAACTGAGCACTAACAGGACAAAGCTTGGTACTGCTTGAGTCTCCTGTAATGTTTGTTTGCCAAGCCAAAGGTTGTCCAGGGTCCTGGTGCTGGAAGCCAAGCACATCTGGTTCATCACTTTTCCTACTGTGCCAAGGCAGCTCCATAGTAGGCTGGTCCCTGGCATGGGGTGGGCATAGTTTTGGCTTTTTCACAGTGTAGATATTTTTTACATTGGGTAGTACAGCCCTCCAGAAACCCATAGGATCACCTCTCTCCTAGTCCAGCACACAAAGCATCAAATGCACCAAGTCAAGACCCAGCCGCTCTGCTGACCCTCCTCCATCCATGGAGGCTCATCCATCCATGTTTACCACTGAAACATCTTGTAAAACAAAAGTGATTAATTTATTCTGCCTAAAGACTACCTGGAAGTGGCCCACATATTAGCTTTTTGCCTGTCTGTCTTTTTCCAAGAAAATCTGCATGGAAACATGTCTGTGGAGCACCTGTGGATCCAAATGTGTAATTCCCATCACAATGTTCAGACCATAGAGGACCTCGCTCTCCTTAATACTGCAACTGTGTCTACAGATGTGTTGGAAAAACATTCTTTGTGGTAGTCAGCGGGGTATCAAGTGCATTCTGGCTATAGATACTACTTTTCTAGGCTTTCTGTGCTGCCACAGGCTCCTTAACGGAGAAAGCTTTGAGGAAGCAGAGGCAGGCAGAGACAAGGTGCTGGGATGAAGGAAATGATGGGGGACTATCAAGAGAGAGGAGAGTATTTATCTCTACTGTAGGTATCCCACCAGTTATCAGACTGCATCAGGTAAAAGAGATGTGTACAGGTAAGCTTTAATTCTTCCAGCCATTGAATATTTTTTTAGTCACCCTGAGCTTGTAATAAGTTAATTAAAAATCTCAGTTTAGTATTCAGCAGTCCTCCACTGGAAGATATACATGAACTTAACTGTGTCCTCTTGGGCCCCTGAATTCCTGTACTGTGCACACATTTCACATAAAGGATACCACCACTCCTTTTTCTGTCTTGTACCAGTCTCAAAAATCACAGATCTCTATCTCTGGTAGCTGTTTGGCAATCCTTCCTTCAGGAGGTGTTTGTCCTCTGAGTTTTTTTTCCTTCCTTCTCTTGGACAAAAGTCTGGAGAAGAGAGAAGTGGTAAAAGCTATATGTGTAAAATCAAAGAGAAATTGGGAGGCAATGAGGTGAGGAGTAGGAGGAAAATACCATAAGCAACCCTATCTTTCTTTCCTGTGGGGTAGGAAGGTCAAGCTTCCTCAGCACACAGCTGAGTGCTAGTTATAACTGTCAAGTTTGTATCGAACCTACTACCTGATTTTTCCCTGTAGTAAATTACTGTGGAAGTCAACAGTATTTCTGCCTTTATTGCAGAATCATGTCTATCGGATACAGAACAGACAAAAGGGTTGCCTTGATAAAGGCCTCCCTCCTGATGCAGTGATTTATGAGCAGTGCTGGCTTTCCAGGTCCTGCTGTAGCAGATATTGCTGGAAGGAGTATGGTTTCAGTCTCCCCTGCCCTGAAACAGAGGTGAGAATATTGCTTGTGGACAAACAAGGGCTTCCTGAGCCAGTTGAACTTCATAAATCATCTGGACTGGGATGCAGCAGCCAACACCACTCAGTCGAAGCTGACCAAATCCAAACACAGAGCAGTCCAAGCTTGCAGTCCAAGCACAGAGGATGCTAAACTCCTGGAGACTGAGAAGGGGTCAGGAAACCCGGGATCACTGCTTTGGTGTATGGCTGGTGTGCAATGATAATACCTTACAGAGAGGTATCTTTATTTCTTTTCTTTTCTGATGACTTTTTGCTTAATCTTGCTCCACGCTAATGGATAATAATGCACCATTAGTGGAGATAAACTGCCTTGCTAATGAACTCTACTGAAGAATTTATACAGACCATAGCCTTGCTGTGTGCCTTGTGCCCCCTCCCTCCTTCACTATCACATCCTTTAGAGATCATAACCTTTTTCATATTGGTTTCTAGCCTTTTCCTTTCTTTGTTCTTTTGTTCTTTTTTCTTTTTTATTTTTTTATGGATAATTCCAGTTAGTCTCACCTTGCAGGTGCAATTCAACACTCATAGAAAATTTGGTCTCCTAGCAGTCCCAAAAATCACTGGCATCCTTCACTAAGGACACTGAGGAGCAGTGATATACTAAAACTTTGCAAAATGTTCTATGTACCAAAAAATGCTGTGGTGTGGTATGAGTGACAATCCTCCTCCATTTATATCTGCTGCAATGTTTGGAAGAAAAGAAGAAAAATCTGTGCCACCCCTAGAAGCACAAGGCTATTGAGGAATTAGTGAAATCACACCATTTGGAGACTCTCAGGTGCTGTTCTGTCAGGAGAGTTCTGAGGCTGCCATAAAATCCCTTTGGATAAGACTCAGTAAACATCTGGTAGCTTTTTTAAAAAATAAAAACTATAATTGTTTTAGGCTTTGTTGTCTGCCCATGCTGGTAATGTGCCTGCAAGGTCTAATTAGTTGACAAGTGACAAAAGAGGCTACTGTAGCGAAGGGGAGGCCGGGTGCCAGGATCATTAGATAAGTTGGGCAAGAGCCACAAAAGCCAGCAGGTGATGGATGCAGGAGAGGTGTATTATCCCCTGCTTTGTTACAGATGCAGGGACATGAGGAAACAAGGCAAATTGATAAGCCAAAGGCTCAGTGTTTTGCTATTCATCTTATGTAAAATTGGATCCTGTGAGTGTGGTGGTTAGGTTCTGTAATAGCTGGTCAGTGCTAAAAAAGCCCTGACCTTCAGCCCCTATTGAATACTTTTCAATGCTTGTGGAAATAAGATGGAGATGACTTGCACCTGAGTCTAGCATGAGTAAGATTAGTAAAAACTCTGGTGTACACTGATGTAGCTACATTCTTGTCTGCTATCTGTGATAAAATCCCCACTCACTGTGAGCAAAAGCTGAATTGGTTCAAGGCAGAAGAAAAAGTCACCTCTGCTTTTATAAGTGAGTCTGTGGGACAGGATCATTAGTTGTGGACTGCAAAAGCTTTGCTTGGGTCTTCCCCTTGAATTGTTGCTTATTCCTAAATTGATACACTTATTATCCATATATTTATACAGGTAAAATTTTTTAAAGGTGTTGTCTTTCAGGCAGAGAGATCCAGGAACTTCAGAGAGCTTTCCAGATCTGGGGTGAACTGGTTCAGCTGGTATCTACCTCTTTATAAGGACGACACTCTGATCATCAACATCAGGTTAGAGCTGGCCTTGTCAGCAACCCAGGGGTGCCCAAAATGTGTGAAGCTGTGGGTTCAGGTCCTGTATGCCGTTGCTTTTGAGTGTGCTAGTCCTGATGCTTGGTTTTTTTCACTACTGGATCTATGGCCTGGCTAAACTCTGCTTGTTCCTTAGCTTAGCATGTATGGATTTGAAAAGGTATTTTCAAGTGTTTAAACACTGCTTAGCATAGTACTCTAGTTTTGTTTCAAGGAATTAGCTTCTCTTCATTTGTCATGGCTCCTCTTGAACAGTTACCATCAAAGGGGTAACAAGATGAATTGTGGGAACAGAGTAATGGTGGGGTACGTGAATATCTCTTGGTCTATCTTGCCCAGGACTCATGCTGAGATTGCAATACTTTTTCCAGGTGTCCCTGTGCAAATCCACTGGTAGATTCGGAGCTCCTGGTGTCATAACTCCACCAACATCTGGCTCATCACTGCTAGACTCCCCAGGCCATGCTGCTAGAAGTGGATTTGATTTGTGTTGAAGTCACACTGAATCACAATTACCAATGGGAAGGAGTGGATGCATAAGAGCAGTCACGAATGAAGTTGTGTACAGAAGATCACCAGAAGTGAAGATGAGATCACCGTGATATCTGCCAGCAAATTCAAAGTCAGGAGCTGTATTTGTTTCCCCATATCATAGTTCCTTCCCATCTGCACATTGCTCCATCGGGATGATGCACTGTGGACAGTAAGGAAAATCCCACCAGGGACACCCACCTTGGACATCCCACCACCTTCCTCTCCTACTGTAAATTAGGAATAACCTCACTAAAATAAAAAAGAATTCTCCAGGGTAATATTTTGTAGAGAAAAGATGGAAGTGATTCACTCTCACTTTCTTCTGTCCAGGGCACCATGAAATTAACATTTTTGAGTTTAAATTGCTGCTAACCTTAAAACTCTGTTCAGTATTAAAGAATAAAATTATATATCTAGTATATATCATAGTATATTATAGATATAATATATAAATATGTGTTAATTATATTCATTACAATTATTAATTATAATAATTACATTAATATATAGCACTATAAATAGAAATTTTATATATATATATATAAAGACTTCCAAGTTCCTGTTTTGACAGCCAGTTAAGCGGCCTGATTTGGTTTTGGTCTGATAAATGGGGGCAAAAGAAGCAACTGAATCTCCACACCCAGAAACGCCATGCATTACTCCAGGTCTTGGTTTAGTTCATCCACTCTGAACGATATCTAGTGAAGTTTCCTCTGCCTAAGATATTGTTCTGAAATTTTAGGGCAGGTGGAGGAGCAAAAGAGTATGAGATGGAAGGAAGCGGGTAAAACACCTTAAAATCTCTTAGAAGAATGGCTTTGTTCTCTTGAGAACAACAACAGTAATACACGCTACCCAACAGCTTTTAACGCTTCTGTCCCTTTATTCCTTTGGAAGCGGGGGAAATCCAAAACCCAAACAAGGCAACAACACTACGCTCTTTTTTCTTCTTATAACACAACACAATTCAAGGGCGGAACACTTAAAATTTTTATTTTAAGTTCACAGGAAATGAGGTACCATCATCTTTACATTCCTGGCATGATCTGCTTCTCAAATGAAAATTCGGGATAATGATTATTATTTAAAAACAACAAGGATGACAAAGACAAAGTAGGAAATGCACTGTAAATGCAGAAAAAAATTATCCTGGCACCACCTGCTTGTTTGTACATGTATATGTGTACATAAAAAAAGAAAAACCTACTGAGTTATTGAATACAAATAAGACTGGCAAGAAGTGTTTTTTTCCCAAGCCATTGCATATTCCACAATCCTGTCACGAAAATGTCTTTCCTCCCACCTCTGACATTCTATTGTTGCTTTTCAACCAAAACACAGTGAAAGGAGATGAAAAGATTGAAGAGGAAATGGTAAGTTATTTTTAAAGGTAATTTCTGTCGGGGGTTTTTTTTAATCGTGTGCTGGCATGGTGACAAAATTTACCAGTGTGTGTCCAGAATGATATTTGGTGATTTGTTTTACTGCTTTTTTTCTTTTTTTAGCTAAATAACAGCAATGTTTGTAACAATGGAATGCCTCTTTCCCAATTTCAGGGGCTCACAGACTGAAAAGCGAATTAAAAATAAAAGAAGAAAGAATAAAATGTCCATTTTGGATGTCCTAGCTGTTACAAAGTGTCCAGCATCCTTGAACAGCCCTTCACGCCTCAGAAATGAGAATGAGCAGCAGAATCAATGGATAAGGTTGGTACAGGCACGAGATGAGCAACCCCAAGCCTAGCTGTGCTTGTGAGTGCATGTGAGATACCCAGCTAAAGGCCTGTTCAGTAACCCCTGTAACAGTACTTTCTGGGCTTTTTTTTCCCAGTGACTTCTTGAAGCAGCACCTAAAAGAGCTAGCTGCGGGCACGCACATCACTGGCAAGCACGCTGATTTCACCTCCTTTTGTTTCAGTGCATATTTTAGAAGATTATCTTATTTTGGAAAAGTTTGCCCTATGTGGTACTTTTTGTTTCCACACATGTGGCAGCTGCAAATGCAGGCAGGGTGTGCTGCAGAGGATATGTTTTGCACTTCATTTTTTTTTTTATTTTTATACATGAGGAAGTACTTTCCCCCAGCTTTTAAATCTTTTCCACACCAGTTCTAAGCAAATGCTTTCTTACCAATAATCAGCACAGCCTGATACTTACATAGGCAATTGTGACACAGAGAAATGCAATTGTCCTTTCTTCTGCTTTTGTGTATGGTTTTGTAAAGGAGGCATACACTCCTCCATAGACTTGAGGTTTTTATGTGCAAATAGAGGTGCTAGTTGACTGCCCCAAAGCCTAAAATCCCACAGAAATCAAAAGAATAGAAGAGCATCCTTGGAGTGAGATGTGCTAGAGCAATTTTCTTAATGATAGCTGCGGTTTCCAAGCTTCCTTAGCTAACAATGCATCCCTGGGACTTTGCAGGTTTGTGGTTTGAAATCTCCCCATGAAAAGCTGTGGTTTTCTGTACTCAAACAGAAGATGCAGAAGGCAAAGATGCTGCTTTGGGGTGTCACTGCGACCCCACCACACACCCTTTAGCATTTGCTTGTGACAGAGGAGCTGCACTCACATGGAGTCTCCCTTAGCCAAGATGGTCTCCATAACTTCCCCACCAAGCTCCCAGTCCAGGTCTTGGCCTGCAAATCTAGCTCTTGCCCTTCAAGCAGAGACTCTCTGGCAGAGTACCTTCCCTGAGGTACATTTTCCTCTTTGGTTTGAAGCTCAAGATGCAGTGCTGAAGTAGTCAAGCAGGAGATGCTCTCATGGGATGGAGAGACTGGTTTTCTAGCACACTGACCAGCACATCAACACCATTAGGATCACTCCAAAATTACCTACCCTTGTGAAAATGGACCTTGCAGGTTTGGAGCTAAGCTGCAAGAAAGGCTTGCTTTAAAGACCAGGCAATGATAAATCACTTGAATCTGAAATTAAATGCAGGTCTCCTTCAGTGGTGGGTAAGAGCCCACCTTTAAAATGGGAAGCCACCTCACCTTCTGTTGGATTTGATCATGGAAACTTTTCTTTCCTGCAGCTTTTCTCAAAGAAATACAGCACATTCAATTAACAGCTTCAGTCCATCTGAGTATTACACATGTTCATGCTTTAAAGAAAGTGTAACATCATTTTATAACAATATCTAATAGAGATTAGGCCTAGAAAAGAACTCAGTGTAATCCTGTTATGTAAGAGCAAGGATATTTTGCAGGCTATAAATCAAATGCTTCCCACAATAGAAAGCTCCTTCATCACTTTTTTAAGTCAGATAAACACTCCAAAAAAAGCTTAACTATAAGGTATATGTTGTGATAAATAATACACAAATCAAACTCTCATTGCTAGTAGGTTGCCCATTTGCTTGCGGTCATGCAGCCTCCTTTTCTTCCCCAACAAAGCATGTGCAAAGCCTATAGAAACTCCATGCATTAAAAGTACAATAACAGAAACGATTTCTAATCAATATGTGGTTATTAGGGTAACCTGCATGTGTGGGATATTTTATAGCAATTATAATCCTGACAGTCCTTTCTGAGAGAAAAATTTGCATTTTTGTTTTTCTCTTTCAGGTTTCAGTCCCAGCAGTGCCATCTACTGCTGAGATAACTTTGAAAGCTGAATTTATTATTTCTTTGGGGAAAAATTTTCAGAGACCATTATCTGCAGGTGGAACACAAGCTTATAGGGAAAAGATAAATGGTTGTAAAACCCAGCAAACTCTGACTAAAATCTTCCTACCCATATATGGCTGAGACCAAAGGGAAAAAAAAAAAAAAAAAGAAAAGAAAAAAAAAAAAAAAAAGATAAAAGCCAAACCAGAATCCCTCATTTGCAATCTCACATGGCTGAAACCAAATGTTACCCTGATCACTCCTCATTCACTCATAACAATTCATTACTCAGCCGGTGGGAATTGTCCCAGCTCCAGTGAATACCATGGAGTTATACCAGCTGCTATCAGCTGAACTTCTGGCTCAGAATTGTTAAGAAAAATGTATGCAGATTTACTTTTTTATTTTGGAAGCAAAAAAAAAAATTACTTCTGTCAACCAAACCTATAGCCTTGCTATAAGTGATGAGAGGTCTGCTCACTCTTTGAAGGATAATTATTAAGTAATTTGGTTAGTAAAGGACAGCTGTAGTAGGATCTTGGCATCACTGGCATAAGTGCAAAGATGTCAAAGTTCTGTCATGGCTTTACCAGGCTACTCCTTCCAAGGGAACAGGTACCAAGAGCAGGCTTTAAGATACTGAAAATAAGGAAAAATGGTGTTTTTTGGAAACGTTGAGATTCTTTTTTCAGGTTTGAATGCATCTTCCTTAGGTGGTACCTTGGAGGTGTTTGTGTTTCATTCTCCTCCAGTTCCATATCTCCTTCCCATAAAAATAGCCTGTGGACTGGACTACCTCCTTCAGGATGCCTGTTTTCAAGCCAAAAGGGACATTTGGCTCTGCTCTGAGAAGTTCAGTCTAGCCAAGGAACTTCAGCTGTGGGGGAAAAGGGTACATGACTCTGTACATGACCTGAAGGCTGAGGGTTGCTTCCAGCAGGACATTTATTACAGTGTAAGAGGGGAAGGGAATGACCACTTCTTGGCTGAGAATGTCAATTTTGCAAGCTGTTTCACTATTAAAATAAACTTTGAAATAGCACCACTCTGGAATATATTTATATATTGATTGAAGTGAAGAGAGATGTTTCTCTAGAGTTATCTTCATAGTATGCTACAGATGAGTTGAAGTCCCATCAAACCTGCCAAACACTCCTTGTTCAGGTGGGAGGAGTTGAGTTGTATTTAGCAATAAGAGGGCTGTAAGAACAAGACTGTGACCCAAAACAGCATCACCAGAAAGACTGGAGAAACAGTGATTTGGGTGAAGAGATTTAGCTGGGAGCTGACAGCAAATGCTGTGGAGTGGTTATTATGTGGCAGGGCTGCATTATTTACAAGCAGACAGAGACTGAGAAGCGAACAAACAAAACTGTGGAAGCAGTGCTAAAATCTCGGATAGCCTGACTGCAAGATGAAGTCCGGAGAGAGGATGCTGTAGGGTGAAGGGATCAGTGAAGAAAGTCATTCCTCCCTGTTGTGTCCTTATTGCCTATCAGAGCAAGAAAAGCACAAGAAGGGATGGGGATGACCAAGCACCATCAGAGAAGCCCTTGCCCTTCATGGTGCTGTGGTCAATGGTGCAGGATGGTGCAGGCAGGAGGCACAAGTGAGCAGGGCTGGAGGAGATTGTGAGAGAGTGCGTGCAGAAGAGGCAAACATCTCCTTTGAGGTAAGGGCTGTGAAGAGAAGAGTCACTGCTGTTTCTGTAAGACCAGTGGAAACGTTGGGATGGGGACAGGATCATCACCCAGTGACTTTCTTAGGAAGCCTTTTCTAGCAGAAGATATAGGACCCAGTAGGATTGTACGTCATTGCAGGTCTCCACGGTCATTACCTCTATCTCTGACTATTTTGTTTGTTTGTTTTCTTTTTATTTTTTTTGTGACACAGCAGTACAATTTACACTAGATCACCTCTTCACATGAGGGGGGGATGCAATGTTTACAGTCTGCTACCAACTGCCCCAAAGCTGTCTGTGTTGTCTCCTGGAAATAACCTGAACCAGGCTTTATTCTCATCTGACTTTGCCTACATTTGAATTGTACTGGAAGTAAAGAATCTTAACCCTCTCTTTCACTTTTATTTCCCAAATCCCAGCAACCTGGTTGAGAGGGTTTATATATGTCTTTTTAGTTTACCTGTCCTTAACTCTAAGTAGTCAATGTTTTCCTACACCCAGCTCTCCAATTGAACATCTGCGACTTGTTTACTACCTATTGCATGCAGATTTTAAGATTTTTTTTTTTTTTCCACAAAGTGACAGGACAAAAACAATAAGATAGGAGATGGGATAACATCTATTCTATAAGACCAACTTTTGGTAATATATTTATATATTGGGCTTTCTGCAAATCTCTGTGAATAATTCAGCATAACCAAATATTTCTTCCCACCTTAGCAAGCATCCTTCATCACAAACCAGAAACAATTTTATGAAGAATATTTATGGTTGTTTATAATTTTGAATCACATTGGTGTCAGTATGCCTTTTTTTTTTTTTTTGGTAGATGAGCAGAGAAGGATGAGGTGGAACAGGAGACATGGTGAGTTCCTACCATCACTGCAAGCATTCAGCTTAGGAGCCTGGGACAACAATGGGTGCATTGACTACCTTCAGAGGATGCTCATCTCCCAGTAGGGAACATGAAGCCTGGGACAGTGAGTCCTTTTTGTTGCATTTCTCAAAGGCACATCCAAGACTTTGCATTTGCAAATGGAAAAAAAAAAACAACCAAAACCAAAAAGGATGGATAAGGGAACTCTTTTCTGGGCTTCTTAGAAGGGTGATTTCAGCACCAAGTGAAAAGTAAACTTTAAAGAATAATTTGCTACTGGCCTGTCAGGTCTGTTCATTTGGCCCTGGCTAAATATTTCAACCCAGAATAACTCCAGCTGCTCACTTGCCTGTGAGAGAACTTGAATTTCAAAATAGCCCCTTCATACACCCTGTGTCTCTGCTGGAAGCCCAGCTTTGGTCTGTGGGATTAAATCTGGACGTTATTAAATTCTGCTGATCAGTGACAGAAGTGCCTTCAGAAAGCAGTGCTGAGCAGCTTCTTAATATTGTTTTTGTGGTGATAGGGAGGAAAATGTCTCTTGCATTGGCTAGAAAAAGCAGTTTGTCTCATTCCTAGAAGCATTTTATTGTGGAAACACAGCTCATAGTCATTCTTTACAGGCTGGTTGCCAAAGCTTCAGCAGAAACAGAAAAGCTTCAAATAATTAGCTAGAATGTGCCTAGCAGGTGTCACTTTGGAACTCTTCGGTGATGATAATCCTCAAAGATTGCAGAGAGATGATTTGACTGAAGAAAACAGGTCCATTATTCACATATTCCTTTGCAAGCAACCACTCTCCTTGATTATGCTCCAGTTCTGATAGCAAGCAACTTGACAAAAACATCTGCAATTTGAACGACAGTGTAAAGAAAGAATTGCTCTTTTAATTGGGGATGGGGGGGAGGAGCAGAATCCCTTCTACCTCCAAACAAATAAATACAATATCTTGAATCGGGAAAGGATGCTGTGTAATTGGAATAGAGATTCTGCATGAAAACTCGATTCTAATCTGAGGTATTTAATACTTTCTGTCACAATAAAAGAAGAGAATTAATGGACTCAGTGGGAAATCTAGATGGTATTTAGCTCTGAATCAGACTATTATTTTACACTTGGCATTGATAGGAGTCAAAATGAGGCCACAAGCCCAAGACTTTCTCAGCAACTTGTGAGTGCCAATTCCCTTTATATTCCCATGATCCCTGCTTGGAGGCTCCCCTTTCTCCAGCTCTCAATCACAGCAGCAGCAAACTGAAGTAATAAATAATGAAGCCACTTTAGGCTAAATGTGGATTAAAAAATGCATGCATTTTCTGTCTTTTTAAATATGTGAGTATTGCACATACATGTAAGATGTAGCTAACAGTTTATAAAATATATGGTAAAAAGGCAGACGTTTATTACAGAAAATTTATTCTATGAATGCATGTTTTATCAAAATATGCTTCTTGCCCTATAAAAAGGGATTTTCTTTTCTCACTGCTCTGATCTTTATGGCATGCATGTGTATTTGGGGTAAGTTAAAGAGATACAAGATCTCAACAAATCTTTGCACTTTCTAAGGACAAAAAAATGGTAAAATTTTGCCTTTCCCCCCCCCCCCAATATTAAAAGAGCCTGTGAGAAATGGGTCAGAGGAAGGAATGTTATGAACTGAAAAAAATCCATGGGAAACTCTCCAAATCCATCCTAGAGTTTCTTTCCAAAGGGAGGATTTATTTGGAAGGCCTCTTGATGATCAGCCATCTCAGAATCCATCTCTGCAGTGGTCCTCAGGATTCCTTGGATGTATCAAGAGAGCTGTGTTGCCCTTTCCAAGCCTAGTGTTATGCTGACTGCAAACCGCATATTACTGCATGTAGAAGCCATTATTTATAAATATGTATCTGATGAGCCCTCATGATCCTTTCTAAAGTGGATGTATACGGTTATGAATATCTCACTCCAAGCCAAATGGCAAGCGAGGAGCAGAAATGAGGCTGGGATTCAAGAGCTCCCAGTTCCCATGCCTTTCTTACAAATCCTGTCACACAGAGATGAGGTGTGAGAGCCACAGCGCAACAAGGAAAATGCTGATGATGATCACCAGGTGCTGTGCACTCGTTCTGATAGTATTCTGGATGCCTCCCTGCAAGCAATTTGGTTTCCTTGTTGTCTGAAATACCTAAGGGTTTACCTTAGGTATTTGCAAACCAAGCTGTAGAGCAAATCAACAGCAATGCTCTTGCCAGATCCCACAGAGCAAGGATGCTTGGCTTAGTATGGGGGACAGGGCACGGTGAGGTACTCTCCAGCAAAACCAGAGGATGGACAGTAGAAAGCAAGTACTACTACTACTCCTGTAAGTCTCATCAAAGAAAGGGCTGTGGGTCTGCACTGGGGAACACAGTACCACATGAGCAGCTTGTTGGCTGGCCAACTTCATTGCAGCCACATCTTTCCTTTTCACTACCTGGAAAACAGATGCCAAGAAAGAAAGATGAAAAAACCTGTTTGAGAAGGACTTAAGAGGGGTTTCTCTCTCCTTCCCCAGACCAAATGCTTATAAGAGGAGGTTGCTTTGTGATATTGCTGGAGCCACTGAAACATTTCCAGGCTGGGGAAACCCCATCTGAGTACAGAGAGCAAGGGCTCAGCTGTAGGGCTCAGGTAACTCGTGACTGACTGGCTCCTTTCAGACCTGCGGTGTTTTATTTCACAAGCCAATCATGCTCTGCAGAGGCTTGAGCTTAACTTGGCAGAAGAACAGTGGTTTTGTCCTCTCTATCTTTTCTCCAAGATGACCTTTGCCTTCATAATCTGATGGGCTCAAATGTTTGATAATCTCAGATTTGTTGGTCGTGGATATCATGTGTTGGCAATCCCCAAATTGTTCAACCACATTTTAAAAATAATTGTGCTGAAGCAAAGATAAACTGTTGTCTCCAACTATAGGGCTTTAATAAAGCCTGTGTAAGAGAGGGCAGGAATCCAAGACAATTATAACCTAATTGACCCTCCTAAGCCTTCTTTCTTATCTAAAAGCTCATTCTTTGCCAGTCAGGCTTGTGATATCTGTGTCTTGAAAAGTGTAATTTTTAATAACCCATTATCTACAGCATTCCTGATCCAGATAAATAAATGCAGGCATCCACCTCTAGATGGATGATTGATTTAGTTACAGTGGTCATATTTAATCATTTGGGGAGAAGCAGTCTGCTAAAGCCAGCAAAATGAAGCTGAGATGGAGGGAGGCTGCGTGCAGGATTTACCTTGACAGAGGAAGCAATTTCAGCTAAGGGAATCCAGTGTTGCCTATTTAATATTCCATGGAGTATGGAGTACTTCTATATATATACACCATTGTAACAAGGAAAAATTTATTCACCGGCAAGCTGAATTCACCATTTTCCTTTAAGTTTTGATGGTTCATTTGTTATTACATTTTGGAAGCCCAGGAGTAGAGAAGGAAGGAGCACGTGTTGCTGATCAGGTCAGGGCTGGGTGGCCTGTGAGCACAGTGCCAGCAAATCTAGCTGGCTAAATCAGGAAAGGGGCATCCAGCACCAGCATAGAAACTTGTTTTTGTTGTCTTGTGTCCAGCAGTCCAGTGAATGGGTGCAGACAAGAGAGGAGACAGGAACATGCCTCCTGTGGCTTGATGAGGAATACCATATAGCAGCTCAGGCAGAGGGAATCGGGGACTAATGCTAGGAGCAGGTAGATTAGTCCATCTAAAAGGCTGGATATATGATTTGGATTCAGAAGAACAGATCTGCTTCCTGTTTCTGAGTAGCAATACAAAAGAGAAAAACAACTCCTAACACTTTCCCCTCTTAAAGACTGAAGCAGTACCCAGTGCACTGTGCTGTTCCACCAAGAGCAGGGCAGACCCAGCACAGCAAGAAGTCTTGCTGGGAGCTTTTGGAAGTCTACTCATTAGACTTTTTGCTGTTTTCTCGTTGCGGAGGTTTGTTCTGGTTTTGCTCTGCTTGCTCCCATGGGCTCTGCTGGCAGTGGGCAGCTGTTTTGAATCACTGACCCCAGCTGGCTGGAGCAAACATCTGCCTTTCATCCCGATGCAGCTGCTTCTGGGGTCAGGACTGCCCTCAGTCAAGCCCTAGTGGGAATAGTGGAAAAGGAGCTTTAGCCTGTATTTAGTTAATGTATTCTCTGTTTCTGCTTGAAACCTTTCTGTGGAGGGGTCTCCCTTTTGCTCTTGACTGGAGAGGGCACATTAAGAGATGGACTTTTACAGATATTGAGTTAGGCACGTAGAGTTTGAAGTGCAACCATCTCAGCTTGCTGTCAGCAAAGGAATCACCATGCACTGCACACCAATAGGCAACTGGTATAGCCATGAATTTGGTCCTATGCTTTTGCAGGGAGATCTGTCCTCTGAAGTGTTTAAGTGATGGCAGCAAGTACATACAGACCTCTACACCTGCCCCAACTGATTCTGTCCCCAGATGTAGATGCCCCTTGGTGATGGTGCAACACACTACTGATTGGCACATGGCAGTGATGGCACATCAGCAGGGCATCATCA
The DNA here is from genome assembly GCA_035041135.1 of Platyrinchus mystaceus. Taxonomy (NCBI): domain Eukaryota; kingdom Metazoa; phylum Chordata; class Aves; order Passeriformes; family Tyrannidae; genus Platyrinchus; species Platyrinchus mystaceus. Next base: position 17,762,147 of record JAWWLV010000144.1, read on the forward strand.
GTCCTCTAGAAAAAGCCTGGGTGCTCGAGATCCCAACGCAATGCACAACAGGTCAGTGGCAAAGCAAGACCCCTTGGTGCTGCTACAAAAGGGCTCATCTGCTCCCTGTGTCCCTCCCTAAGCACTTGCAGGGTGAACAGCTCTGTTCTTTGGGACAGATGGCTCAAAGACTTAGTGTTTCTCATCCTGTTCACAGTAACACAAGAGAGATCATGCGTGCATATGCTCACATATGTGCATGCACACACTGTACCTAGAGAGAAACCTGTAGGCTTTCTTCTGCCAGCTTTTGGGTGGTATCCTGAGGGACTGTGTCAGGTGGCACCTTCTCTTTTAGTTGTTGGCTTGGGAACCATAACCTTTTCCATTCCTGCCTTTCCAGGTTTCAATACCTGCATTTCCAAATGAGCCCTATGCTGTTCCATGACCAGCATTATTTGGGCCAGGCAAGCGATCATCTTGGGGTCACAGTCTGGGAGATTATTTGGGACCATTGCCTGCAATATGTAACAAAACTCAGTTGCAACTTGCAATAAAATCTCTCTCCCCTATCTTCCTCCCCCCACAAAACACACTATTTCTGCAAATCATATGGAGGAACTCCACTGTGAGCAAACTAGAAGGGGGTGGCAGGACTCACAGCTTTGTACTATTGAAAATGTCATGGTATTATTTTTTTTGTCTCTTTACCATTTGCATTCCATGTATGACTCTAATTTCTCTAATTGCCGTTGCTCATCCTTACATTCCCTCTGTGTCTGGAGGAAGGAAATGGGCTACGCCTCTCCAGCCATCAGCAAACCCAGAAGCAATTATTTTATTAAATGGAAAAAATATGGTTTTGATAGGAAAAGCCACACGCTTCACCCTAGGTGCCAGGCTGCAGCAAGGCACGTGCTTTGGGACACTGGCAGAACTCAACAACCACCACAGCAAAGGTGGACTCCTAGATCTCAGCATTTATTTTTCTGCTCCAGCCTGAAACTTTGGCTTCTGCAGCATCTCCTGCAATATTGAGGCTTCAAAATTAAATGTCCAGGATGTACCAAGCCTCTGCAGCATGTGCAGAAAACGGTCAGGGCCCCATGGCATTAATAACCCTTAATTGCCCATTCCAGCCTCACCTGGGTCTCCACCTTCACTGCCCACCCACAGCACCCAATAAAGCCCTGGCCATGTCCCCAGCTGTGGCTGAGGGTGCTGGGAAGCAGAATGTGCTGTGTGCTGGGAAATAGTTTATGGTGCAAGATGAATCTGTGGAGGTAAGTATTTGACTCCTCCAGGCATTATGAAGGCTAAAAGATCCCTAAATTCAGTGAGTGGAGTTAAAGAGCAGCTGCATTTCCCCCTGCTTGTGGTGGAGTTGATGTGTGCAAGTCATTGCTGATAGTCCAATGCCTGAGCCTGGACAGGCAGGTCTGATGCCTGCAAAGTAATCAGAGATTAAGGTAGGAACATCTTTGTCCTGGGTTTGTAGTGAGCAGTTGCTCTGTTTATGAGCATGATGTGATGTATTGTGGTGTTTGTGACCCAAGAACCATTTGCAAATGTTTGCTTCTTCTCTGGTATGCTTGCTGGGGGAAATCTGAGGCCCTTTGGGAAGCTGCATTTTCTGTCTTAACTCTCTCCTTGGCCCCTAGTTTGTCTCTGCTCCTTAAACCCCTTAGAGGGAGGAATCTCTGACAGTTCCCACAGCAAGGGAGCAAAGAGCTGGAGTGGCTCATTGCCCAGCTTGCATCTGCATTACACTCCTCTACAAAGTTAAAAATGTGTGCCCTCAGCTCCCAAGCCCAGTCCCTGCCTTGCATGTGTTACTCTTAATGTTGCTGTACACGATTTCCATCCTCCTGAAACAGTGCTGTGTGTTTCCAACCAGGGTATCTTGCTGCCCGGCTCCCTTGGGATAACTGTTCCCTGAATTGCTCAAGTCTGAAATGCAATCTCAGGGGAGGATGAGACATTTTTTACCATGCATGGTTTGAGATAGGAGGAATTAACTGTTGGGTGATGGTGTGATATTTGGTGCTGTGATGACAAATGAAGTTAGGAGGTAGAGCAAGGTGCTGCTGCCTAAAATAAGGCAACTGAGTTTTTACCCCTATAATGAACAGTCTAACTGAATCAGATTCCAGCTCTGTCCATCCCATTCTTATCTCACTGACTACCACCAGCTCAAGATGTTTCAAAGAAACATGCAATTTATTTAGCTACAAAGATAGAAAAGGTGACATTCCCTTTTTTTCCCAGTGTGGTCCACCTATGAAATTCAATAATGTAATATTAGAAAAAAGCCATTAGTATGGTCTCTAATAAAATACCCAGACCTGATGGGTTAGTGGCTATTATAAAGTTGTTAGATGTAATATGAATCTTCTTGGCAAACCCTGGCATTCATCGTACTTTCATGAGTAGCGAACATTTGTAGATATTGCCAGTTGTGGTCTCAGAGTGGAAAGCAACGGAGATAAAAATTGCAAAAGCAGCTAAATGATGCATGGGCTGAAATCCCACTTCCAATCAGACCCAGGGCATGCTGTGAAAAGATACAGTGAGCTACCTCCCAGCAGTTTGAAAGCCTCCTGAACACTTTATCCACCTTTGCCTCGGGAGAAAAAGGAGTGGGCAGAAACGGGATAATCTGACCTTTATATTAATTTTATCATAGAGATTATTTTAAATCCTGAAGCAGGAGATTATATAACCTTGTTGGTATTTGTTGTGCAGCTTTGAAGTGCAGAATAACCATCCGATCCCTGATTTTGTTTTGACTTTTTTAACATTTCACTGTAGGCAACATCCTAGCTCTTTTCACTCTATGACATGCTGCTTTTTTTTTCACTGTTTTTGGGTTTACAATTTCCTAATATTATCCTGTGCAATTTTGGAACTAAAATCTCACTTCTAACTTCCCTGGCACACAAGTTGGTCAGTTCTAATTGATCTCCAGTGGAGCAGAGGGAAGAGCTGCAGTGAACTTCCCTGTTCTCTTTTCTGTAGCTCCACAGTTTCCATCTTCAGTGGTTAAATTTGTTTTGAAGCCATGCCCGAGAGTCTTAGTCTTAGTGTTTGTCCTCTAGGTATTTTAGAAAAACAAAAAATAAATCCCATGTCTATGGGAACAGGAGCTGCGGAGTTCCTAAACAGAAGGGGCAGATTTTCAGAGTGGGGCTTTGCTAAAACTGATCCAGCTGCTGCCTATGGGAGATTCTTGCAAATTGCAAAGTAAACATGCATTCCCCTGTGCTGGGATCCTCTTTGTTTGTATGGATCTTTTTGTTTGTTTGTTTTTAATAGAAGATACTATTGCCTCCCTGCTGAGTATTCCTGTTGTCCAGGCTTGTGCTCTTGAGTTCTGCCTTTGCCAGTTGGCACCTGCACCCTATGTTTCCATAAGTCTAGTGCAAGCTGTGAATGCTGTTGTTGCTGCTTCCCAGGCTTCTGAATCAGATCAAAGGGTTATTTGAGCATTGAGGGAAATGAACACATTTGGCATGAGAGATGATAAATAAATGGTGACTAAAACAGACAAGGCATTTTTTGGTAAATTGAAGGCATTGGCCAAAAAACTTTGGTAACTCAGTTTTTGAAGATGAAGCTACTCTCTGACAAATGTTGTTTTAAAGAAAGAACCTAAACACACAGTGCCGACAACATTAAAGCAACTTGAAAGAGTTAACATCTAATCACAGATTTGGTTTCCTTGATTGACAGACAATTTTCAAAAAGACTGCAGTTTGTCAAGGTGTCATTCCTTTCTTTTTCCAGAAATCTCTCTTTGAAACCAGGGCAGGCAATTTCCTTCCTGTGATGGCATTCAAGACATGAGATACCCTTGTCTTTGACAGCAAAGGACATGGGTTTCATTTGAGCTTTTTCCTTTATCACTGACAACAATAAAATTGTCAAGTGTGTGATTTGAAACATCAAATTCAGTATGAACTTTTGTATAAGCAAGGGACATTGGACATAATAACATTTTTCTCCCATCTGTACTGATATATGGGACATCCAATTTGCCAAATGGTAAAGATTGGCTGATGTATGTGTATGGTAACTTATGTATAAACTATTGACAAACCAACAAGGTTATAATGAAGTCATCTTTTGGATTTAATAATAATTTTCCATTTCTCAGCATTGGTCCAAGGTAACGAAGTGATGATTCTTACCAGTGAAGACAAAGGAAGACTTTGTAGCTGAGGAAGTGCCCATTTTGATCGCAGGCTTGGAAATACCGTCTGTCGAATCACGGTAGCATTATTTTATTTTTATGGAGAAGCTGTATGCATTTGAACCTGACCCAAAACACCAAAGCTCTCTCTCTCTCTATCCAGAACATATCAATCATGTTGATCAACTGATGATTTTGAGTATTTTAGTTTTTGAGTGCCTAAACACTAAGACTTGAAAGTCACTGGCATTTACTGGTTTTCAGATTGAACTATAAAGTCTGTGTGTTATGTAGAGACAAATGGGATCTTTAGATATCCTTTCAAATACTGACCTTGAACTTCACTTTGTTAGAGTGTGAGCGCTACAAGGTGTGGATGAGCTGGTTCATTGAGAGGAGAGCAGATTTTGCCTTGTGAACCATGTGTCATGTCAAACCCCTGGCTTTTGTGTGATGCCTATCAGTATATTACAACTGTGGCCAGGTGAACTGTAGTATTAGGTTTTAACTCTGTTGTTGAGTCCTTAGAAGGTTTTTAGCTTGTCACGAATACGACATGATTTTCAAAGTTTTGTGGGGTTTTTTTCCTTTTAAAAGTAAATAGGCATTGCCATGCAACTGTACCTCAATACCTTTTAAAGTGAGTCTTTATTGTGGGAATTATCTGTAACTCCAAGTGTTGTTCTATAAATTGAGAGCAGCCAAATTGTTAAGGCAAAATTCCCTGTCAGAAACAGGGACACAGCTAAAAGCTAATAAGGAGCAGTTCTTATGTAAGCTGTGTGAGATCCTAAAAAAACTGAGGAAAACTAAATGAACACATGATAAACCCATGGCAGTCTATGGTCTGTGATAGTAGTCACTCACCACGCTTGTTCTTTTACCCCTGCCCAGGCACAGTACCCTGCATTTTACCTTTACCATTGGAGTTAAGTGCAGGTCTGTGCATGGTTGGCTATAGAGGAGGAATTTGACTGGTGGTAACATGGTGTATTGCCATAAGACAGTTGCATCCAACAGTGAGCCTACACCCAAAACTTCACCAAAAGAAACCAGCAGCACCAGGAGGTGACTGGGTGGCACTGCCTGCCTATGCTGAGCTGACCTAAAACCTGTGGGGTTCTACAGAGCTGATCCAGAAGCATTGCTCATTTTTATGTTAGTAGCCAATGGTCCCCAGCTCAGAATAGTGTATTGGTTTTATCTCCCAGACCTCTTTCCACTCTTAAATTACTGCTACCTCCAGCCCCCAAACAGCAAAAATACACAATGCTACAGTTTCTTCATAAGAGCAATTTAGCTTTTGGTGCTGAATTATGGGCAAAACCCTGAATCTAACAGGGTATTTATTTTACTTAGCAAAAATTATCCAACAGTAAAAGCATAGTTGCTGCCATTGGAAATATGACTGTTTGAATAAAAGTTATGGCAGCAGTAAGATTCAGCTATGGTATGTTAATTTGAATGTGCAGTAAATATGTCGGGATTGCAAGTCAGTTTAAGAGCTAAAATATAATTGTTGTAAAACACTGATCTGCAATTTATTCATGTTTTTCCCTACTGCTTGTGGGCTAGCAATATTTCAGTACTATAATCACAATTTGAACCTTATAAAAAGGTTTGGTGTGGTTTTTTGTTTTGGTTTGGTTTTTTGGTTTGGTTTGGTTTGGGTTTTTTTTTTTTTACAAGTCAGCAGAAGTAGTATTTTATTACTTTTTGTGGAATTCTTTGAGTGCAATACACATTTGAGGAGGAAAATGAAAGTCAGGGAATAAAAGTCAGCAGTGGCTACCTTACTCTTGCTTCTCCTTTCTGAAAGATAGACGGCTGAGTGTGCAATGAGCAATTTGTCAATCAACTTGGAGCTCAATGAAATGCCTGTCAAAGTGGGCTTTTGTTACATTTCAAATGCCATTTGACCCTGCAGTCATGCTTTCTGTAATGATGTTCTGTGATAACAGGTAGATATGTTGTTTTCTTTTTTAATAAAAATCCATTAGTGACCTGATATATTAATTAAAAATTAGTTTGCTGTATAATTGAGTGGGAAAAAAAAATCCTGGAAACTTCTTTCAGCTTGATTTAATAATTAAATTTGTGCTTTAGACTGTCAGCTTTCAGTCACAAGCATGTTCAGGGATGGTTTTTCATGACAGTCATGTTGACTGTTGGTTACTCAGAATCTGCTTCCCATCTTCTCTGAGAAAGCAGAGAGGGGACATGAAGCATGATACCTGCATCATGCTTTGAACATCTGGCTAATATTACAGTTAAGAGGTGATGATCATATTCTCATCTGAGATCAGCAGTACATCTGAACAACTGCATGTGATCATCAACCCCCAGCAGAAACTCCAGGGGTGATAGAGGAGAGGCTTTAAAGGCAGTCCACCCTTCAGCAGAAAAAAGGCTTCTGGGAGCCACCTAAGGAAAAAGAGAAGGCAGCCTGTTCATTTGTCCTTATTAGGAACTACTTTTGAAAAGCTTGTAAAGCTTCACTGCTCCAGAGGAAAGGTATGTCTGCCGATTGAGGAGAGGAAGAGAAACAATAGTACAGCTTAGGCTAATGTAGCCTTTTGAGTTTCACAGTCAGATGAGCTTGAGAGATAAAAAAAAAAAAAAAAAAGGATAAATACTCGTTTGTACTCATTATTTGTTATATTTTTGCATCTTTTTAAATTTGGGTTTTTTAAAGCATTAAGGGAAAGGGGACTTGACAAATCTTTACTAGATATTAGGTAAAGCTGAATTAGTGTGGTGAGAACATTGGTCATCTGCACAGTCCAGGCTGCTGTGAATTTCAAAGCTAACACACTTTACATTAGTGGGTTTTGATGGTCAGAGTCTGCACAAAAAATGAGAACCAGGGATAAATTCTTTTAATTTTCTTTTTAATTGTGTTGAAGCATGGCATTTCCTGCTTCCTGCCAGGAAGGGGCAGGAGGCTGCTTGCATTAAGATGGCTCTCTATCAGCATCTCTGGGTAAAGAGGTTGCAGAGAATAGCCTCCCCACAACATTTACAATCCACCTCAGAGCCAGTAGAAATGGGGAAGAGGAAGCAGAATGTGGGGAATAAGATCCTAGTAGAAGTCACTACTGTCCCTGTTTTGCGGATCCCCAAGCAGGGATAATCCTTATCATGACTTTAATATCACATTGCTCTTCCTCTGATAATGAAATTCCTCTTGTTTGAAGTCTAGCACCCATAAACTAGCAATTCACTCTCTGCAGGCACACATATGGTCCTGGCAGAGTATAAAGGGTGTACCATGGTCATGCCCTGTATGTCCCCACCAGGAAGGGCAGGTGCCTGCAAGGACATGGGCCACTGACTAATTCAGCACATGAACTGGTGCTTTCTTTTGTTGACATTGTGCTTGGCTTGGCAGGAGCCTCCTCTGTTATCCTCCCCCAACCCTCCTGCTCCAAAGCAACATTACAACCCCTGTTAAAAGTCAAGTGCAACGAGTGCAGGTGTACAGAGCCTTGGATGTGAAGGAAAGCAGGCTGGGAGAGGCTGCAGGCATGTGTATTTGTCCTGCATAGGTTAGGAGGGAGACGGAGAGAGATGGGTCCCAAGAGCAGGATTTGAGGGAAAGGAAAAACTCACAAGGTAGAAGGTGTTGTGTAATGATATCATGAGATGCAGTCTCAGTGGGTAGCTGCTGTTAAGAGACTTTGAATATGTAGAGCTGCAGAGAGCAGGTGGCATGGTCTGCTTGTTATACTGCAATAAGACTAAGGGCTGCAATAAAAGGCTGACCAGATGCCTCTTCCCCTGAGCACTCTGGAAAAGCACACAACAGCCTCTGCCTTTTCTTGCCATTTTTTTCCCATTTTTTAATTACAGTTTATTTTTACATCAGGTGCCACACTGTTTTCCATCTCACAACTGCACAGGTGAGGCATTGGGAAGGCTGGAGGTCAGAGATGAAGCATGTCCAGGTTTAGGGTCAGCTCTGCTGTCCCTACCCCGTTATGCAGGAGCAACGTGTCCAGAAACCCTTTTCCTGCCTGCCTGGCCTGGCAGGGCTGAAGTAATTTCCCTCTAAATATAACTCAGTGAAATGGTGGAGCTGAGCTCTGCTGGCATAGCAAAGCACAAGGAAGGGGAAGGCCAGATGGCTAATTCATGCTGAAAAGCAGCATGAGGGAGTGGAGAAGACAGGCAATAACTTGGCAGAGTTACCAATTTCTTGGATCCCTTAGAAAGGGCATTTTACCTCTCTGTGCTTCTTACCCTTGGCTTCTTAAGTTTTTTTTCAGATTAAGATACCTATTTGTCAGTGACTGTCGCTCCAGACAGGGGATAATCATGGCATGCAAAGTTTAAGCATGTAGTTTAATATATGAGATATTTAATCAAAGAAGGGAAGCAGGTTCATCCTCCTGGAAATCCAAATCATTCATTTCTCTGACTGCAGCAAGCCGTGGCAGGTGAGTGTGGTGGTGACTTCACACCAAACTGGTGTGCTGTGGGATCTCCTTGCCATATATGACATTACAGTTCCCTTAAGTCATCTGGAGAACATGATGCCAGTTTTATGTTCATTTTAGGAGGACAGACAGCACCTGATCCAGCCAATAGTCATTTAGATCAGAAGTACCCTTCTGTGGGTTTGAGGTTTTTTTTGGGGAAGGTGGTTTTTTTTTTTGAGCATGGACCAGGAGGTAGGCAGTTAATGACTCTGGGCTTAGTGCCATTTTTGACTGATTAGTAAATAAAGGTTTTCCTTGTTGAGACACAGGTCTGACACAGGTATTTCCCACAGCAGATGCTGATTCAGATTTTCTGTTACTAAACAGAGTAAGTGGGTGGACTGGATCTCTGTTTAAGACTCAAAAATTGTATATGTTATACATGACTTTCCTATGACCTTACTTGAGACCTCAGGCACTTCCCAGTCCTTCCTTTTTCCACCCACTCTGCCTGGATGCAAGTTTCCAGAGTCCCTTCAGTCTGCCTGCCAGAAGCAGCAACAGCTTTCTGCCCCTGGTCCCCAAGTCAGGGACTCTTTTTAGTGTGCAGATTGTCTGTCTTGCCTATAAATGCAGCTTCATTTCTAGAATTGAAGCTTACTACTAGGCTTACAGCCTAGTAGTGTAGCTCTAATTACTCACTTCTTGCACAGTAAGCTAGACTGCTGGTCTGTCCATGGCTGTCTTAGATGTGTCAGGAATGGGGGACAAGAGAGTTGGAGGGGTGCAGTGACTCCTCACTAGATGCTCATATGATGGAAAGAGGGGGAGATGGCACTCAGACAAAGTTTCTGTCTCAGCACTTGATATTTGCCTGGGATGTTGTGTCCTTTGGGCCAAAGTTCTCTCATCTGCCTTGGCACATGTTAGCTTTGGATCTGCTACAAGAAAAGGTTACAGTCCACCTATCTATTACTCAGTGCATTTAAGAAAGTACACTGTGACACCAAACTGTAGCAAATGGGTGAATTCCAGAAGTAGGGGGTAGCCTCAAAAAATGTGGAAGCTTTTTTAATTTTTTTTTTTTTAATAGCAGCAATGAGTTTATTGAGAGAACCATTGAGGAAGCATAGGGTAACAAAGGGCTGAGATACTCTTTCTGCTAAAACACACACAGATATTCCAGTGCATATGTTGTTCATATTTGCCAAGAGTGGAGAAACTTAGGCCATGCTGTGGCAAAAGCTTCAGGTGACATAAACAGTTACAGGTGATGAATTAAGTGCAAACATTTCAAATTATCACCTTTTTTGTTTGCCGTACAGAAGTCACAAGTCAGTTGACAGAAAGAACCAAGTGGCACTGTGGTGCTAAACGCCTGAAACCAAAGCGAGACAAAAGGTATGCCTAAAACCTCTGCTAATAACCCAGGATAAGCTGAAGCTGGGATTTGTCCTAGGCTGGGGAAAATGAATGCAGTTAGTTATTGGCTACTTGCTGAACAGCCACTGGTACCATAGGTGGGATATCAAAGCAGTTTCAGATTCAGGGCTGCAAGGTTTGCTGGGTTTCTATTGAACCACAGCAGATCAAATGAACCCCCCAAAATTTGGGATAGATTAAAAGAAATAGAACTTCAAGGCCTTTTAAGCATCTAAACAGAAGCTGACATTATGAAATTTGATTTAGTAACAGGGAGAGTTATAGAGAAAAGTGTCACAAACCTGAAGCTTACTACAGTCAGTCCAGTGTTACAGGGATTTCATCTGTTTCACTGACAAGATTGAGTAAAGGTGTTTGGGCCATTCCTAGTTAGATTCTTGTGGCCTCTGAGATCCTTCCCCATGTCTTTGAGATGGTATGAGCAGCAGACAGGGATGGCTTTGCCAACCTGCGAAGCTTCACATCTGGCTCACAAAAATACTGTGTTGGAAGAAGGCTAGCATGGCAATGAGTCTGTGTTTGCTTCTTAGCTGTTCATTAAAGAAGACAGGGAGGGAGAAACAAATAGATACTGCAATGAAACCTCAGAATAAGAATCAAAAAGTCAACCAGGGCACAGAGGCAGTTGGGTAGATCTGCCCTATGCTGCAAGTAAAAGCAGAAAAACTGTCTTCAAGTGCTCTGGAGTAGGGAGAAATATTGCTGGCTCACCAGCTGATTAAATAAAACATTGCCTTTCTGCAGGAAAATGGAGCTTTTGAGCAGTTCCTTTACTAGCTGCTGTAGCTTATTAGACTATGTTGAAGCAGAGTCCAGAAGTACAGTTTGCTGGCTTGTCTGACTGTTAAGGCTAGCTTTTCTAATGATCTCTGGGCATCTTGGACCAGCCTGTCAATGCCCTTCTCCTAGCAGTGGGAAGTTGATTGTGCCATACAGTATCTTCCATTCTCCTTGGAGTCCAAAGGGAATGTAAAAACTGTCAAAATCTCCTCTGAAGCTTGCATTCCCCTGCCACTGGTCACACAAACATTAGTGGGATGCTAGATCCTAGAGAGCTTGAAACCTTGTTTCCCTGTGCAAAAGATTGACTTGGTTATTAGAAGACAGTCGGACCGCCAAACTTTTGCAATCTCTGCAGAAGGGAGTAGCTTCAGTATTGCTTGCTTTATTCATTTGCTGAGCTGAGTTAGGAATGGCTGAGCACAGGGCTTGCAAAGCAGGATCCAGCCTGTGCTCACATAACGTGCTTCAGCTGCAGATTTATGGATGAAGCCATTCACTTCCCATTCCTGGGCTTCCTCCCCTCTCTTCTCCAGTGTATGGCACACTGGGTTACTGTGCTGGCTGCTGAGCTACTGGAGCTGTTTGAGCCTGGACTAAGTTTGGTGTGATTCATGGTGTTAATGATGCACTTCCTTTGCAGTGAAGGAAGAAGCCTTTTGTCCTTTCCTCCTTGTTTCAGTATAGTTTTGCTTTACATCTGTAGAATATCATTATTTTGTCTCCAATTTGTATTAATTTTTGCAAATTAGTCCCCACAGTGAGAGTCTGTATAAAGGTTTCGTGCTGCATCTTCTAAGCCTGCCTTAATGTCAGTGTGTTTATCTTTTGAAGCTAATAATTAAAAGGGGGAAAATACTGTCTGTGGATTTCTGTCACGATGCCAGTTGAGTCCATTTTCTCTTGTTGGTAACTATCAGATCTGACTTGCACCCACAACAGACTGTGTTTGAGGGGGAAAAGTGTCACTGCTTTTATTTCATGTCTGGCCTGACAAGAATAGTAATGAGAGCAGCAAAGCAATCGCGTCTCCAGTTAGCCAGCTACAAAACAGGCAGGCTGAGTCCTCGATGTACTGTCAATTCCATGCGTTGTGTAGGCAATTAACATTGATGCTGAATTAATTAATGATGAGAAAACATCAAAGGATTTGGGTGCTTCAGTTCAGATGAGCACCAGAAGCTCAGATTGTTATCCAGACTTTTCTAGGAGTTGTCTGAGTGGATCTTATAACCAGTGTTTTGATGCTGCAAACCACAAAGGGGCTGGGGCTTCCACCCCATATGTCATATGTCCAGACCTCTAAAAAGTTCTAGGAGATCTTTTTATGTAGAATGAGCATTTCTCTTGTATCTAATATGACCTGTTTTGTAAGTATCTCATCAAAAGACTTACAATTCTGTTTTAGAGATACACTGCATGGGTTTACTTACAGCAGGTTACTAGTCACGACTTGTCCATTTTTAAGTTAAAATTTGAATTCTGTTAACGGTGATCTCTACAACAGGCAAAAATAAAGGAGAGGAGGTTGGCAGTGATGCCACAAGCAGAATCTGCCATCCAAGGCAGCATTTCAATTCCTTCCTTTCATAGCTTGAAGAAAGAATTAGCCTATGTATTTTCTGGAACCATGGCTATTGAGCCTGCCTTGGTAGTAACTGTTTCTTTAGATGAATCAGAGAAACATAATGAATGGGGTTTGCATGGCAAAGTTTTGGTAGCAGAGGGCCTAGAGAAGCAGCTTCTCTGAGAAGTACTAGAAGCTTCATCTGTGTCTGTCAGGGCCAATAACAGCCAGCTCCAAAACATACCTGCTGCTGACCAGGGCAGAGCCAATCAGTGATGGTAGTAACACACCTGCAACTAAGATGTCCAGAGAAAACAAGTTCATAACACTTAAAAAAACCCCCAACCAACCAAAACTGCCCTCCCCAAACCCCATCTTTGGTTACAGGTCTGGTCTGGCTTTATCCCACCAACTTTTAGAGTCAGATATGAAATGGCCATGGGCGGTGCTGGAACTAGATATGTTGATTGTTACTTTGCTACCTCCAGTTGCTGGGCTTAGAGAACTGCTGGCCCTTGTAAAATCCCAGCTGCTACAGGCTCACATGGCTTGCAGGAGTTGCTTTGAAGAGGATTCTGATATTATTAAAACTGGAGAGCATCTACTTGTATTTAGCCTGGTAAGTGTGTTTTGTTGCTTCAGTTCATATAAATGCTTCTTTGCGTCTTCACAGAATCACAAAAAATGCTGAGTTGGAAGGGACCCTCAAGGATCATAAAGACCCACCCTTAGCCCTGCACAAAACCATTCCCTAGAGTCACACTATGGGCCCAAGAGTACCATTCAGATATTTTTTGAACTCTGCCAGGCTCGGTGCTGTGACGGCTTTTCTGGGGACCCTGTCACAGCACCCAACCACCCTCTAGGTGAAGAACCTCTTTCTAATATCCAATCTAAATCTCCTCTGACACAACTTCAGGCCACTCCCTCAGGTTCTGTCACTGCTCACCACAGAGGAGAGATCAGTGCATGCTTCTCCACATTCCATCACGAGGAAGTTGTAACTGCAGTGAGGTCTCCCGTCAGTCTTGTCTTCTCCAGGCTGATCAGACTAAGTGATGTCAGCTTCTCATAAGGCTTCCTCTCAAGGCCCTTCACCATCTTTGTTGCCCTCCTTTGGACACTCTCTAATAGCTTAACATCTTATTTTGTGGTGATCAAAACTGTACACAATATTCAAGGTGAGGCTGCACCAGTGCAGAGTACAGACTAGATCTGAACAATCTGGTCTAGTAAATGGTCCCTGCCCATGGTATGTGTGTGTGTGTTTGAAACTAGATGATCTTTAAGGTCCCTTTCAACTCAAACCATTCTGTGATTGTTTGATACGTACAGCACTCGCTTTGGTCCTGTCCTACAATCATAAATATCTATTCTTCCTATAGAGGAATGCAAGTGTTAATGACTGAAGTGTCAGCTGTAGAAAGGGGTGAAAAACAGAACTGAGCAGCATGAGTTGTTGAAAGGAAATCACACCACAGTATGTGGAGTGTGGCATAAAAATGTTGCTGGTGGGTCACAACGCAGAATTCTTCCTGCAAGTCTGGCTTCAGAATATAATTAGGTGTATGATCCCATATGTGTGCTTGAAAAAGTTTCTTACAGACAAGAATAGGAAAGTTTTAAAATTAAAAAAATATGAACCAAAGGGAATGAAAGTAGTCAATGTTTTATTATCCAAAGACAACTTTGATGTTGAAAAGTTGCACACAACTCCAACCATCAATTAAATTCACCTCATCTGTGGCCTGCTTGATTTCAAAGGTCTTTGAGAAGACTTTTACAAAGAAAATTTTTAAAGTTCTTGCATTGTAGCTAGTATTTAAAAAATCATGACTTTTTTTTTTTTTATGACTACACATACCCCTTGCCTCTTCCAAAGGTAGCAAACCAAACATCTGTTTTTTAGGCTCAATGATGCTTGGATCATGATCAAAGGGAAAGGTTGCCAATTAACCCCCATGGTCTCCCTACCATGTGTGTTTGATGCCATATTTTTTCCATTTGATTTATTTCATCTAAGCTTGATATTAAATCCCTTACCAAATTCAGATTAGCCATGGCTTTCCCATTGCTCTGACAACACATCAAAGCTCCAGAGGACCCAGAAGGTTGAATTAGCCACTGCCTGAGTCTTCATTGAGCTGATCTTAAAGATACGTACCTCTGTAAGGAATAAAGGGAATAAATGATATCTCTGCTCAAAACTGTTCATAGAAGTTAAATGGGTATAAGGTAAGACTGAGCTAAATTTAAACAAGAAGTACTATGCAGAGTGAGCTATATACAATAAAAAGGGGTTGTATCTCTTATGGAAAAATTGCTAGAAAATAAGCAACAAAGAGCTAGAATAACTTGGAGTAATTTTAGTATATATTTCATCAAAATGGGATGTATTGTGTTACTAATGGAAATATAGTTGCTATTTGAATTAAAATAACTTTAGGGAAGTTGGGAGGAGCCACAAGGCACTGTAGAAACTACACTCTACTGTCATTGCTTACTACAATCATTATTACATTTTAAAGACAAAAGGACAAAGACTTTAAGTCTATCTCGGGGAATTAGGCTACTCCCAAGAGCACCCAGCAGTGTGGAAAACATGCAGCTAATATTTGGCAGAAAGAAGGTAACAGTTTGTTTAGAAAAGAGAAAAAGAAAAAGATGAATGTGAATTTAGCCTTTAGGGGCTCAGAGTTAAAAGACTTTGTGTACAAGACTGGCTGGACCTCATTGGCCCAATAGGATAACTGTTACCTTGATGGTGTCCCTTCAGGTAACCCTATCCTCAAGAATGAGTTATTTATATTATGAGCCTACATGTCCTCCTTACCCCTCAATGAGCAGTCTAAATCAGAGGTAAATGAGCTGGATTTGGTCCTATGGCATTTGCAATACAATTGTGACAGTAACCAGTAGGTTGGGCAGGGCTTTGCTGTCACTGTCTGGGGCAAGTCTCCATGTGTCATCTGTGAAGACACAGGCAATGTCAGATGCTGTGATGTCTGTATAATTTCATATAGTCTATTTTGTATGACAAGGTGCAAAATCTTGGGTCTAGCAGTTGCAATTAGGATTATATCTCAAGGGTTGTTCAGAAGTCAAGGAAGACTGGTACAAGTCTTTGGACCCGTGCCAGGTGTGGCTAGATGCTTTTTAAATTTCTCCTTCAAGTACAACTGCCACTTCCTGGTGAGCCAATTCATAATTTTTCCATTGGGGAGACTGTGGGGAGTCATTTAAACTAGAGCACAGTCTCAACATAAGAAGAAAAGAGTAAAGGAGGGAGCTGTGGTTTGCTGAAAGGATGAGTCAAGTTGTGGGGGTGAGGAAATCCTTTGGGACCTAGAGTAGGAGCTGTGCAAGATGGGAAGAATTATCTGTAACAGCAGTGTAGTTTTCATTGACAGTTCCTTACAAAGGCAGTTGTGCAAAATAGTAAAGCATGATACAGTGGCATTGGAAAGACATTTCTTAAAAAGAAAGAAGGCCTTGTGTTTGAAAAGAAAGGAGAAGGTCAGAAGAGAATAATATAAAACATAGAGCCAAATGTGATCACTCTCACAGCAATGGTCTAATGGAGAAAGACTCTCCACTTGAACAAATATTGCTTGTGTTAGGTGATAGTTATACTGCTTAAGGAGGTGACTGAGATCAGTTTAGACCCAGGTTTTGTATATGAGATGTGCTGTGTGGCCAGGTATGAAGGCTGTTGTGAAAGGGAAGAAGATGAGCTGCCTCTGTATACTGGATGGGACGAGGAGAGACAGTTTTCCGACAAGAGGAAACATTTCTAACAGCTGGCTAGTACTGCCCTGGGCTTGAGCCATCTGCAGAGGTTTTGGAATCTGAAACCTGAGGTCTTGCTCCACTCAGGTATGTTTAAGGGTGCGTGTAAAACTAAGAATGTAAATTTACCCATTTGTTTTCAGTGTGTAATGAATCTAAGAATGTTTATTATCTATAGCCTTTGAAGTCTGGGCATATACTGACACAATTGCTGTTAAACTTAGTCTTATGTGTGTGGGTGGAAGGGCAAATACTGAGATAGAAAAGTACTGTTTTTCAGCTGCTGATTGGTACTGTGGGCCACAACTATACAACTTCAAAAGCACACTTATGATACTCATCAACATCCAAAACACAAGTCTGATGTAGGAATGTGAAAAGATGCACAGGAATTTATGAACTCGCATCTCTGGCACTTGGCGTTTAGTTTTCTCCAAATGTGCCTGCTCACTGCCAGCAAAACTGTTTTGGTTCCTTTCCTTGAAAAAGATACTAAAAGAAAAAAAAGAAACCTTTTTCTCTGTACATGATCATGATCAGCAGTACAGATGTTTTTGATTTTATTGTAGCACACTCCTACCTGTATCACTATCATCCTCTCTAAAAACTTCCTTCCTTTTCCCTGCTTTATTTATATTGGTTCTTGGGTCACATGAATAAATATGTCTCTCAAAACTTTCTGTTAACAATAAGTGTCTCCAGACAGTTTATCTTTGGACAAACAAACTTCCATAGGCAGGTCATAAAGCTTTGTTCCAGAGACGTGTTGGCAATCTTGTGCTATTTAATGGTGAAATGGGCTTTTTTAGTTTTAAAATAATTTTGGGTCTGATTAATTTTTTCTTTGCAGTGGAGTGCTAAATTGAGCCAGAATAGAGCTGGTATCATCCATTGAGCCCTTTGTAAAACATAAAGCAGAAAATGTCCTGCTATTCTTGTCAATGAACATGGCAAACTTTCTTTACCTAAAACATAATTTCCCAAGGAGATCAATAGTCCTGAATATATGAATTTAAAAGGAGAAAAGTCACAGTGTTTTTCTGGCATGTCTACTGCTTACTGGTTCTTGCCACTGAAAGTCTTGTACTTCACTCTTAGCTTACCTCCTCCAGCTTTGATTTTAACCGTGAGTACCCTTACAGCTTTGTCTTTGAAATGGAAAAAAAAAAAAAAAACCAACAAAACAAAAAAACAGGTTTCTCAAATGCTATTTCCAGTCTTTCAAGAGAAAGAAGTCTTTAAGAGCAGGTGAAAAGCAACCCTGAAATGGTAACAGAGGAGTGAACCTCAGTTCTACCTGCAGTACCTCCAGTACATGTCTCCCCCAACTTTTCACATAAGCTGGGAAGAACAAGAACCCATGGGAAGGCTTTTAAAACCAGAAGTGTTTAGAGTTTTAAGTTGCTTTTGGTTATTGCCTTTGCCATTTTCATCTCTGGATCTGAGCAGGCAGAAAGGGGAGGGCACCTAAGAAAAATGGGATGGGAGAGCCACAATAATAAGGCTGAGTACTTACAAAGTGTGAGAATTGTCCTGCATAACCAGACTGTTTTCCCATGGCGAATGTCTGAAGTCAGTATTAAAATTGGTTAGAGAAATACAGATACTTAGAGCTCAATTTTCAAAATCAGGTTTTTAATTCAGCAATTAAACACCTGCACACTGATTAGTTATTCAGAAAGCCTGTCAGCACTTACCTATTTCAGTGGGTGTCAAGTGCCAATTTTAGGTCTAAGTGCAGATGTAGGAGCATGAACAGAGGGTTTCAAGATTGGAAACCAGGCTCTTAACAACAACAGGTTCATCTGCCTGTGACTCCTCTGCACTGAACAGCAAAATCAACTAAGCATAAATGGGGAGAAGGCTAAGAATAAAGAGCACAAACCATCTAATAGCTGCTGTTACAAAACTGTCGGTAAATGACTTGCTGCTTGACAAGGAAAATACTGTTCTGCTGAACAGGACAGCAGGTTCTTCACTTCCAAATTTCTGCTGTTTCCTTTATTTGCTTCCTTTTAGTTTCTGAAGTATTTTTCAGTGCCTTCACCTGCAGACTGAGCGTATGATTTAATGGAGTACAGCACCTTCTGAACCCACAGAGACTGGCTGCTGTTTGACACCCTTCTCCCATTGGGGTAGAGGTAGTGTGCTAAGAAGCACCCATGTATTCTACCTAATGAGAGAACAAAAAGCCTGAAGTCTGAATGAATGGAGGAAAAAAGTGTAATAAAAGACAGAGTGCAAAATGAGACATTGAAGGCAGCAGGACAAACACAGCTCCTGTCATCAGGTTTCTCCCTGATCTGGGGACAGATGGTCTATCATTCCTAGCCTGTGCATCAAGATCCCCTGGGAGCTGTGATCAAGTATTTTCTTTAAATCCAGGCTAACACACTGATAGTGTGAGCCACATATATCATAGATTTGAGGTATGGATTTCTGCCTTATTCAATGTAAACCCAAAAAGAAAGGCAGCCTTGTCAGCCTCATGCTAATATCTGCTGGAACTTTTCTTGTGTGGAGGAAAGAAATCAGTACATTCCCAGCCAGACGCTGACTGAGAAAAAGCAGCAATATTTCCAGTATGTAAGGCTCAGAGCAGGGACAAAATGCTATAAACACATTTGTGCAGGACCTTCTAGAGAAGGCAAAAGAAAACTTGCCAAACAAGAGAGCTCAAGCTGGTATAAAGGTCATTGTAAAGGCCAGTAAATGGTGATAGTGCCTTGCCTTAAAAAATTTAGCTCTTTGAAAATGAAATCCTGTTCTCAACCAGAGCAGGACTCCTCATTGGGATGAAAAAAAAAGGCTGAGGTTTGTGCCTGAAAACACAAATTTACTCAGGTCTTGAAGGTGGGTAGAGGAAGTGCTCTGGAAGTGCATTCTCAAAAGTAAAAGTGACGAGACCCCAACCTCTTGCTCCCTATGGGTGGGAGAAGGCTGGCAAAAGCTATCGTTCTTTCCTCTATCGAAGGAAGTGATGCTGCCTCCCAAATAAGTGTTGCAGGCTGAAGTGGCATTTTAGAAAGCTACCTGAGTTAACCCTGACCTCAGGAGAGCCGGTTCAACAGTGCTGTGCTAGGAAGATATGAGCATCATGAAGAAAATTCTGCTTTGGTGCTATAGGCAGCTGCAGCTCCTGCAGCGTGGAGGCTTGCCACCTCTTCTAAGGATGGCAAAGATGAAGCCTCTCCTGTAGGGTCAAGATTTAGAGTGTTAATAGCTGATATTCATCAGTCTGTCATCACTGTTTATCAAAATAATGTCAAGCATTCAGAACCAGTCTATACCAGAGTCAGCAGATCTTTTTTTGTTTAGCAATTCTTTTCTCTTGTAGTACAGGAGAATTAAACGGGAGGGCCTCTATAACTCTCCTTTGCTGTTCATTTGCTTACCCTTTCCTACCCTTTTGTCTATCCCTTACCTCTGCTTTGAGTCTTGGCACCAGCTGCTTGATGTGACATGGACAGCAAGACAACCAAAGCTGATGGGGCCTCAAATCCTGTTCTCAGCAAATATATGGTGAGCAACTACAGCCAGCTGGATTGGTGCAAAGAGGTCTATGATTTTTATCGGTATCTTGGCAATGTCAAAAATGATGTTGCCAACAATAGAGTCCCAATGAGTCTGATGCTATTCTATTCAGAGAGTTTTGGCTCAACCAGGAAAGAGTGGGTGAGGAGATGAATTACAGCGAGCCACTGCAGGATTAGAACCTTTGTTTCTATTTACACTTGGGTCTCCTTTCCGCAAATTGCATAATTTATTCTAGAAAAAACACCAGCTACTTGTCCTGTGTCATGATGGTGTTGTTGAACTTTGAGTAGATGCCCTCTGATTTGGGGTTGTTGGTAAAACAAAGCTTTAATGATTTAGTTGCTGGGAATTTAAAAAAAAAAAAGAAAAAAAAAAAGAGCCCTCAGTTCTTATACTGCTTTTTAAATCCCATCATAGCTAAATAACATCTGGCCTTCTATAAATACAGCAAGCCAGTCATTAACAGTGGGACTATTCACTGTTTACAGAGCTGCATATGAAAAGAACCAAAATGCACAGTGTTTGCTGAAAACTGCGCAGCATCTGCCTGCAATAGGCTTTTGATAAACCACATCTTACATTCCAGTCAACTTCATATTCCAGTATTTGGATATCTTGTGTATGACTAGCTGTCTTATTTTCCAGTGTCATGGACATGTTACTGCTATAGGCAACATGAGTTTCTAATGTGCACAGAAACTTCTTGTGTTCAGAACCTTGAACCCCTGCTTCTGTTTAGGTATGTAAAGACAGTTCATCTGACCGATCAGCCTTCTATTCAGGTAAAGCCTTTTGTTGGATCAGGCAAAGTTGTGATTACATTAGGGATTTCTTAGAAATATCTTAGTTGTCATTACACTGCAAATCCCAGACTTGTAGATCTTGAAAGCCAACATGAGGTCCAAATGCAGAAACAAGGATCTCCATCCACTGAGGCTGAGCATCTTTATAATCCACAGGAGCTCTGGTGTACAGTCCACTGACACTGTGGTCCCTCCAGGATTGGGATGTCCAGCCAGACAATTGCAAATGGGTATTTTAAACCAGAATTTTTTTCACATGCTGGAAGTTAGGAAGTCTGGTTTCCACTGCCTTTTTCCTGTGCAGATATGCTGATGCTTAGTAAAACTCATGAGCCATTTCCCCAGGAGCTAAGGAGAGGAATTTTTCCCTACGTACATCCCAACTCTGTGAAACACGTGTAGAATCTAAGTGCATGTGAGAGATCCATCTGTTGTGTTTAGCTAAAAATTGCCTGAGAGGCTAAAAAGTGACCTTTGGGTGGAAAGGCAAGGGTAGGTAGAGTGAGATCCCATAACGATTCCTTCCGGAGAAAAATCAGACTGGAATGAGGTGTTTTCAGTCAATGATTGATAGAAGAGCCTGGCGCTGAGACTGTGTGGGGAATCACCATTGGTTTCTCTCTCAGCAGGGCTGCTGCATTAATTGTATTTCCCAGCAGGATGCTACAATGAAGGTGGCACAGGAGGGTTGGAGCAATCGCTTTTTGCTGTGAGAAAGGCCAAGAGAGCTGGCAAGACTCATGGCTGCCCTTGCAAAGGCACATTCACTCATGACAAGATCGGCAGCCTCCAGCACTCATTGTAATTATGTTCAGTAAAAACTGTTTCCTCTTCATTGTGAATAGACACAGGGATGGATTCGCACCCCCATTTCTGCCTGCTTCATCCTGCTCCCACCAGCCTGACCACCTCTGCTATAGTACTGGTGGCAGAAGTGAGGGAGGGAGCCTTTCTGAAGGAGAATGAATTGCCTTGCAATGCGTCAGAGAGGGGATGGGTGTGAGCTCTGCTGCACCCATTTTGGGTTTGAATTTTTTTTTAAACTTTTTTTTTAGTTTATACTGCCATTCGTGGGTTCTGAGTATCTTTCATATGACAACAATTAGCATTTCTAATTAGTAGTTGTGTGGAGTCTGCTGGAAAAATATCCTTCAGGACTGTGCTGTCTCAGGGCCATGGTTTTTAGAGTCACAATGGTAGTGTATGGCAGAAAAATGCCTGTCTTGTGGAAGCTGTTGGTGATACGTTTTCTCATGTTTCGGACTGGACAAGTGGGGGAATTGGGAAGAATATGATCATGATATATGTTTCCCAGGTGCTCGTGTGGCAGCATTTCCAGTCTATACACACACACAGTCCAATACACAAAGGCTAAAAACTTTTCATGCTTTTAAGAAAAAGATGCCTAGCAAATCTCAGCAGAGATACAAACAAACAAAAATTCTAAAGGAAAAATAACGTAGATTATAGCCATTCACAAAATCTGCACAACAGGTCTCTTGGGTGCAGTATGTTCATGTGGGGACAACTGTAGAGATGATGTTTTTTGAATTGTTGTTTTTGGTACTTTTCCTTAATCAGTGCTTCTCTTCTGTATTGTAGCTTGATGGAAACATCATTGAAGATCATGAGAAACATCCTACTGACTTCAGTCATCTATGGATCAGGTCAGCAGCCTTCAAAGTGCCTACAGATTGGATGTCCCATTTTGGGTAAGTCTGGAAGGCCTTACTGCCACCATGGATAGGTAGCAGGAGGATTCCACACACTGCTTTCTCCCTGGAAGATGCAGTGCAGGGGATAAAGTGAGTAGGTACATCCTCCTGCTTTGTGTCAGCCCAACAAAAAAATGGAACAACTCTGAGTGACCCTGGTCAGAGACAGGTCAACTTATTTTTTAGCCCGTGCTTACCCTTGGCTGTATCATGAACCATGAACCTGATGAGAGCTATGGTGGAAAATGTGGCCACAAAACAAGATTGTTGTGCTCTCCTCTCTCACTCTGCTCAAGCAGGCAAATGTGGTGGGGGCTGAACGCTTTGAATCTCAGTTTAGTAGCAGCAAATGCTATAAAATATGCACTATTTATTGTCAGTAAATCAAGGAAAGCTGTCAGAAATTGGTATAACTTTTGATGTTTAAAACAGTAATGGTAGAAGTTATTGCAGTTTTGTGCAATATACAAGGAAGATACATTTTAAATTAAGCAGGAAATTGGCATATAGTGATAACAAACAGTAACTGAGGTTGTTTATTACGAGCTACCTTCAGCCTGAGGGATTGAGTACATGCAACCTGGGAGCAAAACTTGTTGAAACCTTCATGTTATGTATCTAGACCAGAGAGCAAGAGACATAAAATCACCAAATTAGGAAGGAGGCAGGTTTCTTCCTCAAATTAGGAGAAGGAAGAACAATCTGAATTTGAGGTCTACGTACTGTTATCCTTAAGGAAAGGAAGAATATAAGCACAAAGGGACTATTTAGGGCTGGAAGAGACCCTTACACCTCATGCAGTATGATCTTCAACCTGAGACAGACTGGGGAGACTTTGGTGTTGAGTATGTCTTATGATTTTTAGAAGTAATTGTAGGATTTAAGGAGTACAGGTCCCACCTGAAGAGAATAGTAGCCTGAGGCTGAGATGTAAAAGTGCACAGAAAGCCACAGCCCCAGGGCTATCATCTCCACCAGCAAAAGCATGCTTTTAAAGTCAAAGCAGCAGTGCTACTCACTCTTCTCCCTGGACCAACACTCCATGCCAGACAACGTATGCTCCCCAAAGCACCTGTGTGATAAGTCCCCTGAAAGCACAGCTGTGTTATTGCTTTCCCAGAGATTGGTGGGACACTCCCAGCCCCAGTTGATTTAAATCTTTGACTGCGGTATTAACACAGACCAGGAGAGGAAGGAAATAAAGTGTGCAGGAGAGGGAAATGCACAGTGGGTCCCTCTTCTTTTCTGAGAGTTCTCTCCCTTCCATGAAACACAATACTGCTGCATCACCCTGCAAAGGGACTTAACCACTCTGTGGGGACATGCATCTGCAAGTCCTTCTGACTGCATCATTATCTATATGTAACTAATCTGGGATAAAACTGACTCAAAGCTGGACATCTTCCTGATCTTAATAAATCTCTTTAAAACAGGGAGGCCCAAAAATATAAACGATATAGTAATAGGTTGCAGGAAATACTCTTGAGTTTTAATTTAAAATATTTTACTGCTTGCATAAGCTCCAGAATTACTTTTAAGTGCATTTTATCTGGTCTTTATACGATATAAACTTTTAATTAGTCATAATCAATGTAAGTGGGGAGAAGTGTGCACTACCATGTAAAATGAGAGTTGTATCCCTGAACTATGCCAGCCTTAGGGAGCAGATGACAGTGGATGGTAAATGCAGGTCTTGTAAGATGAAATAGCAAGTTAAGTGATTAGTAATTATTGTTGCTAATAAAATGCACCCTGAAATTGGTGCTTTACTGTGTTAATAAATTTTTGAGTAGCTTTCCTCTGTAAATATTACAGCCTTAACATGCTGAGAAGCTTTGCCAGCCATAAAATAGCAGGCTGAACATCACAGTGGTCCCACTCTAGAAGGAGGAGGAGGGCTCCTTTGCTCTCACAATCAGTTCTCCTATTAAAGCCCATCTCCATTGCTTCATTCCTCACATAAATACTTGCTGCAATGCCAATTGATACTAAACTGATGAGAGTGCACTACATTACTGGTATGTGAGCCCAAACCCCCAGAGAAAAGTCTCCATTTCACTTAAGGAGTCAGTTGACCTAGCCAAAACAGTAGCAGCCCTCTACCCTAATATCAGCCATCTAATAATACTCTAGCTCATGGACATTTAGGCTTCCTACATGGTTAATGCAAAGTTCAAGGCATCTCTACAGAAAAACTGGTGTACAGCCAAAGGTATCTGTGCCTCATCAAACCCTTCAGATCCTCCTTCAGAAAACCAGGATCCTGCTGAGATATACACTAGACAAAACCACAAGCCTTTATAGTGTGGGAATGCATACTTAAAACAAATTTTTGGAGGAAAATGAGACATTATTCCATTTGCAGTTCTTGTTACCGTTGCAAAGAAAAAATGGAGTGTGTTATGCACTGCACAAAGAAGGGGTGGAGGGCAAAGAATGAAATCGAGTGTGAAGGCACTTGCCCAGCACCATGGAGCAAGGCACAACAGATGTACAGGGAAAATACAGTGGGGGTAGAAAGGAGGGAAAGAAACTTGAAGGAAACTCAATGAAAAAAATATACACCCTCCCATTATCTTTTTCTTTTTTGCCCTAAACTTAAATCTACCTGGCATAGTGTTAGGCACTTCTCCAAATGAGTGTTGTTATAAATAGTGCTCTGCAATGCAGCCTTCACATATGACTGAGTCTGCCTGCAGACAGCAAAGTGTGTCTCCATTTATAACCTCACTTTCTTACCTTGGTTCATCACCTAAATTTGCCACTGTTACCTGGGAGCTGACAGCTTCCAATTACAGTCACATTTGCAATTCCGACAGAAAACATCAGGGCCTGGTTTTCAAAGGTTTGGTCTATTCTTTCCTGAGCAAGTGTTCTCCCTGCAGTCCACTCAACAGCTTGTTTCTGAGATTGTGATCTTTTTCCCAGAGGTGGTTTGAACTAGAGTTTAGTGTGGAACCAGTGCAGCTCTCACTAGAAGTGTTACATGCAGTTACTGGAGATTCCAGGTGCTACTTTGAATGTTTTCTGCATTTATATAACTAAAACAACCTTTAAATTTGGATCAGAGTTTTCTTTAGAGAATTTTGCAGGTGTAAGATAATGAAAGGTTCAGTGAGTGCCAAACTGACAGGAAGGCAAGTTTGAAAAGAAGTCATGGGGAAATCAGGGCGATGGCGAGTGAGGTAGGTCAGAGTGTATGGGAGCTGCTGTTGCTCAGGAGGGCAAGTACAAAGCTTCCCAGACAGAGGAGCTGCCCTTCTTCCACTTGTCATTTCCTTTGCTGTCCAGACACTGCAGGACTTGGGACCAAGAAGTTGGATCTTCCAGTTCCCTGTTCCAAAATGCAGTCTTTCTGCCCCTTCAACAAGTTTCTAAATAGGAATGAGTGAGGGAAGAGGGATCTCACTGATGGAGAGCAACTCAGCATTGTAGCCTGTAGGGAAGCTGACAAAGCATCTTGGAGGTGTTCTCTAGGCAGAGCATTTGAGGGATGTCAAAGGTGATTTTTATAACTGCAGTTGGATCTCAGACCCGATCCTCAGCTTTCCTGTTGTACGACCACTGTGTCACCCTTTCTGGCCCCAGGACATCAACCAAGTAGGGTAGCTCCAAAATAGGAGCTTCTGCATCTGAATGATTGCTTTTTTCTTTTTCAAAGAGTTAAGTAGAAGATGAAGATGAAGCTAAAGGAGAGACCAAGGGACACCCAGATGCTGGCATGGAACATGTTAAACAAGCTGTCTGAAATCTGCAGCCAGCTCACCAGAAATCCTGCTGGTAGGGGAGATGAGAGAAACAGATGCATTTTTCCTTTCAAATATATGACAGTGGGTAGAAATGAAGTCACTTCCATGTTACTTCTCCTCTCAGCTGCTGATGCTGCCTGCTGACAACAGATGCCACAGTGAGAAGGACACAGACCAGGAAGGGAGGCTGGTGCATCTGCCACCTCCTGCTTTGTGTCTTTTATTCAAGCTGCAGCCAATCCCTCATTTTTGTAAATAGTGGCCTCTAACAGAGCTCTGCCTCTCTGCTCTGTACAGACAGGAGACAAAAGCAGCTATGAAATGAATGCCTTCTCCTGGGAGCAGGGCTACTAGAGAGTGCTGGTCTCATCCTGGAGTGGGTGGAGAATCTTTAAACTGGGGGAAGTTGCACTGGCCATGTCAGGGACAGTCTAGAATTGCGACTGGGTCTTGCTTTTTGTTCCTTGATTTCCGCTATGAGTAGCAGGTTTGAAAAGGGACCTCAGTTTACATCCTTGTATCAGAGGCCATGACCCATTACTTAGTATTTCTTTGCAAGATAAATAGAATTTTTTGGGGTACTTAAACAGGGACAAGGCACAGGAAACTGTATAGCTTTCTATCCTCCTGGGATCTGAATGAAAATAGGATCTGCTTTTTAATCATAGGATCACCTTTAAAATACAGTATAAAGGGCAATTCTGTCCTCCTTTCAAAGGAATTAATTTTGTGGTGTAAAAATTTGAGGAAAAAAAGCAGGAAAGGACTGATGGAACTATGTGGTCCTGAAGTCAAATACTCCAAGCAGCTCCCTAGTGTAGTTAGTATAGTTTGATTATAATTAGTTTGGTTTTTTGCTCCACTAGTTTTCATCAAGAATTGCTCCCAGCTCTGAGAACCCATCCTTCTGGGTGAAGGAGGAACTACAGTAGTGTTTTACAAGTCCTATGAGCACAGTGACCAGCTGTTCCCAAGAGAGGCGGGCCAAGACAGCAGTCACAGCAAAACTTCAGGATGAATTTCAGCATGGGCAGGACTATGTAAGCATGCCACAGGTCCATTGCCCAAGTGCAGTACTGCCATCCCTGAAGTTTCTTGGGCAGATACTGTTTTTCAGTGTGCAGAAAAGACTAATCTGGTCTGGTTTGTCTCCAGTGTGAAATGGCATGAGAGAAGTGGAGGTGCATTTCCCAGGGCATTGGATCCTTAGGACAGAACAAAAGATTCTGCACTGGATGGTAACCCAACCCACCTCTGTGTGTTGTTTTTGATAAGCATATTTTCCTCTGTGGTGACGTTGGGGGCTGTTGCAGGTTGCACTACACATGCATTTGCTGTTTCCCATCTAAATATCATGCAGCATGGATGAATAACAAGCAGAGACACCTGTGCCTGCACTTCAGTTGATCATTTTCCTAATTATGTCACATTTTTTGGTGGGTCAAAACATACTAAAACAACCACTTAATGGAAAGCTGGTTAGATGGGTGTGACTGACTCACTAATAAAATCATGTACTTAGTACCTCTTGGAAGTCCCCAAAGCATCTACTAGATTTTGAGTCTGATCCTCTTTTCTCTTACACTGATACAAATAAGGAATGACCCCATCAGCCATTGCCCATTTATAGGAACACACGTAAAGGGTATGAGGAGGTAAATCATTAATGATGGATGGGGAGATTAATTGTATGTGAAGTGTCCTAGACCACTTGTGTCACCCTATTGCAGTTGCACAGCACCATAGGCTTCCAAAAACATGGAATAGGGAGTATGCATCCTGGTACTTCTTAGGGCATTGCCACCTGTACCTGAATCTGACTACATGTATGAGCGGGAAACCAGTTTGCCCATGGGCTGGAGGGTACAATACAAGGAAAGAGCAAAGCAGTTTTAAAGCAAAATGCCTTCATCCTGCATACCTGGAAGGATGAGATATTGTGCTTTTCTTTATGAGCCAATTGTCACAAGGTAAACTGATTACAGCCCTCTGGAAGACTTGGAAACTGCAAAATGCAAACAAACATGCAGAACTGGGAGAAACAAAACATTGCAAGTGTGTGTGAAAGAATAGTTTCCTAAGGCACCTTTGGTCTTGCCCACACACAGTGAATCACTGTCTTTTCCAAGAGTGGCAGTGGGGGAGAGAGTGCACAAAAGAGACCATTACAAAGACTGCAAACGGGGAGGGAGGAACATAGATCCTGAAGAAGGAATTTATTATACTTACCATCAGTTTGGAGGTGGGGACACACACAATTCTGGGAAGCTTTCAGTATGTGCTTTTGTCATGATTTTTACACATGCTTCTAACCATGTAGCTGAGCATATGGTTGTGCCAAGGTGTCTGAACTGTCTTACAGCCCTCTATGAATCACATCTGTGCTATGCAGGTTTTATGTTTTGAAGAGCCATGAGATCTAATGAGAACTTTTCCTGTCTCTGGCACAGAGCAGTTGCTTATGGGAAGAGAAGCAGTCAGGTATGAAATGAATAAATTACATAAGCAACTTTTCTTTTTAACGTGCTCTTTCTGTTCTTCTTTCCTTGAAATTTCCCACTGTCCCTTGCCTGCTTTCCCCACTTGATCCATTGTAAAAGGATTGAGTTCCAAAGAGAAAATACCATTTTGAAAGACTTTTCTGAAATCATAACTGACTGGCAGGGATAAAATTTAATAGTGGGAGATGAAACTGGGACACTGGAGATAAGTTAAGAGGGAAGTTAGTCATATACACAAAACAGCACTAGACAGGTAGACGTAAAATAGCTCTTTGATTTCCTGCAGAGCTTGCTGTAGTGAATAACACCTTTTCTGAACGTCAGCAAGAATATCTCTGTGACCAAAGCTTGATGACCATCTCAAATGTAAGTTGCCACTGTCTTGCAGGTTATATGATCTAGCCAGTTGGAGATAGAGAGAAATGGAGTTTGTAGAGAACCCCAGTATATTGAAGCCTACAAGATTAGTGTCAGAGGAAGATAAAAGATATAAAATGTGTAACTGTTTCACAGCAGAATTCCAGAATTGTTACCCTGTTGTCTCCTTTTTAAAGTACTTCTGGAAATAAACTTTTAGATGAGGTCTTTGAGGGCACCACTGGTTTTATTGCAAGAGGCTGCAAGCACAACATGAGTGTGCATATTTTAAGCGCAGTGCTGCGTATTTTAAACAACAGCATCAAGGAAGCAAAATGTCTGCAGAATTAAAAAGTGAAATAGAGCACCTCTGAACCACTTGTGTTTGCACAGGGAAAAAGTCTAGCATTTCCCTGATCTGCAGAGATTTATTGTGTTTCTTCTCCTGGAATGCTTGGAAATGGTATGAGCTATAGCAGGATGGTCCTAGACAATTGTTCCAGGAGTTCAACATTATTAAAACATGGCAGTGCACTCTTTGTAGGTTCATTTCTGCAAAGAGCAGCTGGAATTGGGTTGTTGGCCAAAGGACCCATAATATGACTTCTAGAACACAAGGCACAAACCAAATCCAGTTTTGCAAGACACAGAAAAAGAAAAAAAGATAAAGGCAAGGGAGCAGGTAGACCTTCAAACCTGTATATTAGAAATGAAGTGCAGCAGGAGGAATTACTGCCTGACAGCAGATGACTCTTTAATGTCCAAATTCACCCAGTTATTTAGATGTCTAACTCCCATTCATTTAAAAATACTTGACAGACTACCCTTTTATCTTTATTTTCTTTTTTTTTTTTTTGCATTAATTTCTCACCTGTAAAAGAAGGAATAATAGCTTTCTTTTACTTTACAGGTGACGTGAGGATAAACATATTAAAGGCTGTGAGGCTCAGTTAGGGCACAGAGGAAAGGACAGAGCAAGTTCACTGCTCATCAACAAGTGTGTGAGCTGTCAAGTTGGCTTTAGGGCAGAACTGTAAGGAACTAATCTGTGTGCAAGATGGAGAAAATAATTTGGATCAAGTTACTGTTCATCTGCTGTTCACGTTGCAACACAATTTTTAAATTTTACTACTAAAATACTAACAGGTAAATGCTGGGGTTTTTTTCTTTTTAATTTAGAAGTTAACATTTCTCATATGGTTTCCCTTCATAGAACTGACCCTACTAGCTCAGTGCCATAACATGCCAGTTTATAGGTACCCTCTAAATGTAAAACTCGTGAAAATGTATATTGCAGCTGTTTATCATCTCTGACAGCCAAACCAAGCACAAAATCAGTCCAGACTTGCCCCATGTGTGTCACTGAAGTCTTCGCCAGGCGTCATCACCAATCTAATTAGAAACATCTTCCAGTTTTCCTTTGCCTTCCTCATGGCCATACAGAGAAAAGGTACCAGCAAAAGCCTTCAGCTGCCACAAGCACTACTTTGGCAGCTCCAGTTGTTTTCAATACCTATTGATTAGAGCTTCCCTTCTGCTGAAGCCACCACACCCGTTTCTTCACTCTGCACCCAGGCCTGGGGTCTGCAACAACCCCCAGAGAACTTGGGCGACTTAGTGCTTAGCACAGCGAATGCAGGACAGACTGTGATGAGATGCAGGAACTTTTCTACATTACAATACACTTTCGCAGATTTGTTCTTCCTCTTCTTATAAGGAATTACAGGTTGGTGTTTTTTTGAGTACTATCACAGGTTCTGGGTGTTTCTGTCTTCTTTCAAAGTATGAGGTGCTGGATTCTGTTAAAGGCATTTTGTTGGAATCACTGGACCTTTGAATCAGGTATGACAAATTCTCCCTGATGTAAAAGCATATTGCACTGGGGTAGGGAGTAAGATTGTATTTGCTACTTTGGGGTTTGCATGTCTTTCTGCACCAGTTTTATTTCATTGACCTCTGTACAGCTGCTCTTCATGCCTTCCCCTGTAGAAAGGGAATTACTCTCCCCTTTGAGCTTTGCAATGCCTAAGAGACTCAGAAGCTATACTGGAAATTTTCAATATCAGTTACACCTTTACTCGTGAAATACAGCTGCCTGTGAATAGTCATGTGTTTTTTACTGCTAATAGGAAAACAATCTCTTGCAGTTGTTAATTAACACTGCTCCAGATTTATCATTATTTCGACAGCATAGCCTCGGGATGGATTTAACCCCTTGCTCTTCTGGAAGCAGTTTAAATGACTTAACCTAGTTCAAATGTGTAGGATGAATTGTTGGCTGGGATGTTTCAAAGGATAGGCCTGTTGGTGGAGGCTGCTGCCCCAGTGCCACTGAAATGGTATGGCTCGTCCCTGAGGTCAGACTGATTATTGCAGTAATGGGCAGCAATTACCAGGCTCACAGTAAGTTGCAGAGGTCTATCATCTGAGAGCCTTGATTGCCCAGAGCAAGAATGAATTGCATTTTTTGACCTATTAGTGATCTCCAATTTTATGTGAAGTATTGCTGCTTAATTCACTTATTGAGGTTAATATTGAAAAGCTTTGCTTACTTTGAATACTCTTCCTCTTATCATTTGCAATTAACAATAGTGCAGTAGGGAGAACTGAGAGATCAATAAAGCCTCTTATCTTTTAGTATCCACCTTGTCAGGTGAATTTCTATTCTCTTAGAAGGCCACAGTGTTGGGTTCATTCCGGAGATGGATTTTTTGTGAAACTGCTTGGCAACTTTCCACCACTTGTGTGTCAGACTTGATCACTAATTCCTACCTCTGTCAAAGGTTAATAGAGGACTGTTATGTGTGAAATCATGCCTTACTGAGGAAAGGGGTCAAATAGGTTTACAGGGATGAATCTCTATTGATTGCCAGGAGTATTTAAAATAATTGGACTCAAGCAATCAGATTAGGCAATTATGATTATGAGATGGGTCAATAAGGGGTAACATACATGCTTGGCATAGATTGCATCTAATCCAGCTTCCTTTTGTCTTAACATGCTGAATTTTTACTCATTTCCTTATTAAAGCTGAGACTAATTAGAACAACTTTTAGGCATCAGTATATAAAATTGACTAGAAATCCATAAAATAACATGCATTTTGCAGTGAATGCATAAGGAAATGGGCCTTCACTTATGAATGAAGTTTTATGAGCTGGACATTAATGACAAAAA
Organism: Platyrinchus mystaceus; assembly: GCA_035041135.1. NCBI lineage: Eukaryota > Metazoa > Chordata > Aves > Passeriformes > Tyrannidae > Platyrinchus > Platyrinchus mystaceus. The sequence continues at coordinate 17,794,157 of JAWWLV010000144.1, forward strand.
GAATGCAGGTATCTCTCAGAGATAGAAAGACAGGAGAATGACTCATGTTCTGTGGATAATTATTTGCTAAAGTGTCAAAGAAAACCAAAAAAACCCCAGACAAACAAATAAAAACAAACCATTGGAATTATGAACTTAAGTCTAGGTCACAGCAACACAAGGCAGAAATATCTTTACCACTTGGAGGGTGGAGACCTGCAGTAACATCCACCACAGGTATCCTTTAGAAACCTACATCACCCATAAGGACTCTCATATGTTTTTGCAGGCATTCAGGAATGCTACACGTGCAGTGAGGATGTAGGAAGACCCAGAGCTTTGGAGTCCTTCTAGCCAGGAGGCTGCTTTTATGCCGTAAGAAGAAAACTCAAACATATGGCTCCAAACTGTTGACATCAAAGACCAATAATGCAGAGAACCCAAAATGCATTATTTTTGAAACCATGCCATTCTTGCGCTGTTTTCCTAATTCTAGGAGGATCAAATTGCTGTTTCAAACATGAGCCACTCATGACTTCAAATTTCAGTTTTAAATGTGCTGATGCCACTGGGAGGCATTTAGGGCTACTGTTCTGGGGAAGCAAACACAACCTTCTTGCTCTATGTTAGCAAACAGCAGAGAAATTCATCTTGCTAAGGCTTTCAAGCAAGCTGTCATGTTGTTTGTTAAAAAAAATATGTTTCTTTTTTAATTGTTCTTAAAGATCTCACGTTCCCCCTACTTTGCAGGTTAAACTGGGAGGCATTTACACTTGTACACTTCTGACAAGCTGCTGCCATTACCACATAGTAAAAAGTGAACATGTGTATGTGCCATAACCCAAGACATCACAAACTGGAAAATTTTCTCATTTAGTTAAACTAAGGGGAAAATAACACTTTAAAGCATTTTGAAAAATGCTTTAAGCCAAATCAGCAGTCTAGTGATTTTTGTCCTGTATGCCTTGAAGAGTGGAATAATGGTCCTACAAGGTCAGATACCTGACCCACCATCCCAATTTCAAAGAAAATGGGATGAAAGAACCAGGCTTGCATACAGTGGTGTCTTCCCAGCTAGTGCTTTAACAGACCAAATGCCAGAAATTTTCTTGAGATCTTCAGGCTTAATAACCATAACTTGATGATAGTTAGTGCCGTATGAGAAAAGCTGGGTTGTTGTCCAACAACCTAGGATCTACTTTCATTACTGAGTGAAGTTTTCAAAAAAAAAAAAAAGGTAGGAAAAGCTCACAAACCTGGCTGTGAGCCAGACTCCAAGTTCATTGCTATCAAACTAAAGACAGTGTGAAGCAAAATTGGCTTTTGAGTCACAAAAGGGGAAGAACAAGCTTGCTGTTGTATTTTTAAATTGGCATTATCATAATCAGTCCAGATAGTATAATTTGGAGGTGAATAGTTCACTTATTCCTGCCATCCAAGCACTTTTTTCATAGTCCAGACCTGCATAGTTAATTGTAGCATGCCATCCTTTCAAATGTATGGCTCATCAAAGGCAACTGTGGCAACCACAGGCTGCAAGTATGGGGTGGGATAATCTGCTTCAGGTACTGAAAAGGTTAAGGCTGTTGACACTGTAATGTTATTAATTAGGTTTTAAGAACCTTATTGTGCTGGAAAGTAGCAGTAGAAAGTTCCTATATCTGTGGATTCAGAAAGTTAGCAATTTACCCTGAGTTATCTTCAGAGGCAGAAACACTATCTTTAAGTGAAAGTTTGGATGCTGCAACAGCTTGGATATCTGTGAAGAGATCTTGACAATGTCCACAATTCCTACGTGCACAACCCCCAATAATCACCAGCCCTGTGCTCCCTCATAGAAACAGTTATGAAAGCTACAATGGTATAGGGAAAAATTACTCTTTTTAAAATTTGCTTTTCTCTCCCTTCCGTGGCTTACAAAATGTTTTATCAACACTTGCAAACTACCTTGTTCATATAGTAAAGCTTTAAGTGCTGTTTTTACAGGTGGGTGAATAAAGGAGAAGTGGGATGGAGGGACTCTGTCCATCCTCTTTCAGATCCTCTTTACCCTTTTCATCCCTGCTGTCCATGTGCTGCTGGGAAGAGTTGAAAGTCCTTACTGGTAGTTTCTCAGTAAAAGCAGTTTACTTGCACAATATCTCAAGTTTTTTGTCTGGGAAACGATTTGTCTGGGACACGATAGGAGGTCGTACCCGCACTGGCAATTAGAAATTGATTTTCAAGTCATCCACAAGCAGGGACTTGCCAACTGTCATTAATGTGGCCTTTCACACTGGATTTCAGAGTGGCTTGTACTCCCCCATACTCTGCCACCATTCATTTGTGTTGTCTTTGGAGCTAATGAGAGAGAGAGGCTTGAGGGTTACAGGGCTCAAGTCCACCAAGTCAGCTGACAGGCACCTTTCAATGCCCTTTTCCTCCTGTAATGCCTATGCATAAAGGCAGACCTGGGGGGGATGTGCTGTGTGCAAACCGGTTCCCTGAGGACCCTTACAAAAGAGCTTGGGATGTGACCCAGTGCTGTGCTGAATGGAAGGCCTTGCTGTGAGGCAAGAATAGCCAAAGCTCTGCTGTAGTGCTATGGTTCTCTCTGTGCATGCAAAGATGCCTCTGGTGTCCACCTGTGGTTTGGGCTGGCAAGTCAGTAAGCATTTTTTGAGTAAGCAAGACCCCTTTACTTTTTTTCACAGAATGGCTCATCAAGGAAGGATAGGGCTAAATGGTTATTGAACTGAATGAGGGCCATGAGCACTTTCCTATGTTTTGTATTAAGAGATTAGTGATTTAAAAACATACCGTGGCCATTTGTTTTATTACTTCAGGGTTGATCAAAAATATCTTCTCCAGAAGCCAGTTTTCCTAGGAAAAGCTACTTTTGCCTAAGGACAATCTCAAGAGATGCTACTATGTCACACATTTGAGGGAATTTTGAACAAAAGAGTATGGAAAGCAGGGAAAGAGGGGGAACCTCATGACTTCTTTTAAAAAGAGAAATTTATACCTTCTTTTTCCTTTTGAAATAATGAAGATTTAAAAAAGAAAAAAATTGAAATTTATTCTGAAAGTTATCCCATCAAAAGGCCTCAGTTCCTCTGAAACACCCACAGAGCTTTCATATGGGTGTGTGTTACCCCTCATCCCTAGTGCCAACACTCGTAGTACCTGTTGTAGGGCTGGACCTCCACCTGCTCAGTGCTGTTCAAAAGCAGAATAAAAGGACAGTCTCTGCTGCAATGAGTTTATATCCCACACTCTTAGTCTTAATCTTGCTTAGTATTTTGAGTCCTGCGGCACATTTCGTGACGTGGGTGCTGTCAACATGCTGCTGTTGAGAGGTCTCTGCAGCTTTCCCTCACAAGGCTGTATTAATTGCTATTATGTTTTGCTTTCTGGTTGAGGCATGTCAGTAATCTGCTACTTACAAATGTCTACTCCCTAGGGAGAAAATAAATCACGTATTTTTTGGAACCAATGCTGCTTCAATACCTAGGAAATGCATTTGGTAATAATATTGGCTGTAATCCTCCTGAGAGAAATTAATTATAAACATGTAGCAAGGTAATCAGGAAGCTGCTCTTGCTGTGACATTGAGCAAAGAACACCAAAGCAAGCGGAAAGGTTGGATTGAATTAAAACCAAAGCATATGTGTTTCCAGGGGCCAGATGGTATACAACATTGTGCTTAGGAGCCCTTGATGCAGGGGTAGGGAAAGGAGGGCTGGTTTGGACAAAATAAGGAATTATAGCATGATGTTGTTGTAGCAGGACCACTGATGTGCCAGAGCAAAGGTAGAGACGGCTTCTGATAAGGTAGTGAATGCTGCTCTTGAGTCAGGACGTACATATGTGCCTAAATGCCTGTGCCTGCTTGTGAGGAAAAATTCTCCTGCGTTAATGAATGAGAGCAAAACACCTTGAGGGTTAAAATAGTGTCATGATCAACAGTAATGTGTTATTGCACTGCCCCTTTTGTATGGGGCCTCCTTGTTGACATCTTTCCATTTGCCTCTGGAACCTCACAGATCTTCATTCACTCCTTCTATCTTCTCTTTACATCTATTTTCCCTCCCAGATAGTTGAAGGACCGAGTTTTGTTTTGCTTTCTCTTTGGCCTTCTTTACTTAACATTTCCTAGCATCATAATACTAATCTATTCACCAATAAAACGCAAATGAATGTGGTTTTGTTGAAGCAGTTTCACATGTGGGCAAAGGAAAAGAAAAATCTGCTTTTATCCCTGTTTCTTTACTTTGTTTGGGTTTTTTATTGGCAGCAGGACCTGTTCAGGTGCCTGAAGTATTAGAAGTATGTCCATATATACGGGATTAATGGGCTAAGCATGAGGGAGGTGGTTAAAAGTATAGGAGAAACGCAGCTTATCCCATGACACATATTTACCCCCAGCCACCCAAGCACAAGGTATGGATCTTAGTGTTAAACAGCACCCCTGTTTAAATTATTACAGGGACACGTTATAGGCTGAGAAAGCAAGAGATACAAGAGCCATTTAAAAGTATAGGGGGGAAATCAGAGCAGCAGCTCTGTGTTAGAGTGGTTTATTCACCCTGGAAAACCCCTGCTCCCCAGTGGGGCAAGGCTGGGGGGATGGCAGCTGCAGCCAGCTTTGGCTCAGCCCCCACATAGCTGTAAATATTCTCTGACCTCACCAAACCTCTTTCAAATGTTCACCTTCAGATAGTTACTGCAACTGACCTAAGTTGCTTTCTGCAACACTTGAGCCCTCAAAGCTTCCACTTCTGTTTTTATAGATATTGTCTAGCTATTTTTCCCTCAGTCTTCATACAACCCTTCTTTTGTCTCTTTTCCACCTTGCCTCTGGGCAATTACACCTGTTATTTTAAAATAACATTTTTGAGATATGAAGTATATAGGAGAAAGAAAAACAGTTCAAAGAGAAGCAAAGAATACCAAAATCAAGATACTGCCACTGTCTTTCTAACAATGACAACATTGCCATTTTTTCCCTTTATTTCTAAGAGATTAAAGCCAAAAGCACTGATGATGCAAAGACTTGTGTGTGTTTAGCTTTCTCAAATAGTCACATCAACATAATTTGGATCATTTCCACTCAGCTATTTGTGTTGCTTTTAAATAGATCATTGTCCTTTGAAAAATCATCCCATCTTGCATAGTTCATCCTTCTAGCTATCTTTATAGGAAGTCTCATTTTTCCTTTGAAATATATTGTGGAATGAAAATTCAAGGCTGAAATCCTTCAAGAAATGTAATTTGCTATGGTTGAATGGCTGGCTTCTAATATGACTCCTTTCATGTCTGAGGTCAGTAACTTGGTAACATATGCCATCCCTGATCTCCAGAAAGTACCTAATGACCACACAGGGGCTGGAAAAAACCCAAGGTCTGTGTTCAAGGTACAAGAGTAAAAAAATATTGCCACTCGTGTTGCAAGATGCTAGTCCCTGTCTTTTAAATTAGTGGAGTCTACAGATTGCCAGGTCTCCCTGAAGGTCTGACATTGTCCACTCTTCTCTATTTAAAAAGGCCTGGATATGAAGAAATTCCCTATGCTGTTGCACCCTCCCTCTTCGCTTTAGCTCCAAATACTAGCAAAGGGCTGAAGCCCACTAGGCATCTGGCATGCAAATGGGGAGGCAATGCTGTTGGAAGGCAGAACCAGAACATGCCAGGATGCTGGTGAGTTCATTATTATTAGCTTTGTATCCCCATGAGCCTGCTTCCCATGAATACTTGATAAAGCCTGAGAAGGTCACTACAGCTTGTTTACTCTCCATATGGCATTTCTGCATGTTCCTGCTCTCTGTGTGTGTATGTGATTTTTATCCTTTAGCCCATGGCACCCATCCAGAACCCCCTTTTTCCCCTGCCTGATTAATTCATGGGCAGGAGAATAAAAGGAAGAGTTCTTTATTATTCATCACAGGTGAAAAGCTATATGTACTCTGAGCAAACCTGAGGGGAAGCTTTCCTATGTTTTGTGTTTGTGTGTGTATGAGTCATTATGGAAGCCAATTACCCAGGAATGGGTCTCTGAACACTCTAGATGGCCTGTTTACACTTCAGTGGGTTTTGCCAGTTTAGGCACATGAGTTGAGTTAGATTGGCAACTCCCTCAAGGAGAAGTAAGCTTATTCAGCAGGGAGTCACTAGCCAGTACAGATTTAAAGCAGTTGCCTGGATGGAGTGTGTTAAGCTTGCAAAGAGAGTTTTGCAGGGATAATTGCCTCTATGTTTGCTTTTGGCTGGAAAAAACTGGCTGTACTCAACTTTCCTATTTCTCTGTGACATGCAAACCAAGCTGAGAAAACTCTAATATAAAGTGTGCTGGAGGCAAAACAGCTCTGGGCTGCGATCTGCCATGGACAAAAGCTGGTGACTTGGGACATGTCAGCCCACAGAGGTTCCTGGCCTTGGTGCAAAGTGGGCAGAAAAGTCCATGCCCCTGCAGTGCCCTTGCTTCAGCCAACGGTCTGGTGAAGCAGCTGATGCCCCTGTGAGGTGGATTTATATTGTCAGTGTGACTGACGGAGTGGCACAGCTCCTCCTCTGGCATTGCGTGCGGGTTTGACAGGCTGAAGCGAAGGGGCCCTGGCTTGGATTTTGCAGTCTTGCTCAGTCTTTGGCCATGGTGTGACAGCCCTTTATACCCATTAAGTAATTTCCATTACTAATAAAAAAAATATTTTTGGTATTCCTTATATAAGTTAGGAGGCACAGTCAGAGTGCGATGATTCACACGACAAATGAGTCATTCTTCTGTCATTAAAAATTCCTTGTCTTTTGATGCAGCTGGAGAACACAAAACAAACTTAATGGAAACCATATCAGTATTTCCTTGTCCTGTTAGGGATGAATATCTTGAAAACTTGTGGAATACAAAGTCCTGCCATATATCAAGTGCTCCCTGGCTAGTTGTGGTGCCAGCCTTGTTCTTTGCTTCCCTCTGGTTATCTGCACAGGGTAATGAAGGCAAAACAATCTTTTTTGCTGTCTTGGGAGATGTGGTCCAGAGTTGATCAAGTGGCTGATGCCTACCTAGGCACCCTGGTTAAAAATCAAGAACAGGCTTATGTTAGCTAGTAGGAGGGCAGGCAAGAGCTTTCCTCCTTAAACAATATGTAACCACATCTACATCTCTTATAAATGTTTTGACACAAGCTTTTTGGAGAAACATGATGTGCTGGTACAGCACTTGCCACACTGCAGTGGACATGCATGAAATGTCATTGCAACACCAATGCCAACTACTGCCTTGAATAACAGTGGGAGGTATAGAGATGAGAGAAACAATTTTGTGATTACATCTGGTTTTCTCTCCCCATCATCAGATGTGTAAGGCAGAAGTATGGACTCTTAATAAACTGTGATAGTTTTAATAAATTTAGACATGCTCAGTAGATTTCCCATAAGGGAATTACTCACAAGGAATAAAGATGATTAATGTGAGAATTTAGCTGGACAAAACAGATGGTGCAGCGAAGTGTTTCATGTGTTTCAAAACTGCTCTTATTTGGTGCTAATGAAGAGACTGTGATCTCCTTATGTGTTAACTCTCCACTGATTTTGCAGCATCCTTTTGATCCCTGTTCTCTCCCTTACTCCCTCTCGCTAGGAAGAGTGTTTTCCCCAGAGCGTTTTAGCTACTGTATGACAACCAGCTGAGAAAAACAAGATAGTCTGTAGTTTTGTGATCTGCTGGTGCACAGAAATTGTGCACAGAAATCATGACCTTCCTTGTCTTTGCTAACTTGGTTTTAGCACTTGGCCAAAACTTCTATCAATGTGCCTTTCTCCTAAGAGCACATTGGTAGAGGCATGTACTGTCAGAGTTTTTTCTAATTAATATGGCCTCACACATGTGACTTCCCTTCAGTCACCCTTGCTTGCAGGACATCACTGATGCAGGAGCAGGGATGGGGACCAGCATCTCTGTGCCTTATCTGTGTAAGACAGTTCCAAAGGGAGGATGGGAACAGCAGCTGCTCTCTAAAATCAAGCTTTCCTGGATGCCTAAGATGGTCTTTGTCTTTTATCCCCTGTATTAAATCCTCTGTTCCTGGTGTCAATACAAGTCTTGTTATCACTTTACAACAGGTCTGGCTTGTGCCCATGCCTGCTATCTAAAAGAAATGTAGTGCTGGCCCTGTGGGCCAGCTCCCAAATGCCCTGCCAACTCCTGCAACTGACACTCAGTTTGGCCCTAGTATCTCTGCCAAGCCCCTGGCATGGAGGTTGCTGTTGCCCTATGCACTGTGACAGGCCAAAGTAATGCCACCTCTCCCTTCTCCTGCCCTGGGGAATCCTGGTTGTCTTCTTCCGTAGCAGTCTAAATTGGAGCAAAGCTGAAAGGAGAAGGCAGGACCAGCAGGATCTCTTCTGCTTCCTGAGCAAATTGCACCATGAGAAGAGCTGTGCTGTGGGCTAAAGAGGCAACTTGAAGGGAGGAGTACCCCCAGTGGATTTGGCTGGTCAAAATGACCTTTAGGTCTCCACATCATTGACCTGACACAATCTAGATGATACAAACAAGCATTTATTGATTTTTACGTATGTGGGGTGCTTGGATGTGCTTGGCATGCCCTTGTCTCTGGGAACAGAGTAAAGAACTTTACTAGTGGTTTCAATGGGAATCAAGAGAGCAGTTAGAAGTAAGTGCCTTTGAAAAATCCTACCTTCAGTTTGCTTTTTAATGCTAACATAGAAAAGATGTACCTCCCCTGTCAGCTAGAGTTTTGTAAAGGATGAGAGATGATACCAAGATCAGATGTTGGGCTTTATAAAGACTCAGCGTTGTTTTCTTTCTTTCCACACAATCACTCATTGCAAGCTGTCCACACTAGAGAGCAATGAATTACTTTTTTCCTCAAAGTTCATGCTTTAATGCTGAACCAAATAAAAAACCAATTAAGTACTAGATGACTGTGACAAGACCAGATTTTTTTTTTTCTGACCAATATTTGAACACTAGAAAAAATTGTTGGGGAGAAGAACTATTTAATTCCAAAGTGTCCTCATTTCTAGTATTTAATTAAGTGATGTTCTAAATGATAGCATATCTTTACAGCAGAATAAGGCAGAGGAAAAAAGCTTTCCTCTACTCACTGCTATGAATATCTCTGCTAATTAGAAGAACAGTACTTTCATGCAGCAAGTATCTTGTTTTGTAGAAACTCTTTCCTTTCTTATGTCTGGTGAGAAGAGAAAGAAATATCTGAGTAAACAGGCAGGAACGCCCGCTGAGGATCTACTTTTAATTTTGATTCACAAGGCATTGGTCCATCCTCAGCTCAACCTACATGCTTTGTCTCTGAATATTTCATCGTAAGGGCCAGGATTTTCTAATGTGATGATGTCTGAACAGTGTTGCTGTGTGAGAATTTTTTGGAGTTGTTTTTATTTGGTTGGTTTGTTTGTTTGTTTTTTAAAAGATCTATTGGATGGCAATAACACCAGGGAGACATGGTGAATGGGAGCTCAGGGCCACTTGTGATGGATTGCTGGTAATAGTATCACCTCTTAGACCTAAACTTGGACCTGCAGGCAATTCTGGAAGTTGCTGGAAAAGCTGACAGAGGTTCATCTACCTGCTGTTTCGTTTAATCACTTGTGCAAAATTCCCCAATGTTATCATGAAATTTTGCGTGACTTGATTACATTAATGAATAACTCTTGCCTGCAGCTGTTAGTCATCGAGAGGACACTCAGCCTCATGTCACCTCCTTATGTGCTCTTGATATCTTTTTCACAGATACTACATGTTTCCTTTAATCAGAAAGACAATTTCCTCTAAATGTTGCTTGGTCAGATGAGATTCCTCTGTGCAAATAACCAGTGAGAGCCAGGGTTGCTGTGTAGGTGGGGAGGCAAAGGGGTATGGGGATGCTCTCCCCAGCTCCCTTCCTGCAGGGAAAGAAAGGCCCACAGACTCTGAGAGCCCACAGCAGCCGGTGGTCAAGGAAAAAAGAAAGAGAAGAGAGTTTTGGCAAGGAGAGGTGAAGCTGATGAAGGTGACAGTTATGCTGCTTTTCCCGTGAACACAGCACAAAAGTGCAAAGCTGAGCTTTTTGCAGAGGTTTTGCAGCCAGGTCACATCTACCCAGGTTCATCCTGACTTAAGATTTCTGGCTAGCAGGGAAGACCATATGTTTTTGCAGGCTATCCCCATCTCAAGACCGGTTTTAAAATGACTTGCAGAGTGAGGGAAAAACAATAGTCTTGTTTCCTTGGTTTTCAGGGAGGGCTGATTCTCTTAGGTATTTTCTTAGGTCGTCATCCCTACATTTTCCCAATATAAATTTTGTCAAGGTCATCCAGAATTGTTGTCAAACTGAAATTTAAACAAATAGTAATAACAAAAGGGATTATGCAGACAATAATCATTCTTCACCCATAGTTTATGAAAACTTTCTGCTCCTTGGTATAAGATTATTTTTGATTGATTTTTTTAAGTGCTAAGCAGATGCTCCACTGTAATGAGAGGAAACAGAAGTAGAAAACACCGAGGCTTGTACTTAAACAAATGAACAGATGCAAGGAGTGGAAAACAACAGGGTAAACAAATGAGTACTTTGAGTAAACAACGTAAAACAAATAGAAAAAACCCACAAACAGTCAGCCTGCATCAGTCCAGAGCTGTCATTAATCACCTTCCCAAACTTTTCACGGATTTTTTTTAAATGGAAATTGAAAATGAACTTTTCTAGCAATTTTGCAGTATACCTATGTGTGGAAATCTCTGCCACTGCCTCAGTGCTGGTGCTCATCTCAGAGTCCGGACAAGGTTGCAGTAATGCTCACTGCTGCCTTCCCACTCTCAAAGCAAGCTGAGGGCTGGGGAAGGCAGAAGACGTGCTCAAGGTGTAACCCAGACACTGTAGGAGAGTCAGAACAGTGACTCAGGATTTTTTGGGTGCTCTGCTGATTCCTTCAAAATTGCAGCTTTGCTGTTAAGCTCCTGAACATGGGAAACCGCCTGTACCCTATCTCACCTTTTATCCTGGGAGATATACATCATATACTCATTACAGACCATAGTAAATAACTCCCACACCTGTACAGTTTTCCTAGTGTGTACCAGAGAGAAGGACTTATGCTACACTCTGCACAGATGCAGACACAGGTCTCAGTGCTCCTCCTGGGGCGTGCAGAGGAGCAGGAGAGTGCACTCAGCTGAGATCAGAAGGTTGAAAGTGAATCTGAGGAATGCAGTGTGACAATGGGAGCATCTCTGGGTCAAGCCCGGCCCTGTGAAGGAGAGAGGGAGAGAGAGAAGTGCCATTTCAAATTGCACAGGAAAGTCTAGATGGCTCTCTAAGGGAAGGGCAGCCTGCCTGCTTCTTGCTAGATGTTAAAAGTCCTTCTTGGTCCAAAACACAAAGGTTGGGACTGGCACTGGAAATTTGTGGCTGCCTTTCTTCCCACTTCCTATGTCAGCTGGTGAAAATAGTTTTTCTTTCCTTTTCTCTTCAGCCTCGGCTTGGTGTTTCCTTTTGTCTCTGCTTAACTGTGCATCTGCACAGAAGGGAGCTAGACCCAAGGATTTTTTGGATCTGCTTTTCTGTAGAGCTACCCTCCTGGCTAACAGGCTCTGTTCTCTATTAAGGGGTTTTGCCTAACACACAGGCAGCATTTAGGGAAAACAAGACCCAAACACAGCTGCTGGTGCATCTGAAAAGGGGATTAGTGTTGAGCATCACCCACGAACTCCACCTTTTTCTTCCTCACTGCTGAGGCATCTGGCATCTTCCTGTGCAAAGTCAGGGGCCAGACCAGTGTGGGTAGGCTGAGCCTGGCAGTGGTGTGGCCTCTGCCTTGATGGTACCTGTGGTAATGGCAGATGGAGAGAAAGGGAATGGTGAGCCACAGTTCATGCCATGGCAGGGGTCCAGCTGTTGCTTAACCCAGGGATGCATGGTCTTTCCTGCTACGAAAACTTTGAATAGAGAGCACATGTTGTAAGTAGCTGATGAATTTTGTTCCCTGACATTTCTGTGATAAGGAAAAGACGGGAAGCACCTGATTTCTGAAAAACATCTAGATGTTTTTGCAAGCGCTTACATATTTTTAACCCAGTATCTCATTACCTGCTTTTGAACAAGGTTATTATTCATTCTTTATAAGATCTCCTCCTCTCTCCCTGTCATCATTTATCCTTCTTAATTAACAAATGGCATCAATTAAAATGTCAAATGTACCCCGCACAGAACATGCCAAAGCCACACTCCGTTGTATGTTGGAATGAGAACATCCCCGTATGGCTCAGCAGAGACGAGGGTAGAAAATCTTGTCTGAAATGCAAGCCCTGCCTATAAGTAAGGATGGCACTTGTCTTGCACAGAGGAGCAGATCTGACAGCTGCAAACCTTTCTTCTGAAGATCTACCCAATTTAGACGGTTGGCTACTTAGGGGGGGAAAAAGCTTATTGCTTTGGATTTATGATATTTTAGTCAACTGGCCCTAGGACTGGTCAGTCCTGAGAGTCTCTTGAGAGCTCCCTTGAGAGTCATCAGAAGCTGAGGAGGAAAGAAGAGCATTACTGGAGTGTGATGCAAATCCCTGGTTTACATACCTATTTTAGGATAGGATGAATCACCCCCTCCTGCAGAGAGGCAGGTAGCTCTGAGTGAAATGAAGTCTGCTTGAGCCTTGAATCTCTCCTGACTGCAGCACACCCCAGTGACTGCTGTGTCTAGGTAGTTAATTTTCTGACAGCTGAAATTAGCTGAGGTGTTCTACAGTGTTTAGTGTGGCATGAGGGCAGGCTGGCTCTTCATCGGGGAACTCTTCAGGATGCTTAATCAAAATGTATCAAAGTAAAGGGCATTTAGAGGGCATGACCATCATTTTCTAGGAACAAATACTACTTATCCACTTGGGCCTAATGGTACAAGCCCTTCACTATGAACACTCTGCTTATTTCAGGCCCATTGTATGAGGCAAACTGTAATTTCAGCTCATGCAGATGGAGCAGAAATGCAATTTGTACAGCCCACAATAGGCAAGTAATGTTCTTCCCTCAGACTATAATTCACGATGTGACTCTAAGCAAGTCCCTTAGTCCTGCTTACCTGTTTACCCTGCTTTCCCAGGCAGTCTGCAGAAAAGCATTAACAGTTTGGCAGGGACCTGATGGTTACTTATTAGATCTTTGAATCATGATTTTTACCTAAGAGGTGAGGTCAGGGGCTCAAACCCCATTGTACTGGAGGCTGTAAAAATACACAGTAAAAAAGGAGTTTGGAGAGGATTTTGTAAATAACAACACTGTGCAAAACTGGTAAGATAGATTGATACTTGTTCAGGTATACACATGTGTAACCCAATGCAGGCTTCCAGCTGCCAGTCACAGCAACACCTTTCCCTTTGGTAAGATTTTTGTGTTCCCTATGCCTGCTGCCTCTCTACTGTGGTGCCAGCACTCAGAAATCCTGCAGGAAGACCCTCTCCCTGCTCCAAACTGCAGCAGTTCCCAAAGCAGAGTGCAGTTTACCATGTCCTGGGCAGTACAATAAGACTAGAAGGAGATAGTCCCCTGGTAAAACACAAATGGTCAGATAAAATGGCTCTTGCTTCTCCCAACCAAAGGGCAGACAGAACTGCAGGGCAGCATTCAGACTTTAATTCTGACTTATCAGAGGAAACCTAAAGCTCAATAATTACATTTTTTTAAAACCGTAAGTGTGATTCATCAGATGTGCATGCACCTCAAGGGACTCCCGTGGCATTAAGCCAAGGTCAGAGAGGCTTTTTCAAGAGGCATGCCAGTGTTTTATCTTGACTCAAATTTGGTAATTGCAATCTGTGTGCCTGGTGGCCTGCTGCTGCTGCCCTTCTCTTCAAGACCTCCTCTTGGTATGCATCTCTTGTTCAGTGAAGTTTGAATCAGGTGAGGCACAAGTAATACAATTCAACTGTAGGACAAATAAGGCAGAGTTTGTGTTTGCTGGCATAAAATAATTCTGATGGACATATTCAACTTCTGTTAATTTCTTAAGCCATGCACACACTCAACCCATTTCAAGTAGGTGAAAGCCTAGGATTTAGGAAATCTGTGTTTGTTTGGTTACTTAATTCCATAAAAGCTTCCTTCAAGAAGGCATCCCCACTCAACAAAATACCGAAGTTTACACTTTAATTCAAGCAAATGCAGAAATCCTGCTGAATATAAAAGGATTTGTTAGGTGTGTAATGGTAGCTTTGCCCTTAAATATTTAGCTAACAAGATTGGTATTAAACAGATGCTTACGTGACTTTCTTGAATGGAAACCTGAGAGGGTATTGCAATAGGAAAATATCCCAAATCCAGGTTGATAAGATTTCTGGAGCACTGGCTGGTTGCAGCTGTCTAGGAATGGCTTCTGGTACGTATCAGTGAGGGACGTATATGCTGCAGATGACAATTTGCCAATCGGGGTGACTGAAAGCCTCTTTTTTCTGCAGGACGTGGAAAACACATTGGAATCAACAGCCCTCCATAGGTTAAAAAACCCCTTCAAATCTTTACACTTGTAGTTACGTGTTCTAAAGTGACTGCTGCCAGTAAGAAAAGGGGTCTTAGAGCTTCAACATCTGCTCAGTCCTTGTTAGTAGTTATGCTAAAAATTAATAGGAAAAGTGAACAGAAAATACCCTCAGGCTGCCGTTTAAATGCATGGTGTTTTTACATCTTGAGCGCTGCGTGCAATTCGTTTGTCTAGCTCAAAAATGATCTAACAGAGCTGGGCAACCTCCAGAGCCAGGCAATAAGGATTATCAGTAGTATGGAACAGCTTTCTCTAAGGGTTGATTAAATGGCCTAAGGCTTTTTGGTGGGTGGAAAAAAAAAAAAAAGGTGTCTGCGAGGGAAAGATATGTGGAAAAACTATAGAAATACAAGTTTGGTGGAGAGGGGGAAGTGCATTGGTCTTATAACTTCGGAGTCTGGAACATCAAATGAAATTATTGAGTAGCAGATTCAGTACAAAAAAAGGAAGCCTTTGGGTTTTATTGTGACAGAGGTGATTTATGCTGCTGAAGTCATTGCCAAAATGGAATCAGATCTTGAATTGCCTTTCAAGCTGGGGAGCAAGAACAAAAGTTTTTCAGAGGGGAGGATCCTCTAACAGAAAAGGGCACAAAAAACATCCTGAACTACCTGAACTGCAAAAGATCTTTTGCAGTTAACAAATTGAGTCCTTGCTCTCACAGAAAGATGATCTTTCCCGTAGATTTAAGGATCTGCCTGTTAAAACTAGTTAACATTTTCCTAAGCTATTCTGCTGGTTGTAAATCTGTCATTGACAGACATGAACCATCTTCTAATTGCCAGTCTTAATTTATTTGTGACTTAGTTAAATGCATTTGTTCTTGTATCAGCCTTAACCCTCAACATGAGAGGCTTTTCTTTCTCCCCCCCCATGTTTATTTCCCTCATATATTTTGTAAAATTGTAGCAATACAGCATTGCAGGGAACCATTCATGATTAAGTATTCCTTACCCTCACTTCAAAGCCAACCCAGTCATCTTGATAAAATTCCTGATTGGTATTTGTGTAACCCATTTATGAAGACATTGAGTAGTAGAAACATCCACCCTGCACTTGGCAGATGCATGCTTGTGTTTTGCTTCCCCAGCTTCGCATTCAGGAACAGAAAATGTGCTGCTTCATTTTTTAACTTCAAAGGGGAGAATTAAAAAAGAACGTGGAAGAATGAAAAAGCTTACTCTCTAGCCATCTAGGCAAACCAGAAAGGAATAAATACATAAAAAGAGCAGTCAAAGGGGTCAAATTTTTGGATTATAGCATAAATGCTTTTTAAGTAGAAGCTCACAGTAAATGGGTTACCCATGAGAAAAAAAAATAATCAAGGAATTACAGTCAAACAGTGTAATAAAGGAATACACTAAGGAAAGCTATAAATGATGTTTCAACACTTATGTACACACTCAAAAAGACATGCCTAAATTCTGGAAAGTTAAATGCTAAACCCTAAAAAGAAGAGACACTGGGAAAAAAAAGGGAGGTGTGAGAGGGTGGAGCTGAGCTTGCTAAATGCACTTTCCACATCCTACATATATCAGGAATAGGGATGTTGCTGTCTATTCTGTAGGGATAATAAATGACTGAGGCACAGTCAGGGGCACCCAAAGAAGATCAGACTATGTAACAAAAAGGCATTAAAATAATTCATTTTGATGAAACTGAGGGAGCTTTCCCATACTGCAGCATCTCTTTCTGGGGTGTTTTTCTGACAATCTAACTCTAATTAAGTTAGTGATAGAAAAGGTTTCCAAATAAATTAGCAGGAAGAATAGGAACCAATTGCAAAAGCTAACTAATATTCACACAAGAGGTGTCAAGGAATGAAAGTACTGACATACCAGCTGTTTTGTTTTCTTGTACTCCTTAAATAGTTCTTGGTGCCAGGAGAATGGAAAGTGGTAAATATAACAAATGTTTTTGAAGTAAAGTCTGGAAGCATCTGGTGCAAACTATAATTAAGAATGGAATGAATAGACATTTGGATAAATATGATCCAGTGGGGAAAATAACCAGCTATGTAGTTTTTATAAAAGTCATACAAATCTATTGGAGCTGTCTGTAGCAACATATGTATTTATAAGGAGAATCAATCAATACAAAATACTGGATTTTTTTAATCTTTTGACAAAGACTCTTTGACAAAGCCTTTAAAGCAATCATGGGATAAGAGGAAAGGTTAATTAATTTGTATACCTTATTCCTACGTATTAAGTATCTGTTATTAATTTATTCTCAATACAGTTTTTCTCCTCTGTTGAAAGATAAGTAATGAGTGAAGAATAAAGGGCAGTCCATACAATGGACATACAGTAGTGATGAACCTGGTATGCTCTGCATGATCACAGGTGATTGCAAAAGGAGTGATTTGGAAGCAATAAAACTTCCTGGTATTTTCATTCTAGTCCAGAAACACAAATCTAAAATTGCCATTGAAGTGTTGAAGACATCAAGTGACTGGCTGAAAAAATAGCAGACAGAACTCAGTGTCAATAAATGCAAACTAATATCCCAGTCCCCCGGGTAGATGGAGCTCGTCAGCCCCTAAGGCCATCCATCTAAGAGAAGGTCACTCTAAACAAACC
>JAWWLV010000144.1:17811343-17825416 GCA_035041135.1 Platyrinchus mystaceus
GATTAAAGGGTGGGCTCAGTTCAGCGCAGGCTGTGTCTCACCTAAAAAATCCATCGCGCAGGCTTGAAAGGTAAAAACACCTTTCCCAGATCTTCGTTCACGAAGACTGGCCACTTACTTACTTACTTACTTACTTACTTAATACAATGGAGAATGGTGCTAAGTATGTGTACATAATAAGGGCCTTAGGTGAACTCTTTTCCAGAAAAAGATGAAGAAATTATTATGGTGAGTTCAAAGAAAACAGCAGCCAATGCCTTTTTCACCTCTCTTCTCCCATTAGTAGAAATGTTATCTTTTTAAGTAGGCTAGATCTCAAGCCCCTTCCTCCAACATCCTTTACTTTATAAGAGTGTGGACCTGGGGTATTATAATACCTTTGTGTCTAGAACAACTTCGCATTTTCCTAATTCAAAATGCTGAGCTCTTCCATTTAGTTGACTTCCGCAACTATTTTCCTTAGTTTATCAAAATTTGTTGATCCAGATCTGGAAATAGAAAACTGTAGATGTCAAAGTGAAACACTTCATCTGGGCACTGGAAGTAATTAACCATGGCAAGAGATTGCCTGTAGGTGACAGTGAATCATCCTTCACATCAAGTTTTTTGAGTGAGATTGAACCTCTCCGCTGTGGGGTCGCTGTTGGTTCAGAAACAGGATGTGGGACTTGACATTGGCTGAACTCCTCTGCTCCACACTGCCCACCTCAGTCCCCCTGCTTCCTCACCATCATCTCTACTGTACATGCACTTCTCCCCGACAAAACACTGCATGAAACGTATTGCATTTACTAATTAGGATAGCAGTTACTAATTAAGTTTAAATTTCAATGTACCAATCAAATTTTATTTCCTAATTGTGCTACATTATCACTAATTAGAATAGCAGTTTTTACTTAATGGATTATATTTAAATTAAGATGTCTCCATCCAATGTTTTTTCCTACTTACGTTTCAACTAATTGGTACTGCAATTATTAAGTTACGTTGAAATTGAAATATATCAGGCTGGTAGGGAATCATAAGATAGTTTGCTTACGTCTGTATGATACGAGTAGGAATGATTAAGATACAGTCCAGTTAATTAGTTCTGGAATCAAAATTATTTCATAAGTTTTTGAATAAGAAGTGGGCGTACTCTATTCCCTTGCCACAGTATTAAGGAGGAGCTTATTATGGGCTCAGTAGAAATCTAATGTAGTTGCTGGTACTAATCAGCTCAGATGCAATCTGCAAATATTTAGGCACAGCTTCAGAAGGGCATTTAAACATATACCTATATTTAAGCATGTTCTTAATGGTTGCCCCACGCTTCTGAATCAAAGTCTTTTGATTTCTGCTTGTCAACACTTTAAATCACTGAGTCACAGAATGGGTAAGGTTCAAAGGGACTGTTGGAGGTCACCTAGTCCAACCTCACTGGCCAAGCAGGTTTTCCTAGAAAACTGGATTGTGCTCTGGGCTGTGTCCAGACTGTTCTTGAATACCTCCAGTGAGGGAGACTCCATAACCTCTCTGGGCAGCCTACTCCAGTGCTCTGTCACTGACACATTAAAGAAGTTCTTCCTCATGTTCAGGTGAAACTTCCTATGCATCAGTTTATGCCTCTTGCCCTATTGCTTGGCAACACCAAGAAGAGCCTGTCCTCTTGACACCCTCTCCTCAGATAATAATATACATTGATAAGATCCTTCATTTTTTTTCTTCTTCAGGCTGCACAGGCCCTGCTCCCTCAGCTTTTCCTCTAAAGAGAGGTGCTCCAGGCCCCTTATCATCTTTGTAGCCCTCCACTGGACCAGCTCCAGGAGCTCCACATCTCTCTTGTCATGAGGAGCCCGGAACTGGACACAGCACTCCAGGTGAGGCCTTACCAGGGCTGAGGGGCAGCCTCCTTCAACCTGCTAGCGATGCTCTTCCTAATGCATCCCAGGATACCATTGGCCTTCTTGCCCACCAGGTGAATGGAGTTGTGGTTCTTGCTTTCTGTTGATAGTGACCTTAAAGCAGTGTGTGTGGGACAGCATTTCAGGTTGGAGCAAATGCCATAAGCTGAGGGTGTTGAGCTGCAGCCCTCCAGATGAACATGGCATGCAAGCCTCAGGCCCCACTTGTCCTTCCCAAGTGCCAGGTGACCCTCGCTGCTAACGCCACTTCTGCTCACCAAGACTGCAGAACTCTGCACTTGTGAGCAGTATGCCTGGGAATGAGAAACTACAGCCTTGGAAAATCCCTATATATTTTTCTTTCAGCACGATTATGAACTTAAAGGGGAACGGGGTGGCTTTTGATACATGCTTATACAGATACCTGTATTGGCCAGATGCCATGCCCGTTCACACGCTGTGAATGAATAAGCATGCTGTGGTGTCATGCAAACAAGAGGAACATGAGCAGATGAGTCTGCTCTTTTTGATATAATCAATTTTGGTAGGGAGGCATTACCTTCTTCATCCTTCAGCCTAGGCTTGGTCATATTTAGAAGCTTCAGTACATTCTTACAGAAACTCTGACTTCTGTTTTTCTGATCCAACATATAAATCTTGACTGCTTGAAAGCTGCCAGGCAGTTTTGTAACAGCATCATGACAAAAGAAAATATCTGGGAAAAAAGTCTGTAATGACTTACCACCAATTTCAGAGTTGCAGTATTACTAAAAGCAGGTGGGGGTGGATATAATGATCCAATTTATCTGTAACAGGTTAACAACCTTCCTCATAATAGGTCATGTTAAAAAGAAACCAGAGAGATATAATAAATAAAGAAATAAATTAGGTAAAATGAGGCTTAATTGAGGAGGACAGGTTACTAGTGGTTCACAGACACTAAATACCTTTAAAAAATGTCATTAAATGCAAAGTTTTGAATCCCTGAGATTTTAAAAATATTTCTGCAGTATCAGCTAACCTCACTTCTTCACCACATGAGAGGGTAAATTTCAGAAATGGGTCATATTCAGCAATACCTTTCTCTTCCTCCCAGCCTATGCTTTCTGGGCTTTACAGGACCAGACTGGAACTCCAGAGAAATCCATTAAGGGGCCTCAGTCCTTTCAAAAAGCCTGCACCGTTTAAGGACAAATGCCAAAGAAAAGATATCAGAAAGTCAGATTGTCCTCATATTAAACAAGATCAAGTTTTGAAAGTCCCGTAACAGCCAATGTCATCAAAAGCTCCTAGAGTATTGAAAAAGAACAGAAAATGTCAATGGAAAACTATTTAACAGCAGCAGAAGGATCAGTTTGAGAGGTAGGAAATGATAAGCCATGCCAGCAATATATGTTTGAGAGACTGATTGTGTCCTTCATTGTAATGCAGCTATAGACATGAAGGCAGATGCCGTATGATTATTCTTTAACAGTGAACTATGAGGGGATTTTATCCATTTTCTTTCTAATTTACTCTGACTTTGTAAAACTGTGGTACTCCAAGCTCTGTTCCAGCATGCTAAGGACTTTTGTCCGTACAACGTGAACAAATGATGAAAGACCTGAGCTGTATTTTTCCATCTGTGTAACTTATTTTAAGGCAGAATGTGGAGTCTTTTTCCCAAAAAACTTTGACAGCTTTTAGAATGTAGCTGCTTTTGAGTGAAATGCTGAACCCAGCTGAGAGTCATGGCCAGGCAAATTTCTGAAAGTTGGGTCAGCTCCAAATGGACACTACAAATCTGCCTTTAGGTGAATACACAAGGGATGCAAGCATCCTACTCATACTTAATATAGTGTGTGTATCCATCCTCAAAATATCTGCATTTCATCCTCTGGCTTAATAAGCAATAGAAACACAGGGACACATTGGGTTAGATAAACAATCTGTAGAATTGCATGGAGATATCCTGATTTACTGCAGTTGAGAAGCTGGCACCTGCACTCTTTCCAAGAAATTATTTCATGGTCTGCAATTCAATGACCACCTTTGACGTTTACAGGAGGTGCCTTCAGCTAAACCATATAGGGACCAGTAGGAACATTTCTGAGTTAGTTACTGTGAGAATATGATGTCATGTCACATCATAACTTTTTTGAGCTATGTATTGCTTTTCATGATGTTTCTACATATTTCTGTTTTCTTAAGCTCATGGGGTTTAGCACACCAGCCCTGGCTGGAAAAAAAAAAAAAAAAAGAGACCCTTGCCCTCTGAGTTGCAGTCATCCAGAGTGAAAAATTGCCCTGAATCAGACTAAAGAATAGAAAGAAGACATTGCGCAGCTTAGATGAGTGCTGTAGACATAAGGCTGCATGCCGGAAAAGCTTAAATTTTGTTTGGGAGGAACGAGGGGGAACCCAAAACTATGGGATTCCCTTTTTGCAAAAATTTTCCAGTGGGGTTTGGTCATGTTCCATGCTATGGCTCAAGATTTTCAGACCTACTGTGAAATGTGCACAGGCTTGCTGTCTGGTCAGTTTTATATTCAAAGAGTTATCTAAATCTAATGAACAATAGTGCTCATACATTCTTTTATAAAAACCTGGAGGGTACAAATGAGCATAAATGGTATTAAATCAACAGTGAAGTGTTACTGTTAGAGGCTCTGATTGCAAATCTGAACTTTAATGTACTATTTCTGTTCTCAGCAATTTAAAAAGTTTAAAAAATATACAAAGCACCCTGTGTGTATACATGTGCGTGTATGTTTAACTATGATAATTGTGACAAACTAGTTAGCAAAACTGAGGAGCTGGTATTTGTTAAGTTAAACAGCCTGAGTTTGCACCCAATTTTATCAAGCTGTATTCCAGTGGAGAAATACCTTCTTATCCATCTATAAAATTCTCCAACACAGCCCTGACCCCCCACAGATGGGAATTCATTTGCTAAAAGGACAGTTGGCACCAAAGACCATCCTGAGCTTTGTGGGCTATGTCTCTTCAGGAGACAGGATTATTGCAAACACTCCCTCTGCACTACGATATTCAAATAGTCTTCCTGGCAACGTTAAAAATGTAAGATGAGCATGATTGTGAAATACAGTTATACCATGACTTTCACATTTAAAAAGCAACAGAACATTTTCCAGATGTGGCCAGCACAGTGTCAGAGTATGATATCCCTCTCAGCATTCATCTCAGAAGGCAAAACTATTCATGCTTCCCTTGCTCCCTCTCTGAAGCATTCTTCTCCACACCTTATGGTCTCTGTTGTTTGAGGCAAGTACCCTTCATTGCTCATTAGCTTCTCAAACCGACTGAGAAATCCAGACCCAAAAAGAAGTCTAGCACCACTGAAAATCCTTCCTTTTCCTTCACAAGGACAATATTTTCATAGGTGCAATCCAGACAAAAATCTCCAGGGCAGTTTTGCTGAAGATAAGAGAAATATTCCTCATATGAACGCAGCAAACACCTGCCAACTTTCCAACTGAGCAGCAGGTCATAAAGCAAGTATAGGTCAGAAAAGCAGAGGCATATATAAGTATCAGCTTATGAGAGGTGAGAGTTAAAAACAGCTTTTGTACATATGGGAGTGGAAAACAGCTGAATAAAACAAACTCAGCATGAGTGCTAGCATGGTTTTCTGCCCAACAAAATGCAAAGCCATATGTGCAGAGTGAAAGAAAATGGCTGCACCGATTTCCAGAGCTGGAAGATAAACCAACAGGAAAAGGAAAGGAAGGTGAGTTGGGAGTAGCAACTACTGGGTGCTGCCGAGATCTTTGAGGCTGGAAAGGCTGTGAGAAGATGTGGGACAAGCACACTGTGCTGCTTTTGCCTTCAGTGAAAACTCAGAGGAACAGCAATGTAATTCTGTGGGTTGAAATTCAACCGGTGACACAGCCTGGCCCTGATGTGTCAATCCTTTTGATGTCACAAATAACAGTCTGAAGTGGCCATAAGCCTTCTAGTTATGCCCTGATCTACAAAGCTCAAGACTTAAGAGAACAAAGAACTTGGGAGCCTAAAATGTGGTCTCTCTTGTCTGTTGAAAGTCTGACATAACTTCCCCTGTCAAGAGCCAAGAGCAATTTCTCTTAGCTGCTCAACACCCTGCTTTTGTAGCTGCATTTCTGTAGATTCCTTTTTATTCTTGCCTTCTGCAGCTGAAGGCTTGTTCTGCCTCATGACTTGTTTACCTGTCTGTTATTTTGGATTCAGTTGTATTGTAATCTTCATAGTTTCTTTTCACTGAGACTTGCTTTTGATTGTGTGCTTGCCTTTCTCCTTGCTTAATGGTCTTTGAATGTCCCTGACCATTGGATTACCTCAGGCCATCCTTGTTGCTCAGATTTCTGGCCTCAACTGCATCTTGGTCAAGGTGTAGGGTTCTCTTCAGGGCTAGAAAGTCCTCACTCAGCTGTGATCACTGGACTTTTCTCACTACATCTACCTGACAGTGATCCTTACTGCAAAACTCCAGAAGCCATGTCAGCTAAAATGAGTCAAAACGAGAAGAGAAAAATGAGGGGCACCTGCAGTAGTTAGGAATTAGATAAAAGGCCCACATGATCCAAGAAGATGCATCCCATCTTCTTTCTAGCTGTCAGTTCTGGCAAATAGTTTGTGTATCTAAGTCTCAGCAGCCAAAAAACTGAGCATCTTTTTGTGTGTGTGTGTCATCCTGTCCTTGTTAATGTAATCCGTGTGCTTTGAATGCTATGATTATTTATTATTAAACTAAGGAAAACACTGTGTGAGTTTGTTAGACTTTCAGGAATAGCTTGCACTCTTGCACATGCCTTTCCCTTATGTACAGTTTGGCACCTTCTAACGCATTGTTTTTGTCTGTGCTTATTTTAAACTGAGAAGCTTAAAGAAATGCAGTAACAGTCACAGTGGGAAAAGGAAACCAGTTATTTATAGTATCAAGCATTTAAGCTTTCAGGCTGGTTCTAAGTATGTTTTGTAGCAAGCAGTGTCCTAATTCTGTAAGCACTTAAGGACGTCCTGCACTTGGCACATCAGGCAAGGGGTGCTCTTAGCCCAGTCTCCAGCATGTCATCAGGGTTGCCTTTGAAAGGACACTTGTGCTCAGAACAGATGTGTGAGCTTGGAGTCTGGGCTCAGGCATCGAGCTGGATGTACCTCAAGATCCTCTAAGACCCATCTGGGTGCCTCAGCACAGCTGGCAACTTCATATGTTGTCAGGATGGTGAGCCTGCAGGGAGGGAGAGCCCCTTCTACACAATCTGGATGGACAAGATGGTCTGTGGACTGCAGAAGGACTTGCCTTAAGGTGTCTATGTGGGGACATTTGCAGAGATGAGACTTAGCTGAGAAGGTACAGGGATACATTATGCTGCAAAAAAGTGAAACATTACAGGTAACTTCCGAGTTTTAAAAAGAGGGTATTTTTAATAAGAAAGAATCTACAGAGACTTCATAGCAAGCGTTCATTCATTCTGTCAGTTGGGTTATAGCAATAAATTATTTTTTTTCCTATTTTGTTTTCACCTTCCAGCAAAAATTTGTATTTTTTTTTTTTTTTTTTTTTCATGAGAAATGTTTTGCTAGGATGCTCTATATGTGTGCTGAAGGGCAGTTACTGTTCAACTGATCCTGTTAGCACTATGAAGAAATGCTGATCCTGACAGACACTTTGATGTGCTAAACTAAACCCCAGCAGGCACAGGTAGCAGGGGGAGCCCTGATAAAGGACTACAGGCAGATACCCGTAATTGGCCAGTTTTTCTATTGTAGTATATCAATATTTGATTAGCAATAAACATTCCCTCTGATCTTGCTCTTGCTTCCTAAGACCAAAAACGAAGGTAGGATGGGATTTTCAAGCTCACTGTGCTAGTCTCAATCTCTCTTCTAGACTCAAGGATAAAGTGTCCTGTAGCACCAGTGGGAGGTGAGTTATTCCAACAGTAAATACTTTTTACAGCCTATTGGTTATAGGTACTAGGAAAATGTAGGACTTAGAGCTCTGTTTTACTAGAGTGTATTGGTTATGGCTTAATTTCACAGTGGCAGGAATGTTGGATGGATAAAATATTTGAGAGAAATGCCAAATCAGCATTGGAAAGCACTTTTAACAGGATGGTAGAGTTGGTTTTGGCTTTTCACAGAAATTATTTATACATTTATCATGTTATAGTCCTTGCTAAGACCTACAGATGTTCAGCATTACATGAGGCAGATGCAGAAAAGTTTCATACTTTCCATGCAAACATATGGCCCTGTGGTCAGTTCTACAATGGTCTCATCTCTAAGATGGGTCTTCCTGAAACATAGGTTTAAAGAAGCAGATTCCAGACACATCTTAGGGCTTTTATTCTCAGCATCTAGGCTTTGTTGGATGTGGAGCTACAACTGTGCCATTTTAAAAAAGAACAAAAAACAAGGTTTATAAAAATATTTCTCCCCTGTATAGTGTTCTTGCATAGGGTTTCCTTTCCAGCCAGCAGCTTTTTGTTGTTTTCTGCTTGCAAAAAGAACCACAGAGTCCCTTTCTGTGTCTTCAAATATTTTTTTTATTTCTTTCTGTCACTTCAGTGCCTTCTGGAATCTCCCTGCCACCCTAGACTCAGCCTGCCAATACCTCTTTGTCTCGTGGTAGCAACCCTTGCCAGGCACAGCCCTTTTCAGAGTGAAGGGAAGGCTCAGAGAACAGCAACTGTGTCTCAGCGAAAGGGTGTGTCCCTCTCCAATTCCCATATCAGATTTTGGAAGACTGAGGGTAATGAAAATTATTCTAACCAATATTATCCATTGCAGACCTACTCATGTTGAGATACAGGTTTAATTGCCTTAGCTGCTGTTTGTTTGTTCATCATCTAGGAGAGATTATATCTGCTCAAGAACTAATAGTTTTCGGATATATGACATGTATTTCTGTCTAACTTCTGCCTCATAACTAATGGTTCAAATATCTAGTATACAGCTAGTTGTTTTGTGATCAGTTTTATGGTGCCTGTTTTCTTCCCTCTCAACAGATGCAATTTTTTGAGTTAAGAAAAGGAGGCAAATAAATCCCAAGTAATCACACAATGATTCAGCCACAAATATGCACGATCATAAAAATGTTCACAGCACTTTTATTTCTTCTTGTATCCTGCTGAAAAACTTAGCTTTGCATTAGCAAACACTGGACACAAAAGTTTTGGAAGCAAATTCAGAGATTTATTCTAGCAAATATTAGCCCATTCTTGCTTTTTCTTCTTTCTCTCTCTCTCTGTCAAGTCCTAACCACAGCTCCCCAAGATGAAGCAGGCTATTTTAAAATAATTAAAAGTTTCTGCTTTTGCATGGCTTCCACTGACACCACATCTGCTTGAGCATGGTAGGAAGCAGCTTCAAGCCAATTAAATGGAGATGGGTGAATTGTACCGCTCCGTTCTCTCTTAGTGAACTTTTGACCAAGAGGGCACCGTATTGATGAATTTCATTTCTTCCTAATCTGCTTGTACTCTGCGTGATAGCTTGGAGCTTTGCTCTCTTCTGGTTCAGTACAATGACCCTGCTCTTGAGAAAGCTGCGAGTTCGAAGCAAAGATTTCAGGTTATTACAAGATGTTGAGCACACAGATCTCTTCTTGGCTGTCTGCAAGATGTTGTCTGAAAGTGGAGAAGGGCTCTCACCTCACAGAAGAAGAAATAGTGAGGCAGTATTTCACAACTTTTAAGGCATTAACAAAGAGTTTCACTCAGCACTACATAGTTAAATAGACTCAGTCCTTCAGGGAGAGTATATGGAAGGAAAAAGCCGACTACTCCTGTAGGCTGCATTAGTGAAAAATGCACATGCTGTGTGGCTTTTAAGGGCACCTTCAGGCAGGTGCTCACATACTGGTCAGGCAAATCAGAGGTCCCTTTACGAATAAATCTAGGCATGTGATGACTAAAGGACATTTCTGTAGGATTCTGTCTCTGGGATGGTGCCATAGGTATTTTTGCAGAGATCTGACATTATGCCAACCTTAATGCCCATTCTGTAATGGCTTGTCTTGAGCAAAGTCTAATGAACAGGGCGAGGGGTGCAGTGTTGTAGGATCCACATTCCAGCCTGCTCACTTTTACGCTATCCAGACAAGATTGGTTTGCTTTTTGGCCTTGAGTGTTGGTCAGCGAAGAGTGTTGGCTTCAAATAGATGTTCTTTGGGTAATCGGGAAATGTTTCTTGCTTATTTTTACTAGTACTTGGGTATTAGATGTTAATTAAGATAAAAACCAACAGAACAGGACCAGAGATCACTTGTTGTGAGCAGAGGATGATGCTGAGAGGAAAGCAGTTCAGGAGAAAACCAGAGCAACAACAAATTGATCTTCTTATACATAGCTACAAGGAAAATCCTGACACCTACATCTTCATATTGGAAAAGTCCTTTGCTGTTCAGAGACCGTACGTTCAGGATCTAAGTGACAGGTGGAAGTAACATTCTGAAACTAGTACACCGTGAATTTCCATTTCCTTAGGAATTTAATATTTATAAAGTAGCTTAGCTTTGAATTGCTATGACAGTATCACAGCATTAGAGACTTGCCTGTCCTGATAATATAAATGTAACTGCTTTTCCCAAGAGCATCTTTGACTAGTACCTGTTCCAGACTGTTTTATTTTTTCTTCAGTTATGACACTTTCCACACATACAGAATGTCTTTGTTGCATAGAAAGGAAGTAAGCATGACCTTTATCACATAAAAAATATTCATTGCTTCTGCAACAAAAAATAAGTGTAGATGAAATAGAGAGACTTGTGTTTACACAATACCTGGAAGACAAATACTGACCAAATCTTTTTATCACCACTACACCACTCCAAGTTAATTGGAAAGACAGAATGACATCACAAAATCTCATCAAAGGGATTTAGAGATGTCAGTCTCAGTTTCTAAACTTACAGTGATTTTGGCATCTAATTTTTTTACCTAGTCTTTTGGACTTTCAAGATAATAGAAAAGAAATAATGGAATGGATAGGATAATTTAGGAAGAGATTGTCTTTGAAACCGTATTATCCAATAAATCACTCTCTGTGGGAGAAAACAATAGAGTGGAACCTTGACTTTACCAGCTGGATAAAGATAAGTATTCAGACGAAGACAACTAAAGCTTAGGAAGATAATAGCTTGTCCATCGGGGCAATGTTGCCAATTAATGCTAATAGCAGCATATAGATCTCCTCAGTATTGCCATAGGACATGCTGGGAATATTGTTAACACCTGTGTGGCTATCTGTTATTAAGGAATTGGAAGGGCAAAAGGAAGTAAAAGCGAATACAAGAGAAAAAGGATCAGCTTCTCTCTGGAGATGAAAGGGTTTCCTCTTATTTAATTAAGCAGCTTTTTTTTCAGGTCCAAAACAGAGTAGGTGTGCCTGCATTTATTTATTCTGTGCCTCCTTCACAATCACACCACATTTTGAAACCCAAGATCAGAACAGACACTTTGCCAAGAAAAAAGCATCATTTGGGCTCCTTACTACACATGGCTTTAATAGTTTGTTAATGTTACTACTTCTTCCTTGCAACTCCATTAGTGATTCAGATAAAGACAACCACCTACTCCTCACCTGGACAACTCAATAGAAGGAAAAAAATGGATAACATCCTAGAGGCTGTGATCTGAAGAAAACTTACCATTATCTTAAATCAGCTCAGCTTATCTGTTTGAAACTAAAGGGAAAAGATGTTCCATAATATCATTCATTCTATGGAAAGGAAGATTGTGACCAGAGCTAGTTATTAGAATTTATTGTAAAAGGGTTTTCATTTTTTTTTTCAGCATGGATTATTTCCCCCGCAGAAAACTGTGTATTGGAATGTTTTAGTGGAAAACAAAAATATTTTGGCTTAAATCCATAAAGAAATTAATTTCTAAATACTTCTCCTTTGCCTTTTGGAAATTGCAGTTCTGGACTAAACAGGAAAGTGCAGACACAGAAATTACCCGGCTCAAACTGTGCAGCCACCCTTGATAACTCCCGGGTGGTGGGGAGAGGTCAGTGGCATCATGAACATCCTGACCTTGGTGCATCATAAAAACTAGCTTAGAGCTTTTTTGGCAGAAAAGAATGACAACCCAGAGCATTTGAACCATGGAGTGTCAAAATCATTGCCAGATACACACGTTTTCTGGTTTGATTAAAACACGTAGTTTTATCTGACTGGTTTCCTCATGGGGAAAAAAAAAAACAAAAGAAAAATTTCAGGGGAACTAGGTGCTATTTGTGATCAATAATATCTACTTTAGTTTCTCAAGTGATACACAGAGGTGTTTCTGCATTTATTATTATCTGATTGAAGTAGAAATACCAGGAAAGGACTAACTGAATATGCCTTGTATCAGTAGAGTAGCAGCTGCAACAGAATTGCAAAAGCAGAGGAGAGTTTTAGAGTGCTGCCAATAAAGTCTTTTCATCTCAGGTCTGGACTCACAGAACCTTCTGACTTGTACAACAATTTTTTCAAAGGCATCTCTGAAATAAGTCTCATGATTCATGTTTTCTGGAAGAATTCGTGTGACTCCTACTTTCAGTCCATTCCCAAAATCAAGGTTAACAATTGAAAAGGATTCCAGCTAAGACGTTTTAAGCACTCTTAATGGTCTCATGAAGAAAAAAAAAAAAAAGGCAAGCAGAGAAAGAACAGTATAAATTCCAAGTAACAAAGGTGAATGCAGTTGCCTGACTGACAGACTGATGGTGAGAGATGCTCTCACTTCTAGCCTGTGATTCATGCTCCTGGCCTTAAGCATCCAAAAGTAAACCAAGACTGCCTGAGGGGCAGCTGGGATGTTCTTTCTCTCCAAAAGCTCTGTCTTTCCTTCTGCTCTGCGTGTGTTCATGAGCAGTTGGAGGCTTTGACTGCAAGTGGAGGGTTTTGCAGAGATGGCAGTGCATGTGTGTTTGTAAAGCTCCATGGCCTCAGCCATCCACTACTAGATCTAGTGATGGGCAGATTTGGCCAACCATTAGCAAAAGGCGGGGTCTGCCAAAACACCACTAGGGAGCTCTTATTGTTGTATGTTCTTTTTACTAGGTCTTATAAAGAAATGAATTTTGCAGGGTGCTGACCAGAAGCTTGAGAAGACTGGACATGTCCACTCACACCACTAACGTGAGCAGCAACAATCACCACCATGACTAATTGGCTTCCCAGCCCACTGCTTAGCCCTCCTGGTAGGTAAGGCTCTCCTCCATCCTCGTGCTATTACCCTGTTCTGAATTTCACTTCTTGGCTCTGGTTTGTGAATAAGGATTGCAGCATTCCATCATAAGAACAGTTAATTAGGAATGAAAACCCAACCAAATCAATTACAACAAATCGAATTACCCTTAGGATAAAAATGCAGCAATGACTATTGCAGTGAAATATATGAGAAAGCTGTCTTGCCAGTTCAGTATTTATAATGGCCAGCAGCCACTGTAAATTCCCCAGTACAACAGGAAACAAACAGCACGTGTGAAATGACCTCATCTCATCAGGGTGCTGATTTTATGAGTGGTTCTGTTGGTGCTTATCTTCAGACATGTAGATAGATCTACTGAACATAGTAGGCTTTGGTTCCTGAGACAGTAGGAAGACAAGAGCACTGCATAAAGGCAGAGGGACAAAAAAACCCAAACAAGAATAAAAAAAAAAAAAAAAAAAAAAAAGGAAAAGGACGCAGGAAATTGACTGGGAAAAAAAAAAAAAAAAAAAAAGAGAAAGAATTAAGGGGCAAAAAGATCCCTTTGTTCTGTGGGTTTTGTTTCAGTTTGTTTCATGTTTTTTCCCCCCTGTGAATGAGATGTACTGGCCAATACTAGCACCACTTCTGCAAGCAAACTGTGTCATTGGTGTTCTCCCACTTGCTTGGGAATCATCCAGAAGGCCAAAGCAGCCCATCAGCATGGAAATGTGGAGGTATGTCCCTGTATGCTGCTGTAAGCCTACACACATGACTGATAGAGCCCAGAGGTCACGCATGAAGACTGAGTGTGAGACCCCAGCAAGGCTTGTGATATGAGGGGAAGGGGTGTGGTAGTTTGGTCTGGGCCTTCCTTGGTGACCAGTTTGTAGCCAAGGAAGTGCCCAGAGTTACCCAATATTCCCTACCATTTTTACGTAAGCTGGAGTATAAGAAGAAAGGAGGAGAGGCTTTTGCCCTCTTTCCTTCCGGCGGCTTTGGAGGTTTGGGTTTCCCTGCTGTTG
>JAWWLV010000144.1:17825516-17865078 GCA_035041135.1 Platyrinchus mystaceus
TTCCCTTTCCCTTTTCCTTGTAGAATTGTATATATATTTCTAATTGTATATAATTGTATATAAGTAAATATATTTATGTATATATTGCTTTAGCTGTCTCTCGTTTCGGTTCTCTTGTTTTTTTTACTTTTTCCCCTCTTCTCCCTTGGTTTTGAGTGGGGGGGGAAACATCTTGTGGTGGGGTTTGGAGACTTGGCAGGGAGCCAGCTCCGAACCATATCAAGGGGCAAGCTCAGGTTTGAGATGGAAATTAACATTTTGGAGAACCATGATCTATGATGAAGGAGACAGAGCCTGGAGATGATAGAGAAGATGGGAATTCACCACTGCTGTGACCCATAGGTATTGACTGGAATAGATAACAGGCTGCAGAATGTACTGTAGGGCTTCAGAGTTAGGTCTATGCTCAAAGCAATGCATGGTATGAGGTATAGGTGGTACAGATGCCACTATTTAGGTTCCATGTAGGCTTTCATTCACATAGAAATATAAGCATCAGGAGATAAATTAAAAGAAAATATTTAAAGTACTTTACAGATCTTTGAGGGTGAAAAATTCCAACAATTAGCCATTTTCAAGTCCATCTGATTGCTGACTTCCAAACTGCCCCTCCTCTTAAGAAAGAAAAGGCAAAGAAAGACCCAGAAGAGAAGAGCAGGTCTCCCTGCAAGAAACAGGTGAGTTCAGGCAGTGGTGGGGGTACAGGGAGAGAGGAACAGAAGAAAGAAGGCAGACTCTTGCAAAGGGACTGAGGTGGTGCTGGAATGCCAGGAATGGCTGTGGGGTGATGGTGCAGAAACATTGGGACTTATACCTGCAGATATGATAGCTGAATGAAAAAGGGTTGTGTTACCACAGGGAATTTCTGAAGCTTTTTATCAGGAGTGTGTTCTTAGCAGCACTGAAAATGCGGCTAGACTGGAGCAGACGACAGCAAGCATAAATCAATGGAAGGCAACTAATTAACAACAGTGAGGGACACAGACCAGCATTTCAGCTGTTGTAAGGTGCTGTGGTTGTTCTAGTCAGGGGGTTGAGATGCGGTGATGAATTGATATTATTTCAAAAGTTTCCTTGCTTTTCTTCATTTGCCTGCTGGGATGGGCTGGTCTGACCTCTCTGACATGCCCTCTGAAAAGTAAATGGCTTTGGGGGGCTCTGCCTATGTGAAGGGGAAAATAATCTTTCCCTCTAGAGAAAGACTCTGAAAAAGACTTTTTTTTAAGCCTATGTGTTGAGGATACGAGGCAGCTATGAAATTGCTTTCTATGGTTGACTCCCTCCTGTCCCTCCCTGATCCAAACTGGTCAAATTCAGACACAGTTAAGGGAAGTGGCAGAGGCCTTTGGATAGTGGTTTCATGAGACATGGGGCCCAAGTAGAGTCAGGAGACCAGTGCTGAGCTTTCTTTGGAGCAAGTGCCTTGTTAGATACCAAAGAATCAGGTCTCTCCTTCCCAGACAGGAGCAGAGGAAGATCTGCTTTTCTAAGGGAAAAAATCAGGATTAAAAGGAGAATGATGGAGGAGGTGTGGGTCATTTTCCTCAGAGTTTTTTCCCATGTCTGAGGGAGGGTGAGTAAGGATGCATGACTTTCCTTGAACAGTAATGCTCTCATTTTTTTGTTTATACTTCAGATGGCCAAAGCTTTCAGGTGCTTTTGAGCATCCCTTAAAGAAATATGTTTATTGAGGATAGGTTGTTTTACAAGGTTGGTTGTTTGGGGTTTTTTGTGAGATAGGAAGAAGCAGTGTCCAGAGGATGAGATATGCTGGGGATTTTAAAGAACTGTTGAACTGAATGCCAGCAGGGATCACAAGTGCAGTTCCTAAATGCACACAAATGTTTGTAGAAGAACTTCAGACTAATAAACACAAAGTGCTTGTTTGTTTCTTTTTTATAAACAAAGAACACTGAAGGAAAATTAGCATGATTGGAGGAAATAAGGAGAAGAACTTGAACAGCTTGCTGCAGTAAATGGATTTTGTCAGTTTTAATGTATGTGCCAGTGACACTTCAGGTATAAATGAGGACTTGAGAAGCTCTTAAATCTGAAGATGGAAGCTGATGAAACTTGATGTTCTTCCTGTATTTAAATTAGGCTTAGCAACTCCTAGATGATCACTTAAACCCTATCTGATCTATCATTTCCATGTCTTAATAGTCCTTAATTTCTCCAAGTATTTTGAAGGAATTGATTGCTATTGTCACCTTCACTGAGTTTTTTTTGCATTAACACTGTTAGCTTTGGATCCAGGTACAAATCAAGATCTCTGTGTGAAGATAAAAAATGACCATATTTTGCAAACAACAAATAAATAGAAACCTCATCTTTAGTGTAAACATTTCAAAGTAATTTGATAATAACTCTCTTTGCTAAAACAAATAAACAAGACAACTCAAATATTGTATTACATGCATGTTGCCTCTGCATGATACTTTTATGGAGAACTGGTTACTGAAGATTTTCCAAGCTTGCTCAATTAACTTCAGCTCCATTTGGGTTTCACTGATTGTGAGATCTTTTGTTTCTTCACAGATATTTTCTTTGCATTCATAACACTATTCATGACTCTGAGGAGAGAGAGGGAGGGGGCAATTATCTGGTACAACCTAAATGAGTTCACTGCTTGTTGGTACAGAATAAAAGCCTGAAGATTTTCAGCATGCAGTGAGTAGATCAATGTGCATTAGAAGCAGAAAGAGCCTCCCTGGTTATCCAGGCTCATCCCTGCAGGCTGGAAGTTGTGAGTGATTCAGATACCTGTCCTTCTGGCTGGAGTTATTTTTCTCCTCTTGCAATTAAGTCAGGATACAGGACTATTTGAAAGCACAGCACTTTTTCACTGATTTATGGAGACAAATGCATGCAGGTTGATTGAGAGTGTTTTTGGGTAGGCTCCTCGGGCTGCAGGTGCTGTACAGAGATCACAGCCTGCCCTGTTTAATGCCTTTTCCCACCTGGACATCACTATATCTTCTGCCCTGCTTCAGCCAAGAGAAATATGGTTAGCATAGAAATATGGTGGCCACTCAAACTGTGCTGTACTGCAGTATTGTCTTTTCTGTGACTGCCCAGGGAATACTCATCTCATCTGAGTGGCTCAGTTGGCAGGTCTGGTGGTGGGTAATCCACAGCAGAGAGCAGCAGTGGCTGCCCCAGTGGGGAGAAGGTGTGTAGGTGAAGCACTGTAACCTTTCCAGACAGCAGAGCTTCTGCCAAGAACTGATGTGCAAATAGGTCCCAGTGCTATGGCTATGCCCACCCTTCTTTTGAGGCAAACAACAGTGCGTGCCCAACACGAGGCAACTTTTCATATAAGAATACTCAAATCTACCAGCCAGGAGGACAAAGGGAAACTTTCCCTATCAAATCCTTACCTAGCAGCAGAATCTGTCTAAGGCACTGGCCTACTGTGTCCAGAGAAGTTTTTCTCCTGCTCAGCCAAATAAAACACAGGGGTAATTCCAGTGCAGTGCTTGGGCCATTGTTTAGATCTGAAGCACTTGTTATTAGGCCCTTTAATTTGGATCTGAAAATGTGGCTGCCCATTTAGAAACTACAGACTCCTTGGCTTGGTCCATATCTTATGAAAGATAATTGCTTCCCCCCACCCACTAGCTTTCTTATTCCCGAATATCGCTATCTTCCAGGAGAACTGGTTGAAATTTTAAGTTGCTGAAAATGAAGAATGAGATACTTCTGCTGCTTGGCACAGGCTGTGGCTTTCTGCCAAACTTATGCTTCATGCTCCCAAGGGAAGTTGCAGCAGGTATCCTTTGACTGTGTGACAGGGGAATGGGAGAGCTGAAATGCTCTTTGGCCTTATGAATCCCACTGGAGTGCCAAAGTTAACTGAGGATTTTCACCTTGCACTCTCTGTACACAGCTCTTCTAGTGCTGTAGAGAGAGTTTAAAGCTGGGCTAGATGAACTGAGTTTATGGAGGGTCAAGATTTTATCTGAGCCCAGCACAGGGCACTCGAGCCACATTCTTTGCTCTGTAGCCGATTGCTAATTACTAGAGCCCTTCACTCCTCCTAAACTATTTATTAAAGTTGTTATCTTAGAGCTCCTCTGTTACAGACTAGTCCTAGGAGAAGTCTTTTATTTGCAGTTGCTTAACATTAACAAACAAAATACCTGTCCCTGCTTTTTCCAGTGATAGTCTAACAACAAGGATAGCATTTGCCATAAACGAGTTCTGTGCTGGTTGCTTTCAGTAAGACTTCTATCAGATTAAAAGATGAAATGAGGTTTTGCTCTGCCAGCAGGAGGTAAAAGAAACTGGCTTGTAAACAATGGACAATTATGCTGGGAATTAACTTCCAAGGAGAGGACAAACTCTTCCAGAATATAACCAGACGGAAATTAGTGCCAGGCAAATGTATAAGGTTTCTCATAACCACATCCAAGTCAGCTAGAATGCTTGATTTCCCTTGTCCATTTTGCAGTTGAAGTTTGTGCTTTTTTTCCAGCAAAATTTTAAGTGCCTGTTCTGTATAAGCACATGGATTTTATGGCCTTCATGGTATTGCTATTGCTTCTTTTTTTTCTGTTTTAAGAGTGAAGGAAAAAGGAAAATTGTGAAGAAGGAGGCTAATTAGAGAAAATGGGCTTAATTTGGAAGCCACAGGTACCTCTTTTATAAGCTTTTGTTGAGCTTGTGCCCGCAGTAAATTTATACAAGCTTTGGATAGATGGTAAATCTCTGTTTTCTATGGCCTGCTTTAAATGGGGAGCTTTCAGCACTACTTTGCTGACAGCTAAGGGCACAGATGAGGTAATAAAACCAACAAGTCCTGGGAAATACCCACTCAGCTGGGAGAAACATTTCCTTGGATCCCTTGTTTTTCTAGATCCGTATAAAATAGCTTTTATTGTTTCAATAAGATGCATGGTAGCTACATCACTGTGGGTTTAAGAAGGGCTGTTATGAGGCTTGATTCCTCAGCTCTCTGCTGCCTTCTGTCTTGCCAGTCCAGCATTTCAGAGCTTTTTCAAAAAGACTGTCATTTGTTATCACAATTTCATCTTGCCTGTTCTGGCCAGCCTAATTCTGGAAGGTTTCCTCTAAGAGAATTGAATGCTGATCGAACTGAACCGCCCCAATTGAATGAAGCGTGACCTGTACACACCTCTCAATTGAATGGGAGTCACTTAGGTGAATTACTATTAAAACAGTAAAAATCAAAGTAATGCAATCACATTTACAAATTGTAGTTGTCTTTGATGGAGGTATCTAATTAGATGACCAGAATGTAGTGTTGTGGCTTGCACAGTGCTGAGGCTGAGCTCGAGCAAACCCCAGCAGCCTCACTTTTCAGCAAGATCAGTTTACACTGAATGTGAGATGGGTGTATGGGTTCTACTTTGGCACAGGCTTATCAAAGAGGGCTGCTGGGAGCAGGTCAAATTATAATGTCTCGCTACTGCTTGCCCCAGTTAGGGACAGGAATAATCTGTTATGGTCTGAAACCTCAAACCAAGGCTACCTCTTCACCCACCCCATCCAAACTACACAGCAAGCTTGATCTAGAGAGATGAGAAATACCTCTTACTTGCAGGAGCTTCAGCTGGATGGTGAATGGCCCAGCCCAGCATATGTTTCTGCCTAGACCTCAATTGCTTAGGAAGAAGGCCTGCTAAGGCTCTTAGCTGATACCATCACAGTCTAGTAGCTCTGGAATTAACATTTAGAGAGCCTCAGTCAGGCCCCTAGTGTTACCCTAATAACTAACACATTAGCAGCTCTGCAAATCCATGTGCAAAGCAATTGCCTGCCTAAAAAGCACTGTGAAAATCCAGTGACATATGTCTTGTGGTACATATGCAAGAGCTAAGATGCAATTAGTGAATCTTTAATGTCTTTTCATCTCCATACCTAACTGAAACATGGAGGAAACTACACCTGCTGGATAAGAATGCATGGCTTGACTGAAAAGGGTAAGAGATTTCTGTGTGGTTTGTGTTAAATTTATTATACTTCTTAGCAAATGTGCAGGAGTTGCAAGGGAAAAAATCTTGGCACAGGATGAAGATGGACCAATTTCCCCCCCACTCCCCTCCATCTTGTGCCAAGAAAGGACTGGAAAGTTGTTTCTCTCTGAAAAAGAGAAAAGCAAAACAAAATAATTCAAAGTCCATATCCCTGCTAAATATTGAAATTGACTTTCATCATTAGGTTGGCAGTAGTACCAGCCCCCAGGTAAATCTGAATGCTGAAGAAAAGCCCTGCCACTGAACCTCAGCTCTCCACAGGTATGAAGGACTGAATCAGAATGGCTGAGCTTCCCTGAGACAGCAGAGGTGGCAGTCTTCCCCACAAAGAAAGAGGTTTTGGTATGGCACTGATTTTATTAAAATACTGGGCTCTTTCAAAAAAGTCTACAAGTTAGGCTTGAGCCTGAAAAGCAGATGTGTTAGAAATAAATGAAATAGGATAGTAAAGAGCTCAAGAGTAACAGATGGGCTGAACCCATGCTCCAGAGGCAATTCAAGAGAAATAATCAGATTGGGAAGTTGAATGAATTAAGACCTCTTGGACATGCAGAAAAAAATGGAGCCAATCAATATATATATTTCTTTTTTTGAAATAAAAATTGAAATAATATTTTAACATTTCCATACCTTTAAAGAAAAACAACAGCTTCTCTGGCAGGTTTTTTTTGTTTTTGTTTTTGTTTTTAAATAAAAGCTCTTCATCTGAGCACAGCATTGTAACTTCTGTAATTCTGAAAAAAACACTTGAGGAAACATTTGTAAGGTCTCGGCAGACTCAAGGCAAGATTGATTTGGGGAAATGACAAATGGCCATTAATCCAGGAAACTCTGGCCCTTTAATGAAATGACTTAAAGAGCAGCACAGGAAAAGATGATCAAAGGCAGGTCCTTTCTTAGTAACTACAAACGTGGAGAAGAGATAAGAAGAGTGAACAAGTGTCTGATTGCCTTTTACAATGAGATTATTACTCTGTGTGATCATTAGATATGAATGAGGTCTTTTAATCACTGCAGCTAGGTCTGGTCATTGCCCATCGGCTGAATTCTAACAGAGGTGTTAGTGTAATTTATTTAATATTAATAATGATATTCTCTCCTTCACCAAATAACTCACTATCTGTTTTGACT
Organism: Platyrinchus mystaceus; assembly: GCA_035041135.1. Lineage (NCBI taxonomy): Eukaryota > Metazoa > Chordata > Aves > Passeriformes > Tyrannidae > Platyrinchus > Platyrinchus mystaceus. The sequence continues at coordinate 17,832,647 of JAWWLV010000144.1, forward strand.
TGCAGACCTAGCAGGGCAATAGGATGATGCTGTTTGTCAGCTTTTGGCCATTGCTTTTAGCTAGTGAATGAATGATGACACCCTTACCACTTTGAAATTTCTGCAGAGCAGCAATTTACAATTTCCTCATTGAGCTACTTCTGTGCAAATCTCATACGTTATCCCTCACTTTCTTTAATTGTGCATTTGCTATAAGACACTTCATGAAAACTTGAATCCTGAGCTATGCTTATATCCCAAGGGTGAGGCTCAAGTTTGATGTATATAGCCACAGCTTATGGAGTCATGGGATTACACTGCTATTTCTGTTCAACTTTGAGGAGCTACAGTTCTCGTGTCTGTGCTGGAAGCCTTAAAAAAATCAGCATATAAATAAGCAAATTATTTCTTCCCAAGATTCGAGGCAACCTGAAACAAAATCTGAAAGTGGAAATAGCCCTCCGCAATTTTAATAATATCTCAAAACAAAGAGGATATATTGGAGGAGGAGAAGGAGGAGATGAGGCAGTTTCTGGTCTTTAGTACCTGAGATGAAAATAGTAATCTGGGCTAGTAAGAGAACATACTTAAGGCAGTGGAAATAAAGCTGAATACCAGCCATGCTGTAAGCTGACACCAAAGTGGCAGCTGGATTTCCAAGCCCCCAGCAGTGTGGTCCAATGTGAAATACAGATATAGGAACTTTACATAATCCTTGCAGATTCAGCTGTACCCCTAAATGGCTAAGTTGTCTCACGGTTTAATTTACCATCATAGGCTGCTGTCCACAGTTGGTAACTACTGTTGTTTCAGGGACTACTGGATTTCTAGGTGCTATGCGGCCCTGTCCCATTCTCAGCTTTCCACTTTGCTGCTGCTCAGATATTTCCTACAACTGGCTACTCCAGCATCCTATGTCAGTGTGTATTTCCATATCTGGACATTTCTGATGCATCTGACAACATAAATGTCTTGTGCAGCCATCTCTTGGGCCTTTGATAGATGACAGGTGTGATGTTTATTAATCTTTTATCCAACTGCTATTTAATTTCATTCTCAAATGCCTCATTACATCATTTTCACAGCCACACTAATTATATATGATATTTCTCATGTTTTCCAAGCATCAATTCAGCCTGTTCCACTTCACTACAAAACGTCTCTTCCCTGCAACTACCTTCAGTATTTCCCACACTTCCCAGTCCTGACTGAGCACCAAACTTGTTGAATATACCTCTGTCCTGCAGTGGAAGTGAGAGAGATAATGGACATTGTCTCTGCATTATTGACATTTGACATTTTGTGATAACAGCTCCCTCTGTCAGCTACCAGAAGGCACTGAATAATAGTAATACTGGGAAAAGAGCCATCCCCTTTAAAAAACCTGCAAAGTTATCCCAATAAAATCAGTAATGAGATCTAGTTTTAAAATAACACACATCCTAGATACAAATAAAATACAGACCTCCACTGACATCCAGTAGATACCAAATTCATCCCACACTGTGACTTGAAGAGTGACCTTAAAGCATGATCTGTTGCCTTTCTTAGGGTAGTGCTCACCATGTATGAATTCTTTTGAAGCACCAGTCTGGAAAGTTAATATGCTCTGAAAGAAACACAACATATAAGTGTTCAGTTGATTTAAGGTGTGGAAAAAAGAAATTATGGGATTCTGGATACTATTAATTAAAAGGATTACTGGCAGCAGTGGTTTCCAAGGAGGAATTTCCAATCTGAATTGAACAATAAAATATATTGGTGGAGAGAAGTGCTGTTTTATCATAAAAATTGAAAGCAGCTCCCTTGTTTCCCTTGCTTTACCTGACAGTTTGCCTTTGCCTCCAAAGACAATCGTGTTATTTTGCATGAATGTACAGAAATAGCTGTACTGCTGAGCACAAAGTTGCCATATAGGTATGCTAAGTACTCACAATATAAAATACCACATATGCTAGAACCCTCCTTATCTTGTGCCATAAATCAATTACTTTTCCCTCCAGATGAGAGCAGAAAGTAATTATTGTGGGAAGGGCCATTGTGATCTCAGAAATCATAGTCATATTGCAGCATTTGAAACCAGATTTTGTATTGTGGCTGTATTTTTTTCTCTGAAGTCAAAACCATTCAATCAATATATGAGTAATAATTATTTCCCCATTGATGATGTATTAACACATCATCTCTGAACTACACACACAGAAGTAGAAGTAGCAAATGCATTGAGGTGTGGCATGCCTCTACAGTGTTGAAAACTACAACCAGCCAGATAAAAAAAGTTGCTTTAAATGTTTGCTCTCACATAAAGCAGACTGCATTAAAATTGGACTTCAGTCTTTGTATGGCGATTGTTGAAGCCATTCAGGAAAGTTAGAGATCTAAATCCATCAGAGAGTTTTGGAAACCCCAAAGAATTTCAAAAGTGTGAGACTTAGTTCAGACCCAGCTCAGGGCTTTATGTTGTTCATCCACCCATGGAGCAACTCAACTTTAGATGCAATGAGATGGCTCTGTTGTACATTGACATCAGGAAATGAAACAGGGAGGGCTTAACCTGGGAGTTCCTGTGCATTAACCTACAGGGTGTTGTGCTGATCAATGCAGCTATGCCATGTGCCGAGTCCACAGAAGATAACACTTCAATGCAGACTCTATGACAAGAGGGCAGGGAAAAACATTTATGCTGTGATCTCTGTATATTGCACTGTTCAAAGTGAGGAAGGCAATGGGACGTGTGTTTCTAATCTTGAGTTTCTGTTGTAGACGTTTTTGTGTGTGTTATTGGGACAGCTTGAGGGAAAAAAGTGGGTGATGTACTGTGTGTGAATGTCACCTGCTACCAGGATGCTGTTTTTGTTCTCCCTTTCATCTCATGGTCATTTTCCTTTTACTTTCTTCAACATGGTTTTACATGTGCTTTTCACACTCTGCAACTTAGGTCTAGCTTAAGTATCAAGAACAATTTAAGTTCTTGATCAAGAATTTTAGTCACGTCTAACTCTCAGCAACTGATATTATTCCTAGTTACACTTATTATAACTACATTTATTCACATTTTCTGATTAACTGCAAATAAAGTTTCTTCTGTTTCCTTGTAAAACCCCTAAGAGGTGTAGCTTGAGTCTCTGTAAAATACATGAACTGAAAAAAATAGTTAATCTCTGGATACATCAGCCAACGTAGTGTGAAATTCAACTCTGTGATGGCAGTGATGTAATTCCATAATTTATTGCTCTTTATACAGATAAGATTTTTGCCTTTAGTTCTGTTCTAGTAATGCCAAAGTGATGTTCTAATTTCTCTTAATGGAACGGCTAATTTTCAGATTAAGCTGTGTTTTTATTAATAAAAATACTGATGCTTGATTTTGAGCAGTAGGGTGTGGGAATTGCTACAATAGCAGACAAAATTCCCCCTTCCTGAAGAAATACTGCTAATGCTTAACTTTTGGAAGAAATTCACCCAACAAGGAGTAGCCGGAATGAAATGAATAAACAATATGAAACAAAATTAGTCAAATGAAACAAAATTAGTCAAATGAAACTAATCCATTAAAAGTAGAAGGTGGGAGTAAAACATTTCTCTTATGAGTTTTTGAGCATGTCTGAACCTTCCCCATGGAGCTGTGAGGAAAAGGGAGTGTGGATGGACCGGGAGGCTGGGAATGTTGCTTTTACACATGCTCAGTTCCCAAAGACTACAACTCATCCTGTTGTTATGCCTCGAAGATGCAGTCTCATTTCCAAACTGGCAATATTTTCTCTTGGAATACGGAATGAAGTTTTTCAATAATATAAAAAGGAAATTAATTTCAGGTCATTTCAACTCAAAACCAAACAAATGGAGCCCTTAAGAATCTGGGTACCTCTAGCAGAGCCCTTTTGCCTAGAGGTTATCCAGATAACAAGGCTCATCAGACCTTCCACTGAAATTCATATTTGTGGATGTGTAAATTGTGAGAAGTAGAATTGATGAAATCTTATTTCCTGTGATATTTTTTTTCACCACCTCTCAGGCTGTCCTGCATAATAATTAAGTTAAATTAGGTTCCTTCCAGACCTCTCAAAGGCCCTGATTCAGCTGAGGTGTTGCCCCTGCTGATTGCTTCACCTGAACATACTGATAACATACAGCTGGTGATCCCAGTGGCAGAGGAAAATACTGAATAGCTCTCACATGAGTGCATAACACAGTATAAGGTCTGTGCTAATGCTGAGAAGAAGGGTCTCACAAGGAAAAAGCTCCTTGGTCTCTAAAACACGTGACTGCTTCCTAACCAGCTCTGTGTCTCCTGTGAACTTCCAGATGATTGGACTAATCCAAGATTTTTGCTCCTTCTCTGGCACCACCAGGTAAAGTGAAATACACTTCGATACTATTTGATGCAAAGGAGGTCAAGTCTGAATTAACTCAATAAATCAGAATCTAGCATATGAATCAAGTCTGCTCTAAAAGAAAGTTAGGTATCAGTGCTCTTAGCAGTTAGCTTTTGTTGCTGATAGTAGCACTTTGGATCTTAATGTGATTTCTGCATCCTGCCGTGTTTTGGGTTTTTTGGCTTTTTTTTAGGTTTCTACTATAGTTTCTTGCTCTTTGGTCTCTCTTAAGCTAAACTCTTTGGCCTACACAAATGATTTGAAGATCTCTGATTAGTGTATGTGAGCTGCAGTACTACTGTAGCTGTACACCCTTGCAAAGAGCTCCTGAAAGCTTGGTTTAACTTGAAGTTGTTTAATGTTAACCCTTCTGCTATTTGCTGTTAAAGTGACTGTTGTTGCCTTCAAGGCAGAGGCAGTTTCTTGCTGGGGCTGGAAATCGGAAAAGATAAGAAACAGATTTTCTGTTTGTTTTCTTTTTGCTTAGACCTCTGTCTTCCCCAAAGTTATTCTTGATGTTTTTGCTTATTTTTCACTGTACTTTGACTTCCCCATCACTTTGCTTGAAAGCTGCAGGTATTGTGTGTATGTTCTCCCAGAATTTCAGCTTGCTTCACCCCAGCTACCAGGAGCTTATTGCAAGTCCGCTTTGACATTTTAAACTATTTCTTTTTCTTAGCCTTGGCAATGTCTGTGACTGGTTGTCTCATTCCTCTTCACAAGCTCTATGAGCTAGTGATTAAGTGAAGGTAGCTGCCATAGGCTTTAGCTTTGTCTGTTTTATGGAGAGAGAGGTAGGGGATGTTGGGTTCAAAAGGAGGATAAATGTACCCATAGCCTGAGATTAACTTCATCCAGAACATGTTTTTTGTGATCTGTTACTGTGATAATTCAGTCTATAAGCCCTATCTGAACTGCCCATGCTGTCTGAAGTGGAGGAAAGTGCTCCTGATCTCTGCCCTTTCAGAATACCGCCTTGTTCAGCACATCATACTGGGAAAGTTCTGAAGACCAGGACAATGCTCATCCACCTCTGGGCCAGAGCCTTAACAATGAGTTGGCAACCTGATTGTGTCTAATCAGTAAACCCCTAGGACAGCTAAAGGCTCAGTGGAGCTGGTCAATGCCAATATGCCTGCAAAGCTCAGGGACTAATGCAGGGTGTGACTGACCACAAGTATTGCCAAGAAAGTTGGCTTCATGTCAACACAAAAGCCACTAGAGGGTGGCCTTTGGTTTAGTTAAATAACTATCATCAGCTTAGTGGATCAACAGATGGTGTAAATGTTTCTCAGTAACCTACTTGAGAGGGACTGTCTCCCTGTAGGGGATCAGTAGGGTGAGAGGTGAGGGAAGGGTCAGGGAGGAGTGGGGAAGGGTGAATCTGTGGCTCAGCCTAACATAGAATAAAAAACTAAACAACTAGAAAAACACTTTGGATGGGCTTGAGCTGGCTTCAACCCATGTATTACTTCCTGGTGATTGGGGATGCCTGGTGTTATGACAGTTGGCATATTAAAGAGACCAGTGGTGGGGATCGTGTTGGTATTGTGACTAGGCTGTGTATTACAAATGCAATTTACTAAGTGTAATGTACACTTGTATTATGTTTTCAGTATATTTTGTATTCCACTAAATCAGAAACCCCATGCAACATCAACTATATTCAAACAAGTACATTTGAAATGAAACATTACATCTTCCATGTGTGGACTCTAAAATAATCTAGTCTGAGAGAAAAAAAAAAAATTGGAGGTATTGGACTCTGCCAGTGATGGGCAGACAGTCATGAAACTTGAGAATTCAAGCTTATTCTTGCTTCTGTCACTGAACTACTCAATAACCTCAGGCGTGTCACTTTGCTTCTCTTTCATCTTGTGTTTTTAACTCTTGGTTTGTCACAGGAAAATTTTGACAATATCCCAGGTGTTGCCTAAACTGGCCTAGCTAATTTGACTATATTTTTCAACCTGCCTACCGTAGGGAAACACAAACATAGCAATATAAAAGTGTCTGTATCAGCACAGTTGGACCCATATGAGGACTTATGCTAGCCTGGCTATGTAGGCTAAAGTCATATTTCTGAGCAACATGTTTCATAAAGCCGGTCTTTACTGTGTAGCAGTAGTGTCTAGGATAGTAACACTGAGTACATGCTGTTTGCTACCCTGTAGATCATATTCTTTCTGTTCAGAGGGCTGTTTAGGTAGCAACAGTCGATCATACCCTTCCCACCTGATCCCCTTGAACCTGCAGGTCCTGCTGCTGTCATGCTCGACAGCTTCCTTGTCCACAGTCACCTTCCCTAAGTACATGGTCTTTCATCTTGCCATCAGAGGTTATGCACAAGGTTGAAGTTGTGGTATTGCCAGTCAGATCTGTTGCTGAGAGCTGCCAAAGCAAAGGTCACTCCATTTGCTGTTTTGTTTTTGCCCATATGCCCTGCAGGGCAAGATCGAGATTTAGTCTTAATGAGTTCACCCTGATCTTATACTGGAATGGTCTTGATTTCATAATGGTAATGAATCAAAGCAAAAATTTAGTCTCTGACCCCATGCAACATGTGGTACAGTAGACTTATTTTACTTCCCATTGAGGACAAGCTAAAAAAATCCCATATCACATGGATAGGATACCTATTTAATTTAATGGGGAAAGCTAAGCAGGGCTGTGCTTAGGGTGAGAACAAGAGGCTTGCATAGACAAGACTGGGAATGCACACAACTCAAGGTTAAATATGGAGCATTCCTTCAAGGGCAGGCATACAATGTTAATTTAAGCACTCAAAGTGATTTTGTATAACCAGGAGGACAAAGGGGCACCAAGTTCTCTTACTTGGTCTTTGGGTGATACAATATAGTAACTGGATACCTACTAGAGACTTATAATTAAAAATCTCTGCAGTATATATGAAAGTGCTGCTGAGCTTCCTGCATAATTCTCAGTGAAAGGAGAGGAAAAATTCCTTCGAAAATACAAGGAGGCGGTACATCTGTCCTTTCTGTGCGCTAGAGCTCCAACAGAGCTGCTGACGCCCAATGTCATTGAAGGGATGTCATACTTGAAGTACAGCATGATCAAATGAAATATGCAGAAACCAAGCGTGGCCTTAGGCTCATTTCATTTTAAGCAAACAAATAAAAAACTGTAAGGGTGGATCAGGTGGTTGGACATGGCACAGGGAAAACAGCACAGAGAAGAAAGCAAAACTTTCATTCAGGAATTTGAGGTACTCAGAAGTTACTATGTGGCAACAAGAGGACATGGATATTATTTGACCCAAGCTTATGGACCACTCTCTGTGGTGGCCTTCATGTTTCTGATGGTACAGAGTATGTTATCCAGAGCTGTTTGCTCTTTCAAATTTATTAGTATGGGTGGACCTGGATGCCTGTAAAGAATCTCTGTTGCATCTGTTAGGACTGTTCACGGCTGCCTATGTTCGTCTCTTCTGAGGAAGGAAGGCATACATAAAGCTCCACAGAGTCATTTACATCTGCCAGAACATCCCTAATTGTAACTGTGAACTGGTCTCCCATCACCAGTACCGAACCAGCAGATGCAATCTCTGGCATTTTTGAGGTCAGAGGGAAGCATGTGCATCTGGTGGACTCCTTGGAGGGCCTCTGTAAAGCCTTGCCATCTTCCTGTGTTTCTCCTTCCTGTGTGCTTGCATCCAGACAGCAAATGCAGAAGGTACAGCTGGACCTGTCGTAGTGAGCAAAAAGTGTACCTTGTCCAGGTGCAAATTGATCGTATGGTTTGGTCTGTTCCCTCGCTACACTCTCCAAATTTGTGGTTTAAAAGAATTGTTTCTGTCTTATATTCCTGTGTTCTGGTGAGCTTTCTTGTCCACTAGTCTTTCTGCACCAGAATTCTGTCTTTGATCTTCAACAGAAACTGGATAGAATAATTAACATATCAAAACAAATAGGCTTCTTTTATTATCTTTCCCCCTCAAGTCAGTTAACTTGGAGCTTTTCCAGGAGCAGAAGCTCCTCCAATTATTACATCTTTTTATGCTGATCGAAGTCTCCCATCTTTTGTAATAGGATGCAGAGCTGGGAATAGAAGAATATTGTTCCTAACAATTTTTATTTGATCTTCTCTTCACCACACTGCCACTGAAAGACTTCTGCCACCCCTGCAGTTGGCTACAGTATAAAATGACTTGCTGCTCACAGTGCTCTGCTGTTATTTCTCAGTTTTTCTGCATCTTTTTTTCCCTAGACATTCAGCAATGGGTAGAGTTGGTTCAGCCCAGGAAGTTGCTGGGCTGGAAAACGAGAGGCAAAACTTTATCCCCTAAGGACACAGAGGATAAGGACTTTTGTTTCCAGGCTTTTCATTCAGTTAGTCTCTACCCAAGAAGAATGTAAGGGACAAAACATAATGTCATCCTCTGTTCTCATACAGAGGTTTTTTCTCCTGAAGCATAGCAATAGGAATTAGCCTAGAGAAGACTGATAAAAAAGAGGACAAGCTGCTGTGAACTGCCACAGTCCCCTATTAGAGTTGCTGGCTTTCAGGATTTTATGATGTCTCAGTAGTTGAAGGTCAGCTCACTGTTCCATCTTCTTAAGGCAGGTGTTCCAGTGAGGCTATGAGCTTTCATGTTTAAAACAAGGCAGTTCTCCCAAATCCACACTTCCCAACCTGCTGGCTGTGTAAGAAGTGGTAAAACATGTTTTCCTGGTAGCAGAGACTTCAAAACTACTGGGCATTTTTAAATCACATGCTGCCTATCCTCTTTCTCCAAGTGAAATAGGAGCACTTCCCACTTTGTAGACAATAGGAGTCTTATCACTGCTGTGTTAAAAGCAGAGTTGTGCCAAAGCCGAACTGTTTTGAAAATCCTTCCTTGAGTTCCCAAGCTTTAATCTCCTGGTCTTGCAAGTAAAGCCTATACATTCTTTAAGCTCCTCTCTTTCTTTAAAAGAAGTGAACGTTTTTAGTAAGCTTGTGCCTCAAATGTGAAGTGATATGGGGATAAACAAGAAAGGCTTACATGAACTTGGAAGCCACCCTTTAGTTTTTTCACTGCATTGTTATAGGAACAACAATCTGCCCTTTGTGTAGTCAAAAATGATCACTATATGCTAGCTAAACTTTAAAGAGGAGGATGTCACATTGTTTATCTGGAAGGATGACAAGGCTCGAGAAATAATCAGTGACTTGAAAACCCAAAAGTGCAATTTTGTGCATGGTGCCATTTCTAATTTGCATTTCACTGTGCACCAATGGCAGGAAAAAAGACATAATTAGTGCCATAAAGTATGGACTTCCTAGCCCCTTGAGAAACACAGCAACCCCTTGTAGAGTTTTAGTTGACATGGTGATATTTAAAAACAGCAATATAGGATCCTGGAAGCTGTGGTAACTCTTATTGTAGAGAGATACTATAATGTAAAGCACCCTGTGTTGGCTTCTTGACAACAGGGCTTGAATCTAGAGTGTTTGGCTATAAAAGCTACAGGTCCAGCAACTAAAGGAATTGTTCTGTTGTGCAAGTAGATGTATCTGCCTCTATATGTTGCCTCCACTTTGAATGGGGACAATGGCCTCTAAAGCAAACATCCCAGGACTGGAAAAGCAGTAGGCTTCGGTCAGTTTCTCACTATTGACCTGCAGCCGATGGCCTGCCAATTGCATCAGTTTCTGAGCTCCCAGGGCCCTTAGTCAAGGCTTTTGAATGGGATGTTAGTTCTGTCAGCTTTCAGAGAATCTGAGATAATGGAGAATATGGTGGTATCAGAGCTGCCCCATTGGGAACCACCTCTGATGTGAAAGGCTGTCAGGGGCAGATGGTATTTGATGCCTGACTTCATGTTTCTGTGCACATGAGAATTATCTGTATTGCCCAGTGCTGCCCTTCTGCAAAACTGCTATCACAGGGTCAGCATACTTACATACCAGTAGGTCTTGTGGAGGAAGGTAGTCTGCCAGGCACTGCATCAGGGTGCAAATCTGTAGTCCTGCACTCCTTGTCAAGCTCCCCTAGAGCCTTACAGTGTTGTGTGGCTTTCTGCTCTCTGCTTGAGTCAAGATTGTATCTTGGCTCCACTGAAATGTGCCAGGCTTTCAGCCAGTGAGGTTTGCAGCAGGGATTCTGAGAGTCCTGTGCAAAAATTTACTGGGACCCTGATCTTGCTCAGAGTTTCTAGATGGCTAAACCAATATAAATGTTAGTAAGAATAACTCATAACAGACAGAGTAGCAAAACTTTCACACACAGAGTCCTAGAAGGGATCCTCTCTGAGATACCTTTGACTGGCTCTACATACCTCTGCCTAATGCAGAGCTATGCTTTCACACCAGTTTCTGGCAGACTTTAGCAATCAGTAAATCAATTTGGGCCCTTAAAACCAAGACTGACAGATGTCCTTCTGTAGCCAGAGGGAAAACTGCACTGTCTGAGTTGTTGTGGTATTTCCCACCCTGGGAAAGGTGGTTTTCATTTTTCCAACAGTATTCAAACGAAGCTGAGTGTCATTAATGTATAATTTGTAATTTTTTTCTGACAGCAGGTGATGGTGAGTGGATAAATGCAGTCATTCCAGATGTTAATACCTATGCCAGTCTGAAACTACAATGACAATTCTAAAAAGTCAGATTTCCAGGTTTATAGAGAAATGATAGCTTAGTATTACTGCATGTTTTTTCTGTTTACTTGTTTCTTTTAGACATACCAAAAATGGTCAGTTGTTCCCAAAAAAATTGAATGAAGCTCTGAAATATATCCAAACATACCATGGTGGTCAGCTTCATACTGGTGATCTAGTGACTGAAGAGATTTATTCTGTAAACCTTGTAGGGCAATTTTTTTGCTTTCATTGGTCTCTTATGGTACATATTTTACTGTGCAGATAATTGTATTTGAGTGCTGTTGTCATGGTTGCATAGGTGTGGACTTTCCCATTCTGGAAGACAGAGAGGAAACTTAACAGCATGTCACTGAGCAGGTAGAATCACACAGGGACACATGCCTGTTGAAGCAGCGGGTTTCTGTTTTTCCTCTTATCTTTTCTCCAGCCCCTGTTCCTCCAGTTCTTCACTCTCATTTTAATCCGTGTTGCACATTCCCTCTGGGGAGCACCTAAACTCTGCAGCACTGACCTAAGGGTTGATTTCGGTAAGAGTGTTATCACTTAGATAAACAGAAGAGCCAGACCAGTGCACAGAGCTTTCAACAATCTACCTTGCATCTATCTCCCAGCTCCATTCCAGTATAAAACTGCACATGGCTTTCCCATTTTTTTTTCCTCCTTGCACCATTTCTTACGAATCTCCTTTTCCTCCACAATTTTTGTCTCTGTGAATCTCTAACCCTTTGACTCTCCTTTCTCTTCTGCTTCCCATGGCTTTTCACTGATTTTTTCCTTTCATTATGTTCATGTATACTTTTACAGGAGAGGACATGTCAGAAAACACAGGCTATGTCAGAAGAAGAAGAGGAAGGATTAGAGAAATTATGAAGTCCTAGGCCAAACCTAGACCTCTAGAGCTGTAGATACCACTTCTGTCCTCCTGATCCTAGATAGTCTTGAGCAAGCAGCTAGAGGTCATTGAACCAGCAGACTTCTCTGTCACCACATGTCATCGTGTAATGAAGTACTTGGTGTGTGACGGGGCTGCCAATGATATTGGATCCTTTAGGCAATTTTGTTTTGGCTCTTTGTAACAAAATAAGAGTGACTACAGCAAGACCAAGCAAACTTGTAGTGTACTGCATTGACATAGGTGAGGTAGTCAGTGAGGGTGCAACAGCTGGGATGCTGTCAGCCAAGGTACAAATGCTTTCATAGAATCATAGAATCAGATGGGTTGGAAAGGACCTCTGAGATCATCAAGTCCAACCCTTGATCCACTACCACCACAGTTACTAGACCATGGCACTAAGTGCCACATCCAGTCTCTTCTTAGATACCTCCAGGGACGGAGAATCCACCACCTCCCTGGGAAGCCCATTCCAATGCCTGATTTCAGTGAGCTGGATAGCTATTTTTGGTGACTAAGGTGGCTGGCCTGGTGTGACTAGCCAGCAAGGCACTTACTGGTGTCTGAGACAACAAACTGATTCTGCTCAGGAAGTGAAGGAGGAAGAGGTGATTTAGAGCAAGTGCTCAAAACCTTTCTCTCATAAATTCATACCCAGATAATGTGCCAAAGCCTACTTTGCTGCCATTGTGTCCCTGCTGTATCTCTCAAGGCAGCACAAAGATGCTGGCATTTGCTGTAAAGATGCCTCTACTTTGCTGTGTAAACACATTCCTAATGTCTTTTGGGATGTATCACTTTAAGAGCTTGGTTTTCTTTGGGTTAGCAAAGCAAGTAATGGAAGTAGCTGTGTCCTGCTGACACTTTGAGGGGAATGGAAGGAGACAGAAAGCAATTATTCAAGTTGGAATGCGTGCAGAGCATTTTTATTATTGTTATTTATTGTTTTATAGTCAGGCAAGTAGTGCTGTACTTCGGAGGAGGCAAAGCAAGCCGTTGGCACAGCATGTGTAAATCACCACAACTCCGTGACACTTCAGGATTTACACCAGCTTGCTTTCACTACATCCTGGGCCTTGGTTTCAGCCTCAAAATATTGCCATGTGCGTTTTAAACATGAAAAATTGGGACAGCAGGCATAATGAGCAACAGAGAGGGGATGGGGAGGAAGTAACCCAGCTCACTGCCTGATGCAAGAGGAGATGCTGAGTGCATGGGCAGAGCAAAGAGGTAATCTCTCCTCTCCCTCTCCTTCTCCCTGTCCCCTCCGATTTTACATCTGAAAAGCTTTGATAAACATTTTTATAGTATTCTGACTAATAGTTACGCTGTGAGAAGGAAGCGCTCTTGGGAGACAGGGCTTGCTTTAAATCTCTGAGGTGAAAATAGCAAAACCAGCTAAACTCCTGTTTGCGTCAAAATATTTTGGTTTCTCTGCTTCTCTGGCTGTCTAGTTGGCAAAAGGTTTTTGGTTTGGTTTTTTTTTGGTTTTTTTTTTTTAAACATGCAAATAAGTATCCCCTTGTGCTGCTTTACACACATGGAAGCCACTGCAATGCCTAAAGGTTCAGTGTAAGACAACTAAGCAGATGTTTTGAATTCAGACATGCTTTGGAGTGGTTTTTTTGATGGTGATGGTTTTCCCCATCCTCATCTCAGTGTTTAAGATTTCCCAGGGTAGAGAAGTGCAACTATGAGAAATGATGGACATAGTTGTACAGAGATGGTGAGAAGTTGTGTAAAAAGACTGATTTTAGCGGGGATGTGTGTGAGGATTTAACTATTTAATTTATTTGTTCTGTGGGGGGTTTTTTGGGGGGTAGGGAATGGGAAATGGAGCTTTCTGACTGCTTTTGCTTTGGGACATTTCCCAAGGACCCTATGGCCACTCTGGTCTATGCACCCACCACCTCATGGGAGCCCAGCTGGCTGGGTTACCAGCTGGCAGTGTTTCCACTCAGGGCTGGGCACAGAGCAAGGAGGGACCTTTTCTTGGACAAGGGATAGTTGCCAGGTGGGTTTAACCTGCTTCCTGCAAGCAGGCATCTCTGGAGGTGTTGCAGGAAAACCATGGAAGAAGTGAGTTTTTTGGGCGGGCTTTCTATGGGGTTGTGGGCTGGCTGAAACTGGGGCGTTGGGGTGGTGGTGCTTGGATTTGGTTTTTTGCCCTTGCAGAAGCCAAAGCATTCAGCCCTATCAAGATGTAAATAATAACAAAACAAAGTAGTTTACAAAATCTAATCCATATTAATTTTCATGGGTTTAAAAGAAGGTTAACCTTTATAATTAGCAAAATAAGGCTTTTAATAATCATCCCCAGAGAAAAAGGGACTTCTAAAAAAAAAAAAAAACAAAACCACAAACCCCAACCCTAATCTTGCTTGTTTATCTATTCTGTACTAACCTCTTCAGTGTATTTGTCTTGCTGCTGTCTTTACAAACAGCCCAGATGAGGTACCCTGCTCCACCATCAGGCAGTGCTCTCCCAGGAGGCTGTTGTACAAAACATCCCTCTGACATCAGCAGCATTGCTGCGGACGTCTGGCTGTAATTCACCTTGTGGGTGCTTATCAGTGTGTTCCCTGCCAAAACAACTCTGGCAAGCTTTCTAACTAACCCAGTTTAACAAGCTGTGATGTCTGTATTTTCCACTCTAGCTGTTAACATAACATTGTAAGTTTTTCATTTAGCTCAGTTATTGTAAGTCGTGCATTTAGGCTGTATCCTTGCAGTCTCAATACTGACAATGAGCTAACTCTAGTAAATGATGCTAAGCCTGCTGAGGCTTCAGACCTAAAAATGCCCTACTTGCATTTTTACAAAGCAAAAGTCATAACTCTTCCAAGCCTAATTTGCAGTTTAACTATGCAAAGTTGTGAAGAATTGTACGGAAGAAACAGAAACTCTCACAGAATTGCAGATTGCAGTTCCCCTAAAAAAGCCCAAACCACTCATTGATCTGAATGGAGAAATTTTTATTCTTGCTCTTTTTTTTTTTTTTTTTTTTTTGTAAAGCAGAAAGTTCAGCCTTTCACTCTGTCAAAACCTGGAGAAAATATTAGGTGAAACAGTGTTTCAATCAGTGGAAGGAAAGGGAAAATTATTCACTTTACCAAAACCAAAAAGCAAATACTTCTCAGAGGAGAGAAAAAAATTTTGAAAAGTCAAAATGCTCAGTTTTTAAAGTGGTTTGTTTAACCACTTTCATTTCTACTTTTACCTGACCATACCTGTTAGCTAAATTTAATTTGATCTTGCAGATACTTCCAGACAAACCAGAACTACATTTTAGACTTATTTTTCTTGCTAGTTGATTTTGTATTCTCATGAAGACTGTTGTGTAGCAATTATTAGCAGAACAGAGCTGAGGTATGACCTCCAGAAATATGCTGTAAAACTGAAGTTTGCTGTACATTTGATCCATCTGCATTACCAGAAGAAAAGGAGCCTCTCCCTAGTCCTAGGTTTTTCCTCAGCCTCTTTATGGTGAGTTTTTCTGTTCTGACATGAGCTGTATATGTGTGGCATTGGGTATCGATGCAATGAACAGACCCTTTCTTTTAGAAGCATAGTATTACAGAACAGCCCAGGTTGGAAGGGAGCTTGAAACATCATCTGGTCCATCCCTTTGCTTCATCACATGGGTTTGCTATCTGATATTGAGGTGGTAGAGGCCAGAGGCCGCTGGGTGTGAGAAGCCTGCCTTGCATCTGGGGTGCTGTGACATTACTTGTTGCTGGCATGGTGCTCTTCACTCCCTGTCCATTGCTCCCCACATTGCATATAAGTATTTTGCCCGGCAAAAAGAATATTGATAAACATTGCAGGCTGAGTTTGTGGTAAGCACCATGGAGCTTCGATGAAGCTGTAGGAAGCCTAGAAAAAATGGAATAGTTCATAGAGAAGCAGCACTAATGAAGTCTCATTTCCTATGTGTTTGTCTTTTGAGGAGCATCTCTCATGTATGTTTGCTGGGGCCTGGTCAGGGGGAGCATTCAATCTACAGTCTTCTCCCAGCCAGGGTCATAAACAGCTGCTTCACTCACTCTGCTGCTGATTCCTGCAAAAAACATGAATGTTTCTGGGGGCTCTTCCTCCCTGCCAAAGGCAACGGAAATTGGCTAATGAGCTCAGAGTCAGCAGAGGGAGGCAAAAAGGCACATACAGAGCTTTTAACTGGTTTGGAAACTAAACCGCAAACCTAATCCGTGGAGAACACAGTCATGTGACATGAGGAGCTGGATTGCCAGCGGGTGTGGGAGTGAGGTGCGGACGTTATTATCCTAGCATGCATGGGGATGCCTCAGTGGGTGGGAAACTCCTAAAATTCAGCTTTGATTGGGAAGTTAAATCAGTTATTAGAAAAATTCTAAAACTGCCTTGCTCCCTCTTCTGTCCCATGGTATGACTAAGGGGCCTTGCCAGTCGAGAGGAAAATAGAGAGCTGGACTCTCGGATAGTAAAAGCTCCCCGAGGCTCTCAGTGCTTCAGGGCCCTGATGCCAGCAGGGCTTCCAAATTGATTTAGAATGAAATGAAATGAAATGGGGAGGGGGGGTGGGAAAGAGGAGGAGGCATAAATATTTTTCCCTTGTTAATTTATTTTCCCTTTTTTTGTATGAGCTAATGCAATGGAAAACGAAGCAGCTAAAATGAGTGCATTTGTTGGGAGCTGCGTGCTGTGCTTCTCAGAGTTACAGCAGGAATTTGCTCACTGGCCTGTTAAGCCAGTCCATTCCTTTACTGCACTGTATCACCATGTGCTCTCAGCAGTGCTGGAGGCAGGCAGCCCCTGGGAAGTCTAATGAACACAGAGTAATGAGTGCAAATCTAGTCAGCGTACAGAGGGCCAAGTTGTGCACCTGCTTTTGCCATCACGACTGTAGTTTGGAGCCTGTGCCTATAAAAGGGAGGGATGTCTCCAGTACTGGGGGAAGGAACAG
Organism: Platyrinchus mystaceus; assembly: GCA_035041135.1. NCBI lineage: Eukaryota > Metazoa > Chordata > Aves > Passeriformes > Tyrannidae > Platyrinchus > Platyrinchus mystaceus. The sequence continues at coordinate 17,849,441 of JAWWLV010000144.1, forward strand.
TAAAATGGCAGATTTCCAGCAGGACATGTTGTAGTCGGTTGCCCCTGGTGGGATGCCGAGTGCCCACCAAGCCGCTCTACCACTCCCATTCTCAGCTGGACACGGGAGAGAGATTAAGATGGAATACAACTCGTAGGTTGAGATAAGGCAGTTAACAAAAGCAAAAGCAAAAGTTTGCACCTATACAAGCAAAGAGATAAAAAAAAGGTTTATTCTCTACTTCCTGTTAGCGAGTGATATCCAGCCACTTCCCGGAAAGCAGGGCTTCAGCACATGGAGCGGTTGCTCCGGAAGGCAAACATTGTAAATAATGAATACCCGTCCCCCCCTCCTCCTTTCCTTAGCTTTTAGATCTGAGCTGATGTCATATGGTAAGGGATATCCCTTTGGCTAGTCTGGTTTAGCTGGCCTAATTGTGTCCCCTCCCAGGATCTTGCCCCTTGATGGTGGGGGAAGGATGTTGAGAGACAGTGCTGATGCTGTGACAGCGCTGCTCAGCAGTATCCAAAACACTGGTGTGTTACCAGCACCTTTCTAGCTACCAAAGCACAGCACTGTGAGGGCTGCTATGGGAAAATGAAGTTTATCACCTCAGCCAGACTCAATATATGTCACGGGATCTGCCACTTCCTTCAGGAAGCAACAGGGCTACTCAGGGTATGTGCACCCTTGAGAAAGGTTTCACTTCTGACTCCTCCTTTCACTGCCTATTTGAGGGATCTTCGCTGTTGCACCTTTACCTGATCTCCAGTATGTCGCCATGTTTCTTTTTAAGTTAAAACAAATATTGTAAGACATTTCTAGCTGTGAAGTGCCTCATGCTTTCCCATGGTGCAACTCTCCTGCAGAGACTTCTCCCTGGCCTGCATGTTCTAAATGAAACTCTCATTTTGATGCATCTTCCATCTGCTTAAGTGTTGGCCATAAATAACAACATATTACAAAATTGCCTTCTTGTCAACACACAGATTGTTTATGTGTCATTTCCTCTATCCTTTGTGATTCTGTAACTTCCTAGGGAAGGAGGATTTATTGGTATAGCAACGTTTGGGAATGGAACCAAATCCTATGGAGTATGAAATAAATATAGTCAATTTTTGGTGCTACATTTTTATTTATTTTTTACAAGACATCTTCTTTCCTTGACGGCTTTGTATCTCACCATGTGGCATCCACTAGCTTTGCCATATCATCTGTTATTTAGGGTCTTATATTTCCAGAGTATGTTTGCAAGCTGAGTGTAGAACTGTGAACCACAGTCCCACAGTATTTTTGACTGAAAGCTAATCTTGAATTTCCACTTACTGTAAGATAATCTTAAATTACCACAGCCTCATTTTGGTGTCAAATTGAAAGAAGAGCTCTGTCGATTTAAAATGCACTTGGGAGATTGGTTGAAGGTCATGTTAGGAAAGAAACAGAAGTTTCATTGTCTATTATTTTGAAATCAAGCAGGCTATAAATAAGTACCCTTGACTTAAGTACTGCATTTCTTGCACCAGTAAACTGTTAAAGCCCTTCTATTCAGCAGGTAGTGCACTTTCTTGTGTGAATGCTCCCTTCCCTAGTGGCTGACTGGGCCTGGTCATTTGGGGATCAGCTGATATGGCCATTGCTCAGAATCTGAACACAGATTTTTGCAGGAGCTCACAGTTCTCATATTGAGCACTGTTGGAACGTTGCTCTATCATTTGAAATGCTGAAATATCATTGCTAAAGCTGTTGAGGGCCTGTGTAACTGCAGTGATAAGTGCCCTTTTCCCAGTGAGGTTTACTATAGGTGCAGTGGATGCAATATGGGTACAGACTTAGACAATTGGGATGGTAGAAGTGTTGAGCTGGGTCCCTTGTGGCCCCAGGCTAGCAGTAGCAGAGCTGTCCTTGACGCTAGATTGTGCTATTCCACATTTGTTTTGTGAAAGCAAGCTTCTTGCACTTTTTCTTATTGAGGATAATTATATATCTGCGATATGTGTAGCTTATCCAACACATGCAAATGCACGTCCAAGCAGAGCTGCTTCAAGATGGAAATGCTTGTCTTTCCCTATCTTTCTCACTTTTGTGCGAGGGTACTTGGTTCTGTTCCCCAGAGGAAGGGGATCCTGCTAAATAAGCCAGGCATATGCTTTTTGGAAAAAGGACCTTATTTAAGCGATGAATGATCCTGGCTCCAGAACACTGAGTTGGACCTGGAGAATTTTGGTGTTGATTCAAGAACAAAAGTTCTGCTTAAAAAGGCCTGTTGCCATTTCTTTGTAGATATAAGTCAACTCTGAGACATACTCAACATATGTGACAAAATTCCCAGAATCTGCTGCTCTAAGTTTTACTGAGGGACAGGATTTGGACTGTTTGTTTGCCTCTAGGTTTATTAGATCCTTTGGAAAACTGACAACATGGATATCTTTTTTTAAAAGATTGTTTTCTTTAATCTTCATTGAGCTTTCTTGGCTTTAGTGGTGCTACATTTTACAATTAACACTGGTGAATTTTGTGATGCAGAGATCACTGGCTTAACTCTGTTTCTGTTCAGATCTGCAGTAAGCCTCCCAGAAAATCCCACTCCTCGTTTCCCTTACCTTGAGTCAGAGCTTGCTTATACAAATGTATACAGAAATGTACTTTTTCTTGCATGCATGAATTAGTCCCTTAAAAAGAGTTGACACTCATCTTCCTTTGAGAGAAGGCTAGAAGCCTTCAGGCTGCTGAGAAGAGGGAAGGTCACCTACAGGGTCTGCAGAGTGCAGGGAGGGAATATACAATTTGGCCTCTGCTGTGACAGGTGGACACATTGTAGGGACCCCAAGGCTCATGTAGAATTTGCAGAGAGCCCTGGAGGTGTGGTTGTGGAAGACATGCAGCGAAGGCAAAGCAAACAGGGGGATTATTTATCATCTGCTTCCCTTCAGGATTTTTTTAAGGTTTTTTTATTCCTTCAAATGAATAAGTTGACTGGTCCTCCTTGTTTTTGAGATTTAAAGATCTGTTCAAATAGCTAAAGATGTTTTATCTTTTTGGGGCATTTATTGCTAAAAGCAGAACAAAGCTTCTAGTTACATTATGTTTGTAACATAAAATGGTTGTATTTTATTCCTAGTATAAATTTATCTTTTTTTTATGGAAATACGTTTCATAACTGATCTTATGCTGACCAGAAAATAAAAGTGGCACTAATCGCAAGAGGCAAAACCCTGATGTGAAAATTTCTTTGTTCATCGTAGTGAATATGTTGTAGTTGTAAATAGAGTTGAGTTTCCCCTAAAATTATTATTTCAGTGCCTGCTTAATCTTACACTGGGATTCTGGGGAGATATATTATCATTGTTAGGTATATTTCTCCATTTTAAGGGTAGTAGTGATTATCAAAATATTAACATATTTGAAATAATCCTCCTTTTAAAGAGAGGAGGAAATCTACCCACTATACTCCACATTTGTAGCTGATAACATGGGAATTTGTAGGCTTACATTTCTGGAAGAAAAAGTTAAGAAAAAGCATTCCAATAGAAAAGACAGTGGATTGACTTTCTGCGCAGGACCTGAAGTCTCTGTGGCTCATCTGTAATTGTTGGTCAGGTAAACACTGATCAGGAATGACACAGGCAAAACTGAGCTTGCCTTGAGGTGGGAGTTAGCCCTGTAACTTCTTGAAGTCCCTTCCATTCCTGTGGATGCATGATAGTTACATGCACTGTGGACTTATCTTCCTGCCAGCTGTAGCTCTGAAATGCAGCTCAAAGGGAAAGAACAGTACCACTGTGTGCCATTTCTTGTGTGGATATTTATAGCCGACACATTAAAGTAAATTTTAAGACTGCAACAAAGTATGGGGAACATATCTGTGTTACTACTTTTCAGTACAACTAATACAGGACTTGCTAAGAAGCTTCTGTCCAGGGTTAACTCTGTGTGTTTTTTTCAATGTTAGCTACCCTCTGTTAGGTGTTCAAATGCTATGTGAAACAGTGGTATTAGCTCTGACCCTTGTCCTGTGTAACTCATGAAAGAGTGCCCCTTCTGATGTAAGACTGCAGATTGTCTTACTACCATGACTAGATTCTGCTCAGCTGTCTCCTTGAGCAGAGCTTTTTCTTGTGCTTCATTTCCTGTGTTCTGTTAATTGAGACTTCCCTATATTTTCATGGGTGGTCAGGGTTTAGCCCTTCTACTCCTGCAGTTAGAGTTCCTGCATGATAATGAAAAACAATAGCACTTCTACTGCTGTGGGATGGAGGCAGAAACATTTTTCTGAGGTTTTTTTTGAGCATGTTTTATGGACAGCCATGAAACCTAGGCTGCTAAGACCACTGGAGCCATCCCCAGTGTGCAGCTAACAATTTTGGTTCAGTGACTTCTGTAAAACAGCAAGTTATCAGAGGTTTTCACATGGGGTTTTTTTGGGTTTTTTTTAGTTGTTTCTGTCTGAGAGATGTATATCAATGGACCATCTCTTTTACATTTGTATGCAGAGGCAGTTCTTAGCATGATGCAGATCATACTGTTTCACAGTGCAAAATGGGTAGCATTCATAGATCAGCATATTCAGTAAAGCTGTTGCTTTATAGGAGTCTATTTAGACCTTTGCAGTCTATTGCTATTCTGCTTATGTGTTATTGCCTGAACCTGGTACTTGCTAGCAGGTTCCTTAGTGTGTCTTGCTGTCTTCCCACTGAATGAAGTTATATTTCTGTATGATACAGTGATGAGAATGCTTCATGCATGGTGCTTTTCCTCAGTGTGTGTGGTGGGCTGCTTTACAACAGAAGTCTTGAGTCCTTGTTCCCCTCTGTTGTATGGAAACTTGAACTGCAGGGCTGTGAAATGCTCAGCACAAGGTCTGTCATGCTCTGGCAAAACTTAAGCTTTAACAAGCTGCTTGCCAGACAAAGTGTCTGTGGAGTATTTTGCATGGAGTTCCTGGCCTTTTAACAGTCTTGATATGCAAAGTACAAAAAAGTTCCCTGGTCTTCTTAATATCTGGCAACTAAGGAATTTTATAGCTTTATTGCTGCTTTCTCCAAGTATTCTGAATCAGATTGAAAGCTGAATCTTCAAGGAATGCTACTTTGAACTCAGAAATAAAGCAGAGGGTAGAGGACCTGGAGCCAAGGCCGGGTACATTGAGTACAAAGTGTAACGGGAGAAAAAACAGGTTTGCCTGTTACACTGATTTCCAGATAACCAAACAATTAGCTTCAGGACTTCAGAAAACTGCTGCTGTTGTCTTTTGACACTTCAGAAGTGGCTTCACAAGAGACATTATCATTCGAGCATTTGATAGGAGTATGATCTTCACTTATGGGCTACTGATGCGTACAATATGAAAGATGAATTTTCTGCTCAGACACTCCCCAGTTTATTGTAGTAGAAAATTGTGCTTGGCACTACATTGTTTCTTTTGCTGTACATTATGTATTATATTTCCAATGCTTGAATTAGGGTTACAAATTTTCAGAGTTATGCGATGACAGCATAACCTTGGAACTATTTTAAGATGGTGTGGCAGGTAATAGAGGCCCCAAATTTATATTTGGTAATAAAAAAATAGCCTCTATAAAATTTAATATGGACATAGAAATATTATTATGACTTTGCAAATCATTGCAATGGAAAAATTCCCCTGCAAGACTTTCTGTCCGAAGGCAACACTTGGCAGTGGTGGTGTCCTCAGTTAGGTTAAATGTACCATTGTAGTTTTCTATCTTACAGGCTGATGGTAACAGAAGGAAGTGGTAGGGAAAATAAATTTGATTTTTATTGTTGGCTTAGTTTCAATAATCTAGGAAGTTATTAATAACTGCAACTACTGAATATTTTATAAGATGCATCTCTGTTGGTTTTTTCACATTAATTATTTGATCATTTCCCCTGATTATTGATGTTTTGTAATTAAAGTGGTGCCTAGAGGATCAAATAAAATTGAGGGTCTCTTCCTCTATCTGTCTGCTAAGATGCAGTTTTTTCCTAAAGAAGCTGCTGTGATAAAGAGAGACAAAAGAAGATAAGCACTTTGCTCAGGGTTACAGCAAAGTCTCTGGCAGAGCTGAGTTGTTGTCTTTTTGGAGTCCTTAATGCTGACAGACTGGAGGTTTGTCTTTAATACCCAAGATGGTGGTACTTAATCTGAGAAGTCTAGAAGGAGAAAGAAAATCCAGTTTCTGCCCACGGGAATGAGAATGAATCTGTGAAGGGTAGGATGTGAGGGCTATTTTAACACTTTTTCCTGAAACACTTGTTGTATGTCATAACCTGATCCCAAAGCCTGGAACAGAGGTCTCTGACTCTGTCATTTGAGGTGGTTCTTAGGCTGAATTCAACAAAATGCAGAGTAAATTTAAGATTCATCTGCATACTTTCCACTGCCCTGACAAGAACAACTGTAGAAACTGTATAATTACATTTCTGTGGTTTTCTATTGCTTACTGTAATTGGTTATCTTGATTTAACTTTTGTACAGTGTTTGCCATTGGAGTTTGTGAATTCAATAAATTATGAGATTGACTTATTCCCATTAAAAAAGTAATTTTTAAATAAAATTGCTTCTCTGCCATGCTGTAATTGAAGACTGAAACATAATGAGAGCAAATGATTGTTCTTCTGTGGATTTCAACATGCCATTAAATACAAAGGAAAAAGAAAACCTTGATGAAAACAAAAAACTCACTCTCTCTGTTTAACAACGAATTCAGAAATATAACTGTTCACTGAAATGGAGACGAGTGACTTCATTGTGTTTAGGACCAAAGAAATAGAATGGAGTTAAAATATTTTATAAATATGGTAATTTGCTTGAAGACATATTGTATTGTTCTCTACCTTTTAACATTATAAACTGTTTCCATTTGCCTATTGATTCAGTCAGACCAACAGAAAGATTCTTTGTGCTCACAGTTAGGTTTTGGTCTAAGCCAGTGAATCAGACTCTGTCAGTAGTCTTTGGGCAGAGATCAATGCCAGAGGCTGATTCAACCACCATGTTTTAGAAGGCCATGAATGAACCAAACTTTGCAGTAGCTTTTCTTTTTCTATTAGACTACAGAAGAGTAGAGTTGATCCCCAGGACATGAAACCTTAAGACTGAAATGTCTCATGTTTGAGTTTTAGGAAAGCAAAGAATAATTTTTGGGAAAATACTTATTATACATCTAGGTTGTTTTTTGGTTTTCTCCTGGAAATGATATGAAATCACAGAAAAATTGTTCAAGGATGAATCTCAATGGCCAGGTACTCCTTTCCTCTTATCTGATAAGATATCAGATTGTGTATTTTTTTGGAGCACATTTGTTTGGAAAGTTCTTAAAAACCTACCAGTAGCCAAGATTCCATATACCATGGAGTAATCTGTTTCCCTGTTTCAGTGGTCTCTGAATCCTTGAAGTTCCAGTTGCAATTAGGAAGATGATCTTGAAACTAAGAAGCTAACTTGTCCTTTTTTTTGTGTGCACATGTGTCAAGTTTCGTAATCTGTAGAAGAACCCCGAGGCATCTCTGCTGTAAGAGATTACTGGAAGCGTTTTGCAGTGCAGAGATTTACTGTATGTACCAAGAAAGAAGACTGTCTCATAGATCTCAGTGTTTGGAGGATTCAAGTTATGCTGTGTTCTGTGTTGTTGTGTGTATGTGTGTGGTGTTTAGTTTTGGTTTTGTTTTAAACATATTGTTTTGACATTTGACCACTCCTTGGCACATGACCAAGGTTTCTTTGCTGGCTGTGGAGAAAGAAAGATTTGTATATGGGAGCATCAGTGCTTTTTAGGGGAAGAGTTGCCTTGTATTAGGCTGTAGTGGAGTCTCACATGCCTCTGTCCAGAATGGTTTGGCAGAAGTCGACCTATGATTAGTAGGAATGCAAGAGGTGCCTTGAATCCTTTAAAATGTATAATATTACAGCTGGGCCAGAATAAATACCAGTTTCCTGCTGCAGACCTGGAATTTGATCATCTGCCCTTACTACAAAACCACTCCAGTGAGCCTAAACCTTTATGGCACCTGGGTTCTATCCCATTAGGTTTCACTGATTTGTCGGTCACACCTTTTCAGTCTGCTTAGCCAGGCAGGTATGCTTTCTATCACCCAGAGGAAAGCCAGCTGGCCAGGGATATGTTAATGAGTGACGTAATTACAGAGGTCACTAGGCAGCTTGGCTGTATATCAGGACACGTGTGACTTCTTGGTTATTCCCAGGTTACCAATGTTTAAGGTCTGTTTATTTTCAGTAAAACATTATTGGTGCATGAAATTACTGCTAAGATCTCAAGAGGTTCCAGAGGAGAATGTTAATACTGTTAGGATCTAGCACTTTGAAAAGGAAGCTGGGAAAAGGTACATAAAGGTAGGGAGACAGGGTCTAATTATAAGCCCAATTAAAGTATTTAAAGGAATACAAACCATGTCCTAAGAGGTAACATAGACACAACAGAAAACAAATCCATCTCTGGACTATGACTTCTGTGACAGAAACCAGATTGTGCTCTGGTTTTACAAGGGCATTGAGATTCCTTAACAAGAAAACTTAGGAAAAGAGAAGGATATAAAGTAAACCCATTATAGAAGGTTTTTGTGTGGTAATTGGCTGGATGCTGGTAGAATTGTGTGCACATAGCAATAGGACAAAGGTTGATTTCTAGGACCCCAGATCTCCCCCCAGCTCCAATCACTAGGTCAACAGGTCTTTCCTGTGCTTAGCAGAGATGGTTATGTATGTGTAGGACCCTGAAAGTTGGCTCAGCCACTGGAGCTAAGTGATGTAACTGAAGATCAGAGTTAACAGCATTGAAGGTGTCAGACATGTTTTAAATGGATTAAACAGAGCAGAAGCTGTCTGTTTATACATCTCAGCAGGTCAGGCTCAAGTTGAACAAAATGTTTAATGCATGTGTTTAAATCCAGTCCTCTTCTGCAGAGCAATGGTAGTCCATCTGTAATTATAGGAACACTCAGTGTGTTGAGGCTTCAGTGTAGGTGCTGTGTAGTTTGATGACTTGCAGGCCTTAGGCTCACATGCTATGTTTGGAGCATGTGATTTAACTTAACTGCTGGCATCAACCAAACTATCAGGATGTTGCCCGAGACTGAAATTTGCTGCCTCTGACAGTTTGTAGATACAGATAGGCGTTTCACAGCTGAACCCGAGTGGTAACTGAATGCCTTTCTGTTTGGAAAGGTTGTTCAGCTACGATGTGCCCTGAAGCTAGATCTGGAGATTTGTTCTACTTATTTCTGTGGATGTCATAGAGGATCACTTATTCACAAAGATCCTTGCATTTTCTCAATTTCTCAGGAGGATTGCTTTTTAAACATTTATCTCGGTATTACTGTTAAAGGATGGCATTGCATTCACCCATGTTTTCATTCATTCCAATGCATAGCATACTGCAATACAAATTGTGATTTATTTTTTTTTTTTCAGCTCTGTAGAGGATGAAACTTCTGGACTAGAATAGAAGTTCTCTATGCTTCTTCACTGAGATATTTTTTCCCCAGAGCTTTTATTTGTTGTCCTTCTCCCTAGGCTTAGCTATTTCATAGCATATTCCACAGAGGAAAATAAGTTTTGAAGCACAAATTTTTTGCATAGATTACAGAATGGATGGGTTAATTTTTTCAAGAGAGAGGAAATAAAGAAAAGGGAAAAAGAGGGCTGTACTGTAGAAAGAGATGAAAGAGGAGTTTCCTCAGAAAAGGAAGGTAGTAAATTAGGCTATTGTCCTGGATCAGCAGTCCATAACCATCTCTCATCTTCTAGAATTGCCAGTTGCATTTGGGAAGCAGTATCTTTCACTTAAGGGTGAAACATACTTGCATTTTTTTGGGAGTGTCCTGGTATTCTTTGGTCTTCACCAGGTATAAAGAGCTGAACATTCAATTGCTCTGTGATTCACATGGTACATTTAACACATAGCCATAGTATGTTTAACTCATATATCATAACCTCATTTCAAACATCCCTGCGAGGAAAACTCATCCACCTACATGAAACAGATCTCAAGGCTTGTATGGCTAAGTAGAGATTATATCTATTGGTCTCTTGGATTTGTGTGATTGCAAGACCATCATTCATAATAATTAGTAGCCCTTAAGCAACAGCTGCTGCATGTTCCTGTGCTTGTATGTTCCTCTGTTGGAGATCTCTGGGAAATAGAAGTGAATGTGCTCAAAGCTGTTGTTTGATACGTGAAAATCAAGAGGCTCTTCCTAAGTTCAATAAATGAGTATGTTTCAGAAAATGCAGAATTCCCTTGTCCGGCTGACCAAGAACCATTGCTTCTGAAGCTGTTCAAATGCCCATGTAACCTGATGATAAGAATGAATGGCAGGTCTCCCCTGTTTGATTGTGGATAGGAGTCTTCTATGGTTCCAGCTAAAAGATGACTTTCACGTTTTTCATAGGAGTCCTGAGCAGACTCCTAGTCTTCATTGGTCAGTGTAGCAGTGATTCCATGTATCCAAAGTCTGGCTGTTCAATGCTTTGCTGAAGTGTGGTCAGCACAGCTGTATCTTAAGCTGTGTGACTCTTGGCAAACTGGAATGGAAAAGCCAAGCACTGGTGCTGTTTATAGCAATGTGTGAGGACATTCAGATAGAGAAACAGAATGAGAACCCTACTGCAGGGTAATGGAACACAGCATGACTTACCAAAGACTTTTGTTGAGTCTCTGATTCTGGGCAATTTTTAATACCTACTGGATGTTTTTCTACAAGGTGTCCTCATTCAAATGGATTTTAATTTAGGAGAGCTGTTTTCCAGAGGTCAGGCACAGTAATTGTTGAGGTGTTTCATGGCTTTGTTACCCTTTCTATGGGCACATAAATAAACGGTTTCAGGGTATGTCAAACACAAGAAGGATGTATGGACAATATGATTTGTACTGAATGAAGTCCAAATTGAAAGCTACTTTTGCACAGTTCTCAATAATAATAGTTGTGTGTACCTGACACCATAAAGTATTTATGTGTCAACCATATTGCCTTAGTTTTTCAGCTGTGATAGAAAATGTAGATTTTTTGAGAGTTTGCAAATCAATAGTCAAGAGACATTTCCATTCATAAACTCCAATAAAATATCCTAACATCTACATTGTGTGCAAACTGATGACCTTGGCATATAGCCTATAACATAATAAACTCTGAAATAGGTGGGAGGAAAGTAATTCAGGAATTACAAGCCACTTGGAAATTATATGAGAGTGCATCTGTACTTTTCCAGGAAAATCAAAAGCTTCATGGGTAACTATTTAGCATGTGTAACAGCTCACTATAAAAACAGATTCTGGGGTAATTTCTTGATTTAGCAGATTTTTTTTCAGAAGCAAAACAAACCTGAACAAGCCTTAACAAAAACTTGGTATTTGGATTGTATTTTTAACTGTGAAGTGACAACAGGAGGACTAGGGCTAAATTTGATGTCTTTCTCTTCCAGTCCTTCATATGCCAAGCTCTTGCAGCAGTTGTTGCTGGTAGGGTACCCAGAAATGAAGGCTTCAACTCAGGAAATGTCTATCCTTCAAATTTTTCTGGACATGGGAACAACCATGCAGTGTTCCAGGTAGCAGCCTGGAATGTTGAATGAGAAAATCACACAATGCTTTCTGAAAAATAAATGTATATATTTCTGACCTCCTATCTTAGTATGGCCAATCTGATCTGGCCACTATTGCTTTTCTCAGTGCATTTCTTTGGTTTGAAACTCGTATCTAAGTGTGATGTTTGCTAGATGGAGACAGTGAATAGAGCAGCAGGCAATTAGTTAATACTGTTGTCCCCTAAAGCAGGGTTCTTTCACTAGGCGTGAAAGAGCCAATCTATACACTGAATTGAGATATTTAATTTTATTACCATTCAGCAGAATAGGGTGCCAGGCATCAAACATCAAACACAAATCCCAGCACACTTTCTGGGAAACAAGCATAGTCTTTTATACAAAAAGTAGATAAAAAATGAATGATACAGGAACAGGTGATTGGTCACTTGTGTTTTTATAACAAAATTCTTAATACATGTGGTGGTCTTGATTCAGTTCATTATGCTATCATTTGCATATACAAATTTTCTTGGATGTGTATTTTTTAGCATAATAATCTAGGGTAACTTGAGGTTATATTTTCATCCTATCAGCTAACACCAAGTTATTATTTAATCATATACTCTATTACAGTTTCTGCTTGAGTATATTTGAACAATTAATTGTCAGTGAAATAAGGATTTATAATGTTCTGTTCCTGGGGACTCTTCACTCTTGCTTTGCTCTAGTATGCTGTTGTCATGGTTTCAAGACCAACCCATAGTTACTGGTTTTTAATCTCATCTGACATCAGATTCTCCCCTTTGAGACTTATGGACACATCCACAGTAGATTTCTCAGAAGTTGCACCCTGTATTTGAAAAAAAACACATAGTTAATTCTATAAATTGAAAGAACACAATAAATATATAATTTTTGATTTTGTGATACAGTGGCGTGTCACTATAGTCTTTAAGGGCCTTGTTGATTTGGCTGGCCACTCATCCTTAGGTTTTTCTGGAGGAGCTGGTGTATAATGAATCCAGGAACTGATTCCTTCCCCCTTTATAGCTGTATATGTAGCCAACAGAACAATGTAAGGCTCTTTTCACTTTTCTTTTAGTAGCTTATCTCTACAAGTGTGAATACAAAGTTTCCATGTTGAAAGTTGTGTACTGGCATGTCCAGGGGCAAAGGGGCTATCTAATTGAGGTACCTATGTAAAGATGATAAAATGTGCAAAAGAGCCAGCAGATAATCTTTTATCATTCCTTCCCCTTTAACATACATTTGATTGCTGCAATACCCTGCCTTTTAGCTGGATATGGCTTCCCCTACAATATTTCAAAAGGACTCACTCTTTCCCCAACTCATGGAGTGATTCTAACTCTCACTGAGGCAATCGGTAAAATATCTATCAACTTGAGATGAATTTCCGGGCACAACTTCGAAAAATTTGTTCTTGTTGTTGTGTTTGTTTTCAATCATACTTTCTACCTTTTTGGTAAACTTAGTGTCTTGAGAGTATGGAAATCCCATTTAAGCTGGAGAAACTTTGATACTTTTTGGACTCCTTCTGAAACAAAATAGGGCCCAGTGTCTGAGTACAATCCCTTGGGGATTCAAAACCTAAGGATTATTTCCTTTAACAGTACTTTGATGACTTCCCTAGCCTAATTGTTATGTCAAGAGAAGGCTTCTGGCCATCCTGAAAAGATATCCTCTATATCAAGTAGATATGCATATTACTTACATAAATGGCAACTCAAGTAAATCTATCTGCTAGCGTTCTCTGAGAGTTAGGCCTCTTTTCACATCACCTGTGGGTATTTCTTTGAATTTAAGGATTATTTACATAACATGTTGGGCCTCTTTTTACTATTATATCTGCATTTAATTGCATTTTTGGTCCCATATCACATCTCTTAACACTGCTTACCTTGGCATGTGCTCCTATGTGAGTTTCTTCATGTAAGTTCTTGAGAAGGACTCCTCATTTGAACAGTTCTGAGAATGTGTTGATTTGGAGTTATGCACCATTCTTCTGATTTTATTTTTCTTAAACATTTTGGTGTTTCTGCCAATTGATCTTTGCTTATCAGCATATTCCAGCGGAATTACATTGTTATTGTTACCTTGCAATTAATCCAATGTGAATATGTTTTTGCCAGTATGTTACCAAACAGAGTAGAGCTGTTTTTGAATCCGTGAGGGAGCACAGTTGAGCACAGCTGCACATTTCTTCCCATTGTGGGATTCTCTGATTTGAAGGTCTTGGTCTACTGGGATTAAAAAGAAAATAAAAAATAAAAGGCATTTTTAAATCCAAAACAAATAAAATAAGAATTTGTTTCTGGAACTGAGGCTGTCAAGGTGTAAGGAATTGGTATGGTGGTGTATACATATATATATTCATGTTTATTTGGTTTATTGCTCTTAAATTCTGTGCCAGTCTGTATTCATGAGAACAAAGTAAAATAGGGGTATTAAATTCAGACTGGTACTCTCTAAGCAGTCCATACTGCATGACAGTATTTATCAAGGACTCCAATCCTTTACATGCTTCCAGTCTAATAGGGTATTGATTTACCCTCACTGGTTGTGCTCCTGACTTGAGTTCTACTTTAAGTGGAGTTCACATTCTTTGCTTTTCCCAGTTTCTCTGAAGCTCATACCAGAGGGATTTCCACATTCAGTACTGGATCGGGGATGTCATTCTAAGGTTATTCCAAGGTCTGGTCCATTAGTAACCAGATTTCAGCCTTCCATGTGCTGTTTCCTGTGGGCTATATAGCTAGTAGAGGGGTTTTCAGAAAAGGTTTTTGAGCATTTAACTCATCCTGGACAGGGAAGGGAACATATATATTCACAAGTCAGTTTAATATCTCCAATTTTACATTCCACAGGTTGTCAGAATGGCTGAAAAATTCTTTTTCCCATTGTTCCAATAATCATTATTGTGACTTTAATTAGCAGGCCCTTACAGCAAATTATTACTGAATGTGTGGCTCTGCTATCTATTAAAAAATTTATATCTTTGTTCCCTGGCTTTCTTGGAAGTAGAGGGTCTGCTGGGTATGCACTGATATTTTCCCCTGGTCTCCTTCACTCATCAAAATTCTCCAGTATCATAATATTAACATCCTCTAACTGACCCTTACTGCCTACAAAGAGCACATTGATTCAGGCCCAAGGTTGGGGAGGCCTTTTGGACCCCAAAACCTCTGCTTCTCCTTTTGCTTTTCTTGATGTCATTCTCTTTCATTCTGCAGTAAAAAGGTATTCAATGTAGTCTGCATACTTCTCCCCTCCATTAGGGTTATGAGCCAGCATAATAGTTTCTAGAAGTTGATACACTTCTTCTGGGCTCTCTGGATTCTCTGGGTGTAAGCAGACAGACTGTACTTGTCCATTTAATACTTTGGACTTCTTGATTTGGAAACAAAGAGCTGGTAGACCCTTTGTCCCCACTGCTTGTCTTAAAGGCACCTCTGTCACTGCCTGGGGATATCCTCCAGTCCAGCCTGCAATAGGGCTAAATTTTTTAATTCCCATGGTTCAGTGGAAGTCTCTTGCATCACCCAGGGGATGATCTGTTCTGAGGAACAGAAGCAGGATTTCCAAGGCAGTAGAACTGGAAAGAAAAGCATGTTTTTCTTTTGCCCTTGTCCAGTTCTTGAGATCAAATGCTGGACATTCCATTACCAGGTGTGGACATGACAGGCTTGTTTTTTTCTTCACTCTGATCTCTTCTTTTTTTTTTTTTTCACATGATGTGCATGTACCCTTTGGCAATTCATACTACTCCATCCATGCATCAGGCACAGAGTCATTAGAATCTAACAATATATTTTCAGTAGCCATGTAAGTCTTTCACCATAAAATTTTAATGTTTTGTTATTGCAGTGTATGCTTTTGTTGTTTGGTTTTTAAGCTGAGCTAGGTGAATGCCAGAATTTTTTCAGAGCCTGTCAAAACTTGGGCAAGGAGGCTTCATTTTTAAGGGACCAACTGTATTTTCTAGAGTAAATGTACTGTACACTGACTTAGAGACATCTTTCTTCTGGCAAGGAAATGAAGGGGATAATTTGTTATCAAGTGCACTGTATGCTGTGTAACTTAGAGGCAATCAGTGATC
>JAWWLV010000144.1:17865178-17898540 GCA_035041135.1 Platyrinchus mystaceus
TTCTGGCAAGGAAATGAAGGGGATAATTTGTTATCAAGTGCACTGTATGCTGTGTAACTTAGAGGCAATCAGTGATCGGGAATGATGGGTTATAAATGACTCTGCTTGAGGACTTCTTGATGTTCAAGATTGCATTCCCACTGGTAGGATGTTCCTCTCCTCCCCCATGTCTCTCACCTACACATACCTCAGCATCCCTTCTCTGAGAAATGGAAAATGCTGGTTCTTCTGTTATCACACTTCTGGAAACTTCGAGCTTAAAGAAAGCATGCTAATGCTTTCTAAGGATTGGCCCACGCTAACAAGAAAGCATGGGCTGAAATACCTTGGATATGGATTCAACCTACTGTGTCCTACACTCCTACCTGGGAAACTATTTCATGTATTAATAAGCAACAATCAAATCCCTTCTGTTTGGGAAGGCTTTTGGTAAAAATAAGAAAACTTATGGTAAAAGTAATGATAGACATTCTGCAACTGTTTTGAACTAAATAATTCAAGCATGTTATGATGAAGCAGTGTTGAAATGTCTTAACTCTTCCATTTAATCATGTCCTGTCAGTAACAATGACTTGCGACTGATGGTGCTGGATAGATGAAGTCATGCTTTTATTTTGGAGTTCTGCAGTAGCTGTAATTATCACTGTTGGTGATTATAACCTTATTACCCTATAGTAATGCCTCAGGAAATCTTCTGTAGGATTTCTTGTGATGATAATTATTCTTTTGCTGGATAAGTTTCTCTTTTGCTTGGCAATGGCATTGGGCAGTGGCTTTCTGTATCTGAAATACTTTCCATTCAGTCTTAATTGAGGTGAAACCAAACCAGGGCTGAGGTGATCTAAAAAACAGCATTCTTAGCTAGATGCTATTCAGTGGTGTAAAGGCTGTAAAATGAACTAGACTGCTGCTGATCTGAGTCATCACTTAAAAGGAGGCAAGTTAGTATTTTAGATCCCACAGTGGAAATGAGATCTGCTCCATATGAAGATGGATCTGCTTGCATTCCATCTGATACTGAGAGATCTTGCAGCAGTCTGTCTCATGTTTAGCCACTGCCTGACATAAAGCATGAGCACATAATGGATTAGTAACAGAAACAGACCCATGAGGACTCTTGTGTCTGGTCCTTCAGATCCAGTTCTTTAAGCCTTTCTAGCAGTGTTAGTCATTGGCAAGTTATAGACTATGGAGTCCACGCACTGAACTTGATCATCATTGGCTCAAGTCATGTGTCTAATCCACACAGAAATAGTCCTCCATCTATTTGGTGTACTATGAGCAGGCTGAAGTCCACAGTAAAATTTCCTTAAGTATAGTCTTTCGGATACCGTGGGTGTGTTCCCTGTTCTGCTCCTTGGGGCAGATCAGATAGATGCTTCACACCTCAGTGGCCCCTGCTGTGTTTATGATGGGGTCTTACCTTTGTGGTGCTTTGAGACAAATTAGCCTTTAAATGTTCTGCATTATAATAACGAGGAGTCAAAGTGCATTATAGTGTGTTTTGCCTTTTTTATTTTATCAGTGGTGGTTAGGAGGCCAGACTGAAATTCTGATTTTAATGATGCGCTGCTTAACTTCTGACATGAACATTTTTCAGTTAAAGAGGGGAAATGTGTCCAAATCTGCTCTACAGCTAGCTCTTCAAATTTAATACTCAATTTACCTTTCCCTTTTGAGGAGTTTGCACAACACCTGCAGCCTGATTTTTCTAGTGTCATCAGTATAAATCAAGCCTTGTGAATCAAGCTATAACTACAAGTCTTTTATCTGTGAATTTTATTTGCAGTGGAAATAAGAGGCTTTGGGACACAAAACTGCTGTCACTTGAGCTATATTCACCTACTTGGAGCAGCACAGAGAATATCCCGGTCAAGAGGCAGCATTGCTCTTGGAATTGATTTACAAATAGACTTCCAGACTGCAAACCTTCCTCATACTGTTGGCGTACACTTGAGCTGCACTGAAAGATGACATAGTAGTTATGGCCTTTCTTTGGGATGTTGGCATTTGTCCTTGCTTTGCCACAGATTTCTTATGGCTTGCAGGTGCATTGCTTGGACTTTGTGTGGGAAATTGTCAGTGAGTGATACACGAGTAGTTGAGTGAAGAACTGTGTTAATTATCTTGCAGAAATAATACAGCATATGAAAACATTTGCTTTTTATGTCACCTGCCTTTCCACATAGGTTTTTAAAGGTATTGGTCAGGCTATTAAATTTCCATATCTGCTTGATCTTACCACGTGGACAAGTCCTTTGGTTTATTTTTTTGTTGTTGTTGTTGTCTCATTACCCCCAGATAAACAAGGGATAGTAGTTCTCAGTTTTTTCACAGGAGTGTCACAAGGACAGATGCTTAAAAAGCTATTGCCTGTGGGGGTCAAGTGGGAGTATATACCTTCCCTGGTATAGCAAATGAGAGTGGGTTTTGACAGGGGATGTTGCTCAGCCTCTCAGAATCCTGACCAAGGCTTGCTGTAGTGTTTCTGCTGTTAAGGTGGGGAACTTGTAAAGGTTATGACTGGAAAAAGGTCATCTCTTTGTCTGTAACAGCCTCTGCTTCCAGAACATCCTGCCTTTTGAACTGCAGTGAAACTCAGAGTACTGTGGTCTCTGCTCTGAGGAGACTCCAGTTGCTAAATTTTGAGTGGGGTAATGTAAGGTTGGACTGGAATTGGGGTAAGGCTGTTTTCCAGCATTTCACCTGGCTCTAAAGGGTGAGAGGGCAGAGACTTCCAGATTACTGGATCTAGTTTGTCACTGAAAGCTGGTAATGTTTTGCTGAAATACTTGGATTATATGTCTTGTGTCTAAATAAAGAATGTGTATATTGCTGATATTTTGAAAAATCTCATTGTTTTAAAACACCTAGATCAAATGAGTAATACATTCTTCAAAATAAGGAGAAACTGTTGTGAACAGTTTTTCAACATTAGACACTTTCCCAACCAATTTACTTGTTCACAGCAGAATAAATGGAACTAGCCTGTCTCTAACTTGACTGCTGGCTGTTTCACGCAGCTACCTCCACTGCTCTCTAAATTGAGCCCACAGAGAAGCACTGCAACATGGAAAAAGGGACTGAAGGTGCAGGCAGCTAACTAATTTGTAAACATAGGAGTTGTGAAGCCCTATTTTCATCTCAGACAGGTAAACAAACTGTATTTAGAGAACCAATTTACTTATTAGTGAACATGTTTCCTGACATCTGCTTACATGAACTCTGAAGGCATATGGTAGATGTAAGAAACGGTCAAGTGAACTGGTTTGGTAGCTCTGGATCTTGTCTGATTGAGACTGGATCTGACAATTAGTAAGGAGTGGCCAGCTATGAGTGACATTGCAGTAATTATTACAGGACTCTTCGCTAAAAGTTGCCTCCAACCACACCATCAATTTTTGCCATTAATTTTTCTAGCTCTCTTTGGGGTTCCCTTGTTTTGTTTTTTGCCTTTGAAAATTGGTGAATGGTACAAAACAATTACCTGAGGCCACAGAGAAGGTCTGAACCTAAAGGCATTTAGCCATTTGGTTTCTGTTCAGACTCATGTGATCCCATGAAATCTCAGGCAGCTTCAAAGCTGTTTGGGATACAGAGTGAGAACAGTTTCTTTGATGTATTTGAATATATTCCAAAGGCAACAAGGTGATACCACTGCAGGAAATGCAGTTGCTAATAGTTTGGGATGTGTTAACAGGAGTGAATTCTATTATGCGGGAGAGGTTAGAGTAGTTATTCTACTCTAGTTGACAAAAATGTGAACTGGCTTGGATTACTGGTTTAGACACTCCTGAGAGCAATGCAGGAAGGTGTAGATTAATCTTTAGAGTCCCATGGTGACTTCTTATCATTTTTACCAAGAATTATAAGCTGTAAATGTTACTGAATGTTACCTTTTAAAAAGAAACTACTTGTTCACTCTAAAAAAGAGATCTCTTCCAGTGTATAAAGTACTCACAGAAGAAGGGCAATGAACAACAAACAAAGAACCTGTCTTTGAGGTTAAGCCAAGAAGTAATTAATATAATTGAAAACAATAGAGATCTTAGCTTGATAGTAGGAAGAACTTAACCTTAAACTCTGAAACTGTGTTGCCCACAAAGCAGTGGAACGGTGGTAGAAGAGTTGAGTACCCTACAAAAAAAAACAGAGACAGAGCCTACTTTATTTTATCACATCTCTGTGTTGGTCAGACCCTGCACTTCTCTGCTTGACTGTTTTTTTAGAAAGGGCGATACTAAGGGAAGACTTCTGGTCATTATGACTTTGTTTTAGCATTCCAATTTAAAGGATGTTTCACTCAGCAGATCTAAGCATTCCTTCTTTAGCAGTTTACCTTATCTCAGTGTGCTACTCTGTCCTTCTAGCAAAGCAAACTCCCACACTGTTCAGTCAGTTTCTTTCCATCCTGCTTTAATTTAGCAGATTTCGGTTGCTCCAGGGTGCACACAATCCAAACAGTCCCTTCTGTATCTCTTATAAAATCATTTTGCCTTTCATCATTTCCAGGATTTGCATTAAATTGTACTGCATACCACAGTCAAGCTTTCTCTCCATTTGATCTTTTGCTCACTCATCACCCTCTCTCTGCAGAGCATTCTCAGTCACCCTTATGGAAGGAACAGTCCCTTCTTTTCTAAAATGGTAGATTAGACACAGCAAACAGTACTGAAAAAAGGCATAAAGTCTTTATTATATTAAGCACTTGTACTGTTTGCCATGTAGGAGGTGGGAGCAGTGAATTGCTGGGTTCCCTTCCAGCTCTGTGATTCCCCTTACGGATGAGGTATGAGTTGGATGAGATGTGAGTTGGAGTGTTATACATCCTGTTTGGACACGTAGGCAATCCCACTAGTCACTCGTACTGTGTTCATCAAAACGATCCTATCTCAAAAAACACAGCATTACACTGCAGACTGTAGACTGGCTGATAGATGTGTGAAGCTGCACACTCCATAGTTCTGGATAAATGGAGTACTTACTTGAAAGATAAAGTGCAGGGCTCCTGAACATGTGCCTGTACAGCGTAAGTAGGATGCAGTTTCTAGTCTCTGTGAGACACCAGCTCAAAATTTTTCAGTGGTGTCAATGGATAAATGAGTATTCCTGCATTCAAGTGTTAAAGCGCTCCTAGGGAGAAGAGAGAGCATTTCATATTTCCTCTCTAATTTTGATAGGTGAAAAAAAAAAAAAGTCAGACATTCTTATGTGGTTTTCTCAAGTATGGGTTGGAGCAGCTAACATTTGTATCCTGTGCTGGGGGCCTAGGTTCCTGAGAAGTCAACTACAGATAACAGTAGTTTTCTAATAAAGAGATCATAAATTACACAGGTTAGGTAACTTGCACCTACCCATGCTCTGATTTGTCTTTCTGGTTCTAACCCAACCTGTATGTGCTTACCCATTACTTGACTTCAGTTTTGCTATGCAAAGAAAAGGCACAACAGTTGTACTCCTGAGTGGATCTGAGCCCACGTGTACACTGCCTTGTTTGTGCACAGACACAGCTCTAGAACAAGATTCAGTGGGAGCTTCCACATGCAGGTAGTTTCAGAGGAGACTTTTCAAAATGCTTACATAAAAATTTTTTTTCCTCTTTCAGGAAGTCACTCCCAGCCCTTTCCTCTCTTCCAATCCAAAAGCCTTACCAAAGTCATCAAAATCACATTTTGTCCCAAAATGATAAGCCTGAGGTACTTTATCCTAGTAAAAGTATGTATGAGAAGGGTTGATGGGGTGAAAGATTATCAGTGATCATTAGGAATTGTACAGTGTGTTCCACAGTTGAAGTCTCTTCTTTTTTTTTTTTTTTTCACAGTGTACAATTTTGTCCTTCAATAAATGATATGATTACTAGAAGAACCGTGAGAGTAAGGGGTGGTGTGGGTAGTGTGTGCACCTGCACTATTCTGGTCTCTTAATCAAGGAAGGTGCATTCCAGAAAAATGGCAGAGGCTGGAAAGAAAGTCTGTCTCACAGGGAAGTAGAAAGGGGTGAGTTTCTTACCAAAAATATTGTGATATGGAGACAAAATAGATCTAAAATAGATGGAGTTAAATGTTGGGGAAAGAAATTAACTATTTGAATCCTATGACAGCACCTGGTAGCAGGGGAAAAGGCCACTACTGCCAAGAAATTTAGCTTGGACTGGAAACTGATGGAAATTTTGTTATAGCAGAGGCAGGGGAGTGAGCTTCTGGAACAGATTCCCAGTGAGTATGTGTGCTTGCAATTGGGACAATGGGTTTGCTAAACCGCTTTTCAATGGAGCTAAATCACTTAAGACTTCTGTGTTTACAGTGGTAGAAGACTGGATTTGATGAGCCAGGAGAGGAGGTCCATGCAAACACTATTCTCCCTCCACACTAACATATAAGCATTACCTGATTCAATTATTAAATTTCTTCAGGAGGCAAGAACATTTTAAGTGCATTTTGCAACCCCATGCAGCTGTTTAGGGCCTGATACCACTGAAGCTCTGCTGCAATTAACATAAATCATACAGTGTGTGAATGTCACCCAGCTATCTTGACTGTGAACTAGTCTGTCCCGTGTTGAGATTGTTTCCATTTAACATGTCTTGCCATTGCCCAATTTATAAACCTGACTGGTGAACTGGGAATTGGAATGGCTTCTTGGGCAGACTAATATCCCAGAGACTAAACAGCAACTACCAGCATTATCTGTCTCTTCTCATGAGCACAAAATCCATCACAAAAGAAGCAAGCAATTTTTGATGCTTTTTTAATGAACTGTCTCTGAGAGAGAGTGAGGAAAAAAAAAAATGTTTGTTCCTAAGTTACATGGTAAAAACTTGGCTATAAAAAGCTCTGTATTTCTTTTGTGCTTGCTTCACAGTTTGTAATATCACTGGGACTGCACTCTGAGCCTTTCTAGCTAATACTACAGCCTCTTAAACACAAACATTGAATCTGGAAGCAGGCTTATTGCAAACACTCAGAGAGCAAAGAAGATAAACACAAGAAAATTGTTTCAGTATTTTGGCAATCAAGTTTGAGGGCTTTTGCACATTGACTCTTGACAGTTCAAGATGTCAGAATACTGGAAGTGAAAGGTAGTGACAGGAAGAAGCAAACAAAATAGGAAACCAACCCCCACAGCAAAATAATAATTAAAAAGCAGAGCATAAAGGAAAATGTGATTTTTCCAAGGTGCTGAAACAAGAATACAAGATTTTAGTTTGGTGTGGTTAGAGTGCTCAGGGGGCTTCATTAGGGCTTTTATGACTGCTGCTATTAACAAACCAATGATGTGTCCACTAAAACTCAACATCAGCTGTTGAGTATCAACATGGGAGCTATAAAAGCATAATGCTAATTTCTCTACATCTGCCTTTTCTTCTTTGCATATAATCCCTAATTGAAATCTCCGCTTTTGGGTGGGTTTTTTTGCATGGTGACCTTCATTTATATTGAGGTCGATCCGTTCACACAGTTGACAAAGTGTATTAAAGTTTGACAAGTTGCAGTTCTTGAGAATTTCAGTGGTAAACATCACTGAATGAAATACTGGAGCAATATCAATCCTCTGTAGTTTTTTCCATCTTCGATGCCAGTTTATTTTTTTTTTTCCCTCCAGAGGACACTTCCATGGCTCTTCCTCTGCAACCCCTTTATATAATAAGAAAATTATGTTTTCTATTGCACAGCATTCTCGTTATATTCCTCATATCAGTGTGCGATGCCTAATTATTCTGGTGGTAAAACATAGGAGATATTGGGAGGACACACCACTCGCCCAAATCATGGAAGTTAAACCGGGGTAAAATTCTTGAAAGACCTTGGTTCCTATGTGTTCACCAACTGTAAGCAAGCATCTTCTCACAGTGGGTTCAGTTGCTAAGAAGCAGAAGTTAGAATGAACTCTTTTGCATGTCTCTGTGGTCACCTCTTCAGTGATATGAACTAACACAGTGCCAGTTTGTGTTTTTGTGTTGTTTTGTTGCTTTTCTGGTAGAAGACAAAAGGAATTTCCTGGGTTCTTTTAATCGTTTGGGGCTGTACCTACATGCTTTTGTATTTCTTACCTTGCTGCCCATGGGATTGAATACAGTATAGCAGAAAAACCGTTGACAGATGATGAGTACTTCCTCGGTAGCTGCTTAGACCTGACAGCAATGAGTGTGAATTCCTGCCACAGGAACACAGGGAATCAGTGGAACTGCCTGTTGTTTTGAGATGCTTAATGGTCCTTGTGCATGCTTAGTTTTAGTCAGATGTTTTACACGTGTTCTTGTATTCTCCTCTTTTGAAGATTCTCATTATATTTGTAGAAACAAGAACTTATACTAAATATGCAACCTCTAGATTGCCTCGAAGCAGATGAGGGCTAAAGATATCTTTTTGAGTTTTCTAATTGATTTTCACGTGTGACACTCACATGCACTTTGCCCAATGCTAACTTCAAAGATACAGCGCTGAATGTGAATCTGTATGTCTCACCTGTGCATGAATGCACATGTGAACAGAAATGTACATGCTCTTGTTTGTCAGATTCTCTGGTCCTAAAGCTCTGCATAACACAGGCTCACAATTAAATTCAGGAAGAATTTCTTCATGGAAAAGTTGCCAAGCATTGGAAAGGACTACCAGGGAGGTGGTAGAGTCACCATCCCTGGAGATGTTCAACAACTGCATGTGGCACCTAGTGCCATGGTCTAGCTGACAAGGTGGTGATCAGTCAAAGGTTGGACTCAATGATCTTGGACATCTTCTCCAACCTGTATGATTCTGTGATTCCCTGAATTGGTAGGTTTTAGTTTTGGGCCTGACAGCAGGTAGTAGTGTTTACTCAGAGATTCTGATGGCACTATGTGAAATTCTGAGTCAGTTGAGGAAAATAGTTAAAGCCCAACTCACAGTAAAGGTTGCATAGTTGCTGCTGCCACTGCAGTTGTTTTCCTTTTTGAATAGTCAGGTTTTTGCTCTTGCAAAGTAAAAACGGAACATTAGGCACCTTCAGAAAACATCTTCTGAATGCTGGATCAGAGCACACAGCTGCAATAGGACTGTAAAGGAATGGTTTGTCCTGCCGCCAAATCCAGACCACTTCTTTAAAATAGTCTTCTTTTGGGCATTTGGCATTAAGGAAGGACTTAAAAGTCAACTCAGTAGTATTCTTTCCTATTAAATTTTATAGAATGTGGGCATCTGTGTGGAAAAACAACATAGCTTTTTCTCTTGGTGATGTAGAACTGCTTTTTAAAGTGAGCTCTGTGTCTTTACAAGAGCTCAGTACTGTTCATATGACAGTCATCTTCATAGCAAGATTTCCACTTCCACTTCTCACTGTGTGGGAAGGGGCTTCTGCGTGCGATCATTAAATGAAGACTGTAAAGATACTACTTAGAGTGCTGCTGCTATTATAAGCAGTGATGAAACTAGGCATCAAGTATGATGTCAAGAGTTTCAATTAGTCATACTGGTGAGTTACTTGCCAGAAGACGCTGTTCAGTGGCCTTTGTAGAAGTAAGTGATCTTAGACCATTTCCTTATAGGTGGGTGACTCATGCTCAATATGAAGTGCTGTTGCATAGTGGGCTTGTATTTCAGGACTTGGAAATAGAGATAAATAAGGTAAGTTTAAATGACTGCTATGCCTGCTTGTACATGCGAGGCCTTCAGCCCACAAATCACCTTGGAAACCACAGTACCTCAGACCCACCAGTGAGCAGAGCCAGCAGTGAGCGTAACAGTAAGTTTTCTGGAAGATTGTAGCGGAGGCTTCCCATGTTCCTGAGTTAGAGAAGCTTAGCTCTAGAGAACAGACTTCTTATGGTGGCAGCATGATAAAACTCTTTAGTTGTGCAATGATAACAGAGTACTGTTGTTTTTTGAGTCTTCTGAATTTAGTCTGACCAAGTTTTGGTCCTTCTTAAGGGTTCCCAGGATAGGTCTGAAGTACAGGACCAACCTACTTCTGCCTCCCCGTTAAGCTGCTTTTTGTCATGGTAACAAGTGGTACAAGATATTTATGTCACTTTTCTCTGTCTCTGGGCAACTAGACAGAGATGATGATGATTCCTAGTCTGTGGGAAGAGGCATAATGTTCTTCTCATCTAGCAGTGAGATAAAAACCATGTTGCTAATGCGTACAAAGCATCAGTAAGGCTCTTCTATATGACTGAAACTAAATCGTGTGTTTGGGGCATAGGCTTGAGCAGTGCTGAGTATGTGAATCATATCACTTCTTAAGGTTGTGCTGAAATGTCATGTACTGCTGCTTCAGAGAACTGCAGTTGAAGGTAGCTCTATTCGTCTTGTCTCCTTGGGTTAGGTGCTGTGTTTTGTCACCTGATAGCAGCCCTTGGGAGGCAGCAGGGGGTAGCAACAGCAGCTGCTGCTCAGAGAACAGAGTGATTCCTTGTTCAGCTGTTATTCCTGGTATGGCTGAGAAAGGGCATGTGCACATGGAGAGAATTCTGTAGAGTTTGCAAGGTGGCTGAAAAGAGGAGGAGGAAACCTTCACACTTAGTATTGGAGAGGGCCGTGATGCTGCTACTGTTGTCTTAATGGTGAGGAACCTCTGCCCATCGTCATGCTTGAGCAGGGAAATATCTGTGCCTGATATTTCAGACAGGGAGGCTGGAAGGCATGTGCTCACCCAGGAGCTATTTGGATCAAGAGAGGCTGTGGTATGAGTCTCAGCAGTTAACATGTGGTACTGTTGTCAATAGTAGCCTAATGGGTGAATAAGACCATAACTTGAGGTCAGCAAGAAAGTAATGGAACACATAATGCCTGCTGTAAAGGGGAAAGCTGTGTGTGGGTAAAGGCCTAATTGTATAAATGATCATTTGAGAATGCTAGAGAAGAACCCCAAAGGCTTTGAGGGAATTGTCTTGGAATATTGCTTGACCATTTTTGTGTCCTCTCATCTGCATAGTGCAAAAATTATTTGGGCTTCCTGAGAATGAGGTATTAGCTGAAATTATGCTGAATGTTGCTTTAGTTCTACAGCACCTGTCACTTGAACTTTCAGAAAGATGTTACCTTTTTTTTTTACTTTTTTTTTAATGTTTCCATTATGAATTAAGCATTTAAACAGCTAAAAGTAAAATAATGTTGGTTAATATGCTGCAGCATTCTTCAGCTGGCTCCTACTCTACCTTTTCTGGTTCATTCGTTTATAGTAGTAGTGGAGAAGTTCTGTGCTTTTTATTTCAGCAAAAATCCATCAAGCTTGTTTTGAAATACAGCTGGAAATACTACCTTAAACACATAGTTATGTCCTTAGAATAAATTAAAAGTCTGATGTTTCTAATAATAATAAATTAGTGAGACAGTATATTTTCTGCTTGATAACTGACTGGAAGGCAACAAGATTACTTTCAGTGTTTAGCTTCAAATATTGGTTTTCTCTTCCTTAAATTGCATTAGTTATATCTAATTATAGGTACAGTTTGTGGTAATCAATTTGAAGCATAACGATGTGAGTTACCTCTCTCTATAAAGAATATATTTTGACTTGGAACATTAGAGGTATTTTGAATGCTGTGTGATTTTCATTTATGATTTGATTACACAGGTAATTGAAATGTGTCAGACTCTGATAACATTTTGTTGGAACAAACTGGTGAGTTCAACTTATTTCTCAGATATATTTTTTGACTTCATAAAAGCAAAAGACATGAGAGATTTCAACTGCTTGCCATACAGATACTTATGAAGCATTTAATCTTTTTTCAATGGGTCTTAATTTTTCCACTGTGATGTCTACTGGAAGAAAAAACCCAAAAAACCTTCCTTCCCCAAACCAATAAACCCAGCAACAGAGCTGCCCAGTGTCAGTAAATGAGAATTAAGCATACTTTGTCAATTTATGTGTAGTTCATAATGAACTTGTGTCAACTCAAAAACTGTACCGTTGCAATTATGATATAATAGTATTCACAATTAAGATATCTAGTAATTCTTGATTATGATGAATTGCAAACCTCTGAAGGCACCTAAAGACTCCAGAGTTGCTCAATATTCAGCAAACATCTGTAAATGCTCTAACAGCTTTTTCCCTGTGATGAAACAGAGTGACCAACCTCATGTGAAATGTCAGTTAAAATAAGTCTTTTTACTTCCATCTTGTAATATATCTGGGGACTGATTTGGACACCACACACAAGTCATCACACAAAACCTTTATTTAGAAATAAATTATTCAAAATACTTCAAATGCTGTATATGTGGAACCTATTGCATGTGATTAGTTTGTACATGGCCAAATTTTTGTCTTGGGTAACCAGATTTTAGACTCCAGTCATGCCAATGTACACATTTAGATTTATTTATGAGTAGATTCATTAACTGCAGCAGCTTGTTACTTAACAATGATCTAAAGTGTGTGTATAAACTCTCTCAGCATTGGGACTTAAATGTGTTGTGATAAATTGGTTTGTTGGAATGGGTAAAAGCAAACAAAAACAGGCTAACCAAAAACTATTGTTTTCTTTTGGTGGCGAAACTGAGGAAGGATAGAGAGGGAGAGTAAAATGAGGACTATTTACCAGCTGATAAAAAAAACTTGACTCTGAAACTTCTCACTGAATACAAATTTCCAGTAAGTTAATTCAGGACTACTTTCCATATTATTATGGATAGTATTGAAATGTTTCACTGGGAAAGTGTCTAAAATTTGACTTACATAATGTATTTATAGATTTTTGCATAGGTATGTGTCTAAATACACTCTATAAGCATGGGTGCCCTGCCATATGTAGTATTACAGGTACTCTTTTAATACCATGATTTACAATTTTTTTCTTTCTTCTGCTCTTTGTAGATTGCTAAAATTTCTCCATGGGAGATGCAGATCCCCATGTGTAGTAGATTTAAGCTCACTAAAACAAGCCTGCTTTTCCTGGTGATCTTAGAAATTGTCACAGACTTGTATAGAGTTGCCAGGTTAACAGCAGCTTTGAACTACGTTTGTATGTCTTTCGAGTGGCTCTATTCTTTTCAAATAACTATCAGCAGTGTTGAAAAAATAGGTGAGCAGTTCTGATAATATTTTCTTAGGGGTGAATAATGTGATTGAACCTAACTTTTCTTAGTGCTTTCTTGAGTTTCCTTGTGTTCAAGACCTTTATTATTTGGTGTATGTGTGTGTACTGTTTTGTGTGAGTAGGTTTAGTGTGATGAAGTTGCAGAACTAGGCAGAAAAGCTGCCTTCAGTTACCTATTGAAACCGATAAGCCACGAGCCCCTCCTGAGGTTCTGAGTGGGCAAGCTGATTCTCATCATCTTTTCCTGGAGCAGAAGTTTGCCTGGCTCCTTCCAAAGTGTGTCCTTCCAGTGCCACCTCTTGGTAGGTTCACATGCTGACTTAGCTGCACTGTTAATTTCCATGAATGAGGGGGTAAGCACACTGTTTAAAAAACCAGCCTTCTGTCCCCTAAGCTGCCTGCTGTGCAAGCACGAACATCATCTTGTGTCAGTGGATACATGGAAGACTGGGGTCCACACTTATTAGTTGAAAATACTGTAGGTGTTATTCAATGAAGCAGTCAGCTGATGCAGCACTGCTGGGTTTAGTCATGTTATTACAAAGGTTTGCATGCATTTAGATTTAGCCCAGTAAATAAAAAGCTGTAATGTGACATTTTCCAGCATATTTTTATCAGTTCAGTGTATCTCATAGCCTGGATTGTAGTGCTGAGTGGTCAGCAGTTTTTACAGCTGAATTGAAAGGAGTGCTTTGGTTGTATCAAGGGTTGCATAACCTTACGTGCTCTGAGGAGTAAAATCAAAGGGCGTGTCTTTTCAGAACTTCCTGCTTCTTCCAAGATATCCATAGTGCTTCAGATTTTAGGGAGAAATATTTTCAGGTGGATAATTGTTGTACACATTCAGCTTCCTGCAAAAGGATCCAAGAAGGGAAGTATAAATTAGGTGGATACCTAGCACCAATACTTCAGATGTAGTAGTGTATTCATTCGGTCTTCATTTGATCCCTTTCTCCTTTCTTAGGCTGTTGTTTAGGATTTTCTGTTAATTTCCATAGCAGAATAACTGGGAAATCTGCAAGTGTATACTATATGCTCCATATATATCATGGGCATGCTGAGGCACAGCAGAGTCAATCCTGTCCATTTTGACCTTTGTTCAGTTTGTTAACATATCTTCTTTATGGAGATGGTATCGGTGGTTACAGTGCTATAATCAATAGCTCCCTTACCCTTTACTTTTTTATAGATTAGACTTGAAAATGCTGAGAAAAGCTAGAGATGAAGAAATAGCTTCAGAGAACACTCCATAAAGATGCTCATCTAATCTAATACTATAGATTGAACAGAAGAAAAGGAACTGAAAAGTGCTATTCAAATGTCAGACAATACCAAAGAAATCATCCTGCAAAAGCATTTTACAAGGATAATTAGGAAAGAAAACCACCTGTAACTGCACATACTTGCATAGAACAGGGAGGTAAAAAACTTTCATTATGTCAGTGAAGAAGGCGAAAAGCTTAATTTTTCTTTGAAGTTTACACCTAATGAAGTTGTGGATTCCTGACTGACAACTGAGCCCAAAAGCTCTACTGCAGATCTCAGTAAGGGCATTCTTACTCATTTTAACAGCAAATACTTAATGATTAATTGCTTCAGCATTTGCCATTATTCTTCTTGCCACGTGTTTTGAAAGCCCTTCATAATGCTTTTTGTATTGTGCCACATACAGGCATCATTACTTAGCTCCACTGTCAGGGAAGATCCACTGGCAGGTCACAGGTCTCTAGGTACATAGAAAAGAATTAGTTTTCTCTGTAGTTTATCTTAAAGATGTTCTCATTCCTCTGAAAATTAGTGTACAAGATTATACCGTGTGACTTTCTTGGCTGACTGTCCTATGGAAAAAAAAAAAAATCACTAAGCTTTGTGTAAATGTTACTAGGCCAGAGAGAGAGAGAGAAGCTGAAACAGTTGAGTCCCTAGGCTTATCAGTTAGGACATTCACATGGGACACAGGAGACTGCACTACTTGGAATGTTGTGCTTTTATGAAATTTTTCTTGAGATCAAAATGGAATTATTTTTGGTGGTGTGTGTGGATCAGTGAGAAGATGTTTCTTACAGGATTTTGTATGATGGTTTTTGTTAGAGTGGTACAAAATTTGGAGTTTTGTTGGCTTGCTTTATGGGTGAAGCAAGTAATGTTTTTTCACTGTAAACCAGTGGGCAGTAAGCCAAGCTTCCTAAATTGTTGTTTAAGCACCATACCTGCTTTATATTGCTGCACTCTATGGCAGCTTTATAGTCATCCTTTACCTGTTGCTACTAATTTTAGATATTCTGAGTAGGGCAGAGTGTTTTGGAAATACTCAAACCTGAATAGTAGGTGTTTATGAAAAGGCTTGAATTCTGAGGTTCAACCCATTCAATATTGGATTAAAATCTTGGTCCAGCTGAAGTTGATGTCTTTTCCCTTGAAAGCAGCTGCCCTTCTGCTCTGTCCAGACTGTCAGTGTATGCTTCTGTGTACAGTAGTTAATGCTCTACTGTAAGGATTACCTGCATTAAAACACCAAAGGGGAGACCAAATCCAGACTTCGATTCTGCTGTCACATTCAAAGTGAAGAGAGAACTGATTTGATGCAGAAAAAATTCTGATTAGGGTTTGAGGAGAATATTTTTGTGTCTCAGTTCTGTCTGTTTTGCCTTTACATGTAAAACCTGCATCTTTGATGTGAACTGCCAGTGGCCATTGTAAAATCAACCTGACAAGTTTAGAGTTTGTGATGCCCTTCTTCGTAATTACATGTTTCTGTCTGAAACACAGCACAGCTAATCTTTGTAGAATGTGGTGATGTCTCCCACAGCACATTTTAAAGGCAAGTGATTACAGTGCAAATAGTGTGTTGCAACTTGAAATGGGCAATAATAATGAAAATCATTAATGTGTAGTAATAAATCATATATATGAAAGCCTGCCTGAATAGCTTCTATAATTTTGTGTCATGTATGTATTTGCCCTTTACACATTTCTTCCTTATAAGCCACAGAAGTTTTAATTGGGTGTAGGGATCCCCCAAGACCTCATTCATCACAGGCATACTTACTGAAGAATGTCTTTATTTTTCAGACCTTCTGCCAAGATTCTCTCTTTAGTTTGAGTAGGGAATGGGAGGAGAAGGGTGCATGGAGCAGTTGGAAGCATGCACCTCTGCTGCCTTGCAGAGATTCATCCTGGGCTCGTGGTACAGGGAACAGATACTAGGGAAGGGCTGAGTTTGCTGAAATGTGCCATATTTTAGTGCTAGATTACAAGTAAGATTGAGTAATTAGATTTGGTGATGATATTCTGATGCACTGGAAACTTGGCAATGGGACTGTAACAAGACTTACTGAACTCATGAGATGTTCTTGATGTGAGATGATTCTTCTACTGTGAAAGTACATGAAAATAAACTTATTAATACAAGTGGTGCACTGATTTCATATACAGTCAAAGCAGTGGGGAATTTAATAACTTTCAGGATGACTGAAGCACCGCAGTGCCATTTTTTCACTGTGCACACTCCAGACCCACATCAAGGTCTGTTGAAGAACAGCTGCAAAAGAGATGTAATATAGATGCAGAGATGCTTCTTTCCTCCTTGCTCTAGGAACTGACCCATCAGTTTTCTGCTATGGTCACAGCAGATGGTCCCAACTGATACTGCAGGAGCCAGAGAGCACTTTCAGTCACCAAGAGTCAAACTGATCTCTCCCAGTATTGGTCACATCATCTAAGCTAATTGTCAGGGCTCTTTTCATGGCTGATAGAGCTTTCTCTTAGTGCAAAACATCTAAAGTGGATGAACTTAGTTGCCTTTTGCCTACACCTCTCTTGGTTCCTAGTGGGAAGCTTGTTTAGATGCCCTAGACTGGCTAGTTAACTTCCATCTGACAGTAGACAGGTGTTCTCTGTCTGAAGGATATGTGTATCAAAGTTAACTTTTGGTCCCAGCAGTTGCTGGGAAGAGGTAGGGAAAAGTAGTGGATGAATTAAATAACATATAACTGAATAATGCATTTGCTTAGTTTCATGGGAACTTGATCACCCTCTCCTTTTGCATTTATATGTTACCTGTGAACTGAGCAGTATTTGCAGCTTATTCCATACTGAATTATTTCATCTGCTCATTATTCCAAATAAGAACTTTCTGTAAATCTCTATCACTGGTGAAGAAATCTAAATAAATAAAGCTCATCTGCAAACAGAGCAGCTGCTGTATTTCTTATGAACAAATAGACAAATGTTAGGCAAAGTATTCTCAGCTCACTGCTGTGTCAATGTGTCAAATCTCATCAGGATTAACTTCCGCCACTGGGTATCTGCGTATCTTTCTTCACAAACATTTATGATTTCCTGGCACTGGTTACGTAGTCCTTACCAACAGAGAGACTTTTATGCCGAGATGAGTTACACAGATTGAGCAGAAACATTAGCACAGCAATTTTAAATGATTGATATGTGCAGTGCCTTGTCTGCAAAGCTAGTTAGTTTGCTACTTTTGACAAGGCAATTTAACAATAGAAAATTGTTGATAGGGATCAAAACAGATTGCAGTGTGGAGATGGTGGGTTTTTCAAATGGAACCTAAGCTTTGTAAGCCTTCTAGTTCTGCCAAGAACTATTTACCTTAAGTTACCCAAGTTCTTAAATTACTTAAATGCTTTGGAAATACTGCCTCTAAAAAGGGGCTCCAGAGAGTCACAAGACCTAGACTTCATTTAATTGTCACAGAGTAAGATCTGAAAAATGACTCAAGTAGGAATAAGTTTTGCACATATCTTTGAAAACAGGCTCTAAAACTTCAAAGGCAGCCTGTGGAAGTGAACTCCAAAGATATGTATAAAGAGGTATGCTTTGGTATTTTATCTCAAGATTTACTGTTTGAATTCATGGATATGTTATAAAAATAGAATATTGTGCTGTGTCCTAGATTGACAATTTCATTCTGAAGATCACTGTGAATTCCATATGTTGGTCGTGAGCTGCATGCAACCTCTGTTTGACTTGTGCTGTTCTGGTGATCTGTAACAGTGGAGCTCTTCACTGGACATGTATTTCCTTCTGCCGTGCTTCAGGTGCTCCTTGAAGCTTTCTGTACTCATGTTATTACTCCTTGTATCACAGTGGTGCTTGCACACTTCAGCCATGCTTAGACTGTTTATTGAGCTTGACGCTGAATGAGTGGTCTAAAGGGATAAAAGGTAAGGGGAGAAAGGCAAGAGCAACTGGAAGAGCTTGCCCAGGAGTAGGTTTGCATTGCCTTTGTTCTTCCTTATTTTAGTTTAACCAGGGATGTGAAGGTCATGTTCATTGGCTTGGGTGGTTGCTTCTTTGGATAAGCTCCAGCTTTTGTCATCTGCTGTGGGAAATGTGTAATGGCACTAAAACAGCAGGAAAAGGGGATAACAGCCCTAATGCTTGGCACTTCTACATTTTTCTCAGCTATGCTGAGCTTCTGTCAACAAATGAGTATACTTTTATCATTGTTGTTCAGCTTCAGGTCACTCCCATGATCTCATCTGGCATGAGAAAGAAAAATAAAATTAGTTTCTAAAAAAAAATTGAATTGATGAAATCCAGTTTATGACAGTAGCCTGGTTTCCTTAGAGCAGCAGCTCTCTTATCAGGATCACAGCCGGAGGAGCTCTACAGTCCCTTTGTTTTTATGGTAATCAGATTCTTTCATCCCAGAATCCAAAATGCTGTTGGAGCATATTTAATAATCTAGCCATTCCATGTGTCAAACAAACATTTGGGCTGTATCTGAGGTGGAAAATGAAATTACAGTTTTTCCTCTTCCTGTCTGTCTTTACACATGTTGGTGAAGGGGTTCCCTTGAGCCCAACTACTGTGGGGAAAGGTGAAGTTGTATCTCACCAGCCACAGAGAAACCTCACTTTGTTAGCAGTGGTGGAGATATTGCAGAACAAGTAAGGGGAGCAGCAGATTCTGGGTGCCACTTTATGACTGATGAATAATGGGTAGTGTTAGTGGAATTTTCCAAATTTTCCATCCAGAATTGCCTGTGAGCCTCTTGTCATAAATTACTCTGGAAGACCCCATTTGCAAAGTGATTTTAAAAAACAGGCTGGATATAGAAGAGGAGCTGTGAATGTCAAGCATGATTTCTTGCCCAAAGCAAGATTGTCTCATGCAATATGGTGCAATCTATGTACCTGTCTTTTACAGACCTGATTATGAGGGTAACGAATATCTTCTTTATTTTTCTTTTTTTTTTGAAATTCACCTACAAACTGTCTGTAAAATCATAACCCTCCTTATTCACATAGCGAGATAAAAGACAATGTGCAGACAATATGCCATACATTATTTTGCTAGGTGATAAGGAAAAACAAGATATTCAGAAGACATATTATTTAATTTTTAAAAAAGGTAGTTAAATATATAAATCTTTCCTCATAAATTCTACCTGAATAGTCCTAGCTGGAAATTTATCACGTAGAAGTATTTTAGTTTCACAATTCATTCTTTTTCTACCTTACATCTTTAAGTTGAAGATTGATGCCTGATTAAAACATCTCTCCTACACCAGAGAAATTTCCAATTAAAAAAAATCCTTCGCAAAAAAGGAACATGTCAAATTAGAAAAATCACAGCTACCTGCTCTATGGATTTTCCTCCAGATACTGACACCTGAGCTCTTTGTAGACTACAAGAATAATTACAGTGCATTTGCATAGGCTGGTGCTGAGTTCCTGCAAAAGAAGTGCAGGAAGGAATTAGCATGCTCGTTCACAGACCTTAAATATTATACACTGGATTCTTGAAATTATTGTCTCCTCTCCCACATTGCACAGCCCTCCCCCCCCCCCCAATTTTATTGTTGTATGTAATGTTTCTAGCTTGAACATTTTAGATAGAAAATTACTTTCAAACTAGCTATATTGGAATTTGTAAAGGGAACCAAGCAGAAACAAAGCCAGTTTACTAAGTAAATATTGGCTCTGTCTAAATTTTTTTTTAAAGTGCTCTGTAAGAGTAGGGCCTGCATGTATCTCATGCACTACATAGTACTTTCAGCTGGTTGAGGGCAGTCAAAATTCTCCATCTGGGATCAAACATCAACCTACAGTTTTGGGGTTTTTTTGCTAAAATGACAATGAGAAACACTATCTTAGATCAGGCCCGTGAATACTTGGTTCTGAACACAAAGCGAACGCATTCAACATAAGACCTACATGAACAAGATTCAAAAGTAAGAATGAAAGCAGAGCTCTGAGAATTCACTTGTTTGGTTGAACCCT
The DNA here is from genome assembly GCA_035041135.1 of Platyrinchus mystaceus. Taxonomy (NCBI): domain Eukaryota; kingdom Metazoa; phylum Chordata; class Aves; order Passeriformes; family Tyrannidae; genus Platyrinchus; species Platyrinchus mystaceus. The sequence continues at coordinate 17,885,453 of JAWWLV010000144.1, forward strand.
TCTCTTTATGCTAAGACTTGTGGGTTACTCAGCTCAGATGCCTTCCTTTAGGTGCCAGATTGTTCCCTATGCAACCTACTGCTTTGCAGTCTGACTCTGAATGTCCTACCTAGTGCAGCTTCTGCTGTTTCATTTCACAGGCTCTTCTGTTTTGCTGTAAAGAAAAATATTCTGCCATCGGTAAAGGGAAAGGATTTTCTTACAAAGAGAAAATGAAGGGGAGTTGTAACTGTTTGCAGGTTTATAAGCGGCTGCTACACTGATAGGATAAGATATGATAAGTCTGAACTTCAGGAATGATGATTTAGATAAGATATTTTGGGTGAAACTTTGTAGTGGTAAGATGAGTAAGAGCTTGCGCTACCTGGATATGATGCAGAATCTCACGTAGCAGAGATACTGTAGTAAAAGCCTGGCCATGCTTTTGCAGAGGATGGAGGTGACAGGGCAATCCTTTAAGGTGCTTTTCAGTCCTATGTCTCTGCCTTTCTGGGCCTTCAAGGAGAGATGATGCCTTCTCAGAATTAAAGTGTCATTTCATTATTGATTTATTAGTGGACAGAGTACTAATGGCAGCACAGAAGGGCCTGTATTTTCTTTCCAGTTTTACTGCTAGCCTGATGCATGGTTTCTTGACCTTGCTGATCAGAGAGACTGCAAGAACCTTCTGATGTGTCTTTGTTACAAGGACGGGACACTTCACAGTTCTCTCAAATGTTAGAAATGCACCTGTATTTTTATGGTAATCACCACTTTTCATGAAGAACTGCTATGCTTGAAGCAATTCTGAAAGCTTATGTACTGCAGTGCACAAAAACCGGTTTTTAAAATCTTTTTTTTTTTTTAGTTATTCCTTTTTATTATGGTGTGTACTGTATTACTTTTATTTATTGCAGTTTATTTCTGGGTACTAAAACTGCCTTATTACTTTGCTTAAGAGGTAACACTTAAATAAATGAATAAATTATTTCCTCAGCTTTGGTGTGAATTACACTCATTTTGACTGTAAAGCTATGCATTGCAAAAGTTATTTTGATCCTGCAAATCGAAGGGGTTTTGAGATTATGGACTAGTGTTTTGGAAGTGCTTATAGATGCTCTTCTTTGGAACAACAGAGAAGAACTCCCCTATTGAGAACAAAGGGAGCTGTGAGGTGCTGAGCACATTTGAAACTTCATCCATACAGCTTCAGACTTGTGCATTTTGTTAAGGATTCTCTCTGAAGGTTCTAGTATAAAGACTTGGTTTCGGCAGGCAATAACACCAAGGGATTTGAATTGATGCTTATTTTTTCCTCAGTTGGGCAAAATAGGGCATAATGGAAAGTAGGACTTCAGGAATCCAAACCCTGAAGAACAATTTTGTTTCCAGCCTGAAAATTTACCACTGTTGCTTAGTACAGGTCTGCTGTGTTCACACTTGTTTTTAAGCCTCAGCCTTCCACCTATTTAGTATTTCTCCCTCAGTGTTTGCACTCTGACAAGACAAGGTCTTTGCCTGCTTTTTTTAACAGTGAATCCTACCTTCAGTTCTTGGTCTCTTTCATTCCAGTACTCTTTCTTCACAGAAATTCTTAGGGCTGACTTTTCCAAAATACCAATCTCTTCACTCTGCTTTCCAACCAATAGTCTTGTGCTAAAGCAGTAAATGCTTTTCAGCACTTACTTTCCTGTGAGAAAATTGAATGGTCCTGGTTTAAAAGCAAATATCTGCATTTCTTTGTTGCCTGTTAATGTCACAGTATCAAAGTGCTTCAGTGTAGACTCACATATCTCTGTGAAGCAGAAAAGTACTTCTATATCTAGTTTGCAGAAAAGATGTAGTACAGAGATGGTATTGCATGACATTTTACTTAAGAAGCAGAAATAAGTTTTATCAATATGGTCTATATTAAACAACCTATAATGAAAGTGTAAATCTGGGATTGTCTAGTAGGGACTTGGATGGGTTAGTCCTTGGCTCTGCCTGTATGACATTTTCATCAAACAAAGCTAAAATCATTACTGATAAAAACTACAGATGACATTAAGCTAAAGGAATACCGAATAATGAAGAGGTTGAAATCCTTGCAGTCTGCATGCAGCTTATTCCAAATCTGCAAACAGTGTGCATTCCAGCATGATCACCTGAAAAGATGCAGAATGCTCACTGTACTTGGGTGGGGATTCTGTCCTAAGGACACCCTGTCTCCAGAAAGCAGCTATGTATTATGGTGGCTGATGAATGGGATATTGAATGATGGATGCCCTACAGTGCTTATGAGTCAAGAGAGTTACATGGATTGCAAATGTATAAAGAGCAATTTACAATAAGAGTACCAAGTTTATATTGCAAGTTGTTGCTGTTAGGACCACTACTGGAATGCATCGTTGATTTTCATGTTGATAGCGTAAGAAGTAGGGGGAAAATTAAGAAGAGAACTGTGAGGGAGAGAACTGAAATCCTGAAAATTGAGCTGTTAGTTAAAAGCATACTGGTTATGTATTCTATTTCTTCCAAAACCCCTCTCATAGATCAATATGATCACAGTCTAGCAATATCTGTTTGAATGCTTGAGAAATATGGTAACAAGTGTCCAGCTATCAAACGAAGGAACAGCAACATACAGTAACAAAATGTTGAGAGCTCAGCTTCATTTTGAATGATCAGGATAATTAATGACTGAGATATTCATTACAGATTCACTCCACAATGAAGATGCAATAAGAAAGCTTTCCTAGTGTGTGTCATACCACAGTTGAAATTAGAAGGTGAAATTGCTTCTAGATGGCTATAACATCTGAGTCTTGGGGCAGGCTTAACAAGGCTGGGGCTACTTGATTTATTTTCCTTCCCCTTTTTCTTAAGCTTCCTGAATGTAAAATGCAGCACGCTATTTCCAGCTCTACAAAACTGGACATACCTCAGTGCCCTCAAGACTAGAAGCTGCAGTAGTCTGCCACATCTGCTCCCTAAGAAAATAGGAGAACAGTAGGAAATATGGGGAAGTCCTGTAGGAAACTAGGGGGCATCCCATTTCTGCAGTGTAACCAAATTTAACCTGTGTACTAGATTTATGTAAGATTGCTCCTTGAGTACCTCAGTACCATCCTCTTTCCTATTCACTTGCACCTGCTTTTCTAAAAATTAATTCAAACCTGAAGAGTAAAATATCATCTTTAATGCTTATTTAATTATATCTAGCACTGAACCCACCAATTTCAATAAAATATATCCAGAAGGGCACTATGTCATTTTCCTGAACATTGCAGGAGACATATTAAAATGTATATGCTAATTGAATGTAGGAAAGCAGGATTTGAAGGTTATGAGCTCTCTCTTGCTTTTCCTAGCTATTCTGTATTTCCTTTATTTTCATGTCAGCTCCCTGCCAATTTCTTTTCTGTATGAGGTAATCATATTCAGCATTAGATGGTAGGATAGCAATAATAATAATAAAAGACTTTTTGAATATTTTAAACAGCATGGCGTGTATCCATGCTCAGAAAATTCATTGGATATGGCCATGATCTCATTTCCTTCCTGTTCTTTCACCATCACACATGCACTGACGGGACAGACGGTCATTGCCAAGTCCTGAATTGCATGAGATCCAAGGGGTATTTTCGCTTCTTTCATCAGCCACTCTGAAGTGTTCATTGCAACCACAGTAAGGTCCAATAATGTGCACATTGATGAGAAAACTGCAGAGCAAACAGAAGTACGGCAGCCTTTTGTGTTTGAGATTCAGCAGGCACACAAATCTGAAAGCGTCTCTTCTGCTTTGACATTATCTACAGGTTCAATCTACAATATGCTGATTCTATCATAATACAGAAAATTGGTTAATTCCCTCTGGAAATTTACAATAAAAATAATTCTCCCCTTGAACTGCTCTTGCTTCTTCCTTTGATTGGATGATGCTATCACTTTTATTCTTAAGTGGGGGACAAATAGAGCATTTATATAGCCAAGTATGTGCATTTATATAAAACCGCATGCTTTATGCACATACCTTATACTTTCTATATAAATATTGGCAAGTTAAGATAATTAATCAAGCTTATTTCCAAGTCACTAGGACCTGTGCAAAAATTATATCGCTTGCAAGTTGTTACTAAATCGTTTGAATTTTATTTCCCCTTTGTTAAAAATTTTCCCTCCCCACACCTTGGCTTCTTCATGTCTGAGCGTTGTCCTCATCAAGGGTGTTCAGTTCAGCACTGAAATTACAGGTCACCATGTCAGCTTATACAATGATTTTACTATCCCAATAGGGGATTTTAACTAGTTAGGTAATGAAAGACAAGAAAGCTTGACGATAGCGAAAAAAACCCCAACAACATCTAATTTGAAGTTTACACGTTTCTGCAGAGCACAAGCTAGCCAGAAGCTAGGAGTAAGGCAGGTGTGTTTGACTAAGTAGTATGGGGTTGGTGTTTGCTGGGTGCTCTAATGTAATGCTTCTCCTTGGTTGGTTGTTTGTCATTCCTGTAAAACCCTTTTGCCAAAATGCTTATTTTCTCACTAAATTAAAATAAATTCTCTTGGGGACAAGTCTGTGGCTTTTTCTCCGTACATGAATTCAAGGAATCAGAGAACTAAGACCCTGCAAAAGTTTCATGTGGGCAAACTATCGTGAGTCTAAATAAAACTAAACCACCTGGGCAAGCGTGTGGCTTAAATCTGGGGCTTTACAATGGTGACAACCTTCTTCTGGCTTCCTAGTCTTATTTCTGAATTTTAGTGTGTTTATAGGTAATATGCACTAGAAAGTCGTGTGGCTCTGCTGTTAATGCATAGTGAAACAAGCTATATTTAATAGGATGCAATTTCTATTTTCCATATGTGTTATTGCAAAGCTTTAAAGCAGCTTTGTGTCCTCCTCCTGAGTTGTGTTACAGGCAGAATCCACATCTGATGAAAGAAACCCTGAAAACAATGCCTTATGACACAAGTTAGCACATACTGAATCTTTGACTAAGAATGAGCATAGATAGCTAGAAAAACAACCTTCTGGGAGGTGATTTACCAGGGCTACATTACCAAGTCTGTGTTTGCCCAAAAATCATTCTTAAAAATGACAGGCTAGTTGTATAGCCCACAGAAGGAAATACACACCTTGATAAGAACCAAGTACAGAACTGTAGACTAATAGTAGACTGATGTTGATCTTCTCACAGATTGTTTTTGTCTATTAATAGTTCTCTTCTATTAATACTGACTGTGGTAGAAAACACAGATGTAGAGAACCACAATTTTGTAATGTACCTCTACAGACTCTGGAGGCATGTTGGCAAGTGCTGTAATACCATGCACATGCTGGTTCCTTGGAAGGCTTTCTGAGAAACTCACTGCAATAGAGACTTTCTTGCTAGGAAGTGTGATTTCTGCTTCCTATTGAGATTTACTGGCTTGCTTAGTTTCCCATAAAACATAGAAAGAAGGAATCTGCTGTGTAAAATATTTGTTTTCTTTTTCTTCTTTAAAAAATTTATTTATTTATTTTCAAGAAGCCATTTTATGAACAATTAGGGTGGGGTTTTTTTGCTCTGGAGTAATATTTTTGTTTCTGATTTGGCATATCTTTATTAGGCAAAATAAAAAAGGTCTGCTTAATTTCCAGAAGACTACAGAAAAATAACACGCCTGCCAAAGACGTATCATGTTCATAGCCAGGCACTTAGGCTTGAGATTGGTTCAAGTTCAGCAAGACTTCAGGGAGGAAGGGCTGGCTCTGCCAGAGACAGAGTAGGTAGAAGAATTGGCACAATTTTTGCATTGTCTTCCTTGCTTGTTCTAAGTTTTGGGAAAATCAAGCTAATGGCCCAATGCAAAGCCAGGATGGAGTCGTAGCAAACTCCAACTAGTTTCGAAGGGAGAAGACAGCGGTAGGACTGTCAGAGAAGTTACTGCCTCTACAAACAATGTTCCTGATATCAGAAGCAGGAATAACTGGTCTGGGCTTCCATTTCATCTTTCTCCCATAAAAATTGACCAGTTTTCTCTTGTGGCTGGCAGGGGCAAGGTTTAGGACATTTCATGGTCTCCTGAGAAACTGCATGATGAATCTGCAGAGAAAAACATAAAATACACAAGTTCTCAGTCCCCAGGGAAAGGGAAATAAGATCAAGAATCCTGATGGTCTTTAGGCATTTTCTTTTAGATATTCTGCTTCTGTCTAGTATTTCTACTTCCTCCAAAGAAAAGGAATATATTCTGAGCTGGTTAAACAGCTAAGTTGAAAGAAATAAAATGAAGGAAAGAATTTGGAAATATCTTAGTTGCTTGCATTAATCAGGATTTTTCTGTTCATTTAAAATGGTCTAGAGAGAATAGAGCTTTTAGAAGCAGTTAAAGAATATTAACAAAAGCAAGACTTAGTTTAACATTGAGCTCGTTATATGTATAAGAATTAAAAATTCTAATTTTTGATATTTCATAAATATTAAAACCTATTTTCTTGAAAATTATTTTCCTGTTCTATATTTGGATCTTTTTTTTTTTTTTAATGAAGCAACTAAGCAACCTTTCATTCATAGGGAAAGCTATCTGGAAGAGCTGTATAATACTTTTTTACCTGTCAAGTGGCTTACCAGCATTTGGTATAACCCATTCTAGACAGTTTATTACCAGCGAAATGAGTTTATGATGAACAGTTGAGTAAAGTATCATTCTTGCTTTTTAACTACTTTTGTAATTTAATAGCGGAACAGTGAACTGGAACATTACCTGGTGTAAGGACACATTCCCTAAATAACCTCACCCACAATCCAACCTTTCTAATTCCTTGTGATTGTATAACAATGATGCACTTTCTGTTTTGTATTAGAGTATTAACATACATAACTGTATTCAGGATTGATAGAGTTTTCTTTTTTGAACAACAGTTTATAAAACCAATACTACTTTCTTGAACATCTTTGTATATCTGTTAGGTAGAAAGCTCCACCAACTTAAAATTAGACAAGATAGAATAGGGCATGTGAAGTTCAGCTTATGTATGACCTTTAAAATGGACATCACTCCATTAAAAAAAAAAAAGCGCAATATCATAATGGTCTTGGTATAAACACTTTGGAAGTTCCAGGGTATGGAAGAAATTATTACTTATTTTGAGTTACCATTTTTTGTTATGACAGAGGAAAGGAAATTTTTTTTGAATGAAGGTGAACTTAAGATTCCTGATAGATGATCCCCACTGCAAAATGCCATAGTAGCTTCTTGCTTGTTCAACAGTCCAAAACTTTGGTCTTGCTGAGTCATCGCACATGTTGCTTTCAGCAGCTGTAATTATTTTCTGTTGTCTCTCCTGCTATGACATGTCTCTTGATCCTTTAATTAAATCAGGTACGTCCAGTCAGTAAGCGATTGTAGCTTTCACCAGTCAGTCCAAAATAAAATGAATTGAAGATTGTATGGCTTTGACTACCCTGTGTGTCCGGTTTTTTGAGGAGAAAGCACTGAAAAAAGGCAAAATAGGAGTAACAGAGGATTTTATTAATGAGTGGGAATGAACTGGGGAAAGAATTTAGATACAATTTGAAAAGTCAGGGGAGAAGAGGATGGTTTTACTGGTGGTTATTAGTGGTAGTTCAGCAAAAGGAGCCAAAACCAGGGTTGCTTCAGTGTCAGGTGGCCTGGTTCATAGTATGAAATGAGACTACTAGGATGAGGCAGAATGACTTTCTGGAGTCTTCCAGTCTGAAGACCCTCTTGCCAATATTTCCTACACCAGACTGATCAAGTGTAGTAGAATTAGACTGAAGCTTCCTGATGTGAGGACCATGAGGGACAGAAAATGCAGCCTGACTCTCTGCTAAGCAATCTCAATATTGTGGAGAATGGGAAACTGCCCAGCAAGTCTTCATTTCAGGCTGAAATCTGCAAGTTCTGTATTGGTTTGTTAGAATGAAAAAAAACAAGTCTGTTTGTAATCTTTGTAAGTTGTCTCTTTGGACTTGATTGAGTTTGAAGTCCTGAGACAAACTGCTGTGTTTTGAGACTTGCTTGTGTCTTAGTGGTGTTTGCTGATTTTCCCCAATTAAATGAGAAAAACAGCCCTGCTTCATTCTTTTTTTTTTTTTTTTCTGTTGGTCCAGAAAGCAATGCAAAGTGAAAAATGTAGAAAGAAACAGATGAAAAAATCCCATATGTCTGTGTGATGCTGATGAATCCTGAAGACACAGTTTTGGTAATGTGGTGCCAATGCCACCAGCAATAATGCAATAAGAGCCTCTCGGTGATTAAATATCCTTTTTAACATCAGTAATAATTACTGTGTACACTTAAGCAATAAACTAATGCCTGACTCCAATCCCTACTAATTAGACTTAACGAACTGAATTGCCTTTAGTGTCAGATAGGCCTAAACATTGCCTAAAACTACAAGGAAAAAAGATAGAACAAAAAGCTTTCACAGGGATAGTACATGGATAATGCGACATCTTGCTTCTTTAAAACAGAAATATGTGCAATTGAGAAAAACACATTTATAAAAAAAAATATGTCAATGAAGTGCTCTACTTGCATTTTAGCCTGTTGTCTCCCTGTATCCCCTGATTAAAGAGGCTTGTTGAAATTTTTCAGAATTCTAACAAATATTTTGGTTATTCCTTCATAGTCTCTTTTTAGCTCACTTTCCCATAGTATTTCTGAAATTGTTTTGATGGGAAAGTAGCTGGATAATTCAAGTAGTCATTAGTGAGCTGGATTTCCAAAGCTCCCAGTAATGACTTAATTCTGTTCATCATTCAACATAAGAAGAATCATTAGGGCCGGCAGAAAGCTCCAAGCTAAGGACTAGAAAACAATTCCTTCTCATTCAGTTTTAGGCTCTCATAGCAAAAAAAAGTTCTATTACCCTAAGTTATTACTTCTATCAAAATTGTGGACACTCAGTGGTATAAATAAGCATTTCATTCAATCCTACCAGGTTCCTACATGTGTGTAGTATAAGCAATAGCTGAAAGTGGTTGAGGGATGCTTGATGCTGTAGTTTCTTCTTGTGCTATTAGCGCTGTAAGGAGGAAGAAATACAAGGAGACTATGGTTCTGCCTCCATGGTTTTGATAGCTGATCTCAATGGAGAGTGATTTGGAATCACACCTTTGTCTGGAATGCATGTTCTTCGGCTCTACTGCTCATACAAATGTGCAGATGTACTGAGGCCTGCGTAAAAATCGCAGCTGGGGTAAACTGATGTCAGTGGAATTTGGTGCAGACTGGTGTAGCCCCAGAAGACTGCCAAATCTGAAAAAGTCTGGAACTTCTGCAGATTTCATGCACACTTTAATGGCTATTTAGTGTCTTTAAAATATCTGGTATCGGCTAGTATTGACTTTTCTGAAAATTCTTTTAGATGGCACTTGGGCTGCCTTAAAAAAAAATAAAAATCTAACCCAAGTCCCTTAAGCAATTCCCATTAAATGAGAATGTTCAGCCATTTCAGTCTCAATGGGAGATTTTTGTCTGAGACAGGATTTAATGTGGTGCTCATTCAAATCTGTAGGAATATATTTTAAAAATCAGAATGACCCAATGTACTGAAATGAAGCACATAAATCATATTATGTCATTAATCAGATTGCTATATGCAGTTGCCAGCCTCTGCTTAATTTGACTGGGATATATCAAAACATAATGCATCAAGTAAAAGGTATTTTTAAAGGGGCTGAAAGCAGCATATACTCCATTACCATTTCTATTTTTTTATTAATGATCAAATGGAAAAAGCTCATTTGCAGTGGTGATGACTTGAAAACCTGGCAGTCATGTTTTTGTGTTCTTCATGAAATAAAAAATGTGAAAGAGTACGTGTACCTCAGAAATGGCAGAGGTTTGTGTCCATACATAAGTGTCTGTTCATATTCCCATAATTTACATAATCCCATTTATGAATTTTTTAAAAATGGGGCAATGGAAAATCTCTTGAATGACACTTCTCTGGATATCCCCTGCACTTTCAGTATAGTGAATTATGTAAAGGTCCAATGAATCAACTGCTGTACAAGGAGAAGTGCCTATGATTTTTCCATCCTTTATGCATATGTGATTAAGTGTGTAGTTTTTATGACTCAGACAGAAAGCAACTGGATTGCAACTGGCTGTATGATTTTAAAGGTCTTTTAATATGGCTTTCCCTTTTCCATCCTGCATAATACTTTCTCCAGTCATGATTTGGCTGCTTTATCACCATTCTCATCAGGATTTCTCTGTCTTTTATTTTTAAAGAGTGTTTTCAAATGGAATCAACTTATTGTGGTTTTTAGTTCTTTCTATGTTTGACATTCATAATGAAAATCTAAAAATGTCAGTGTCACTACCGTGCTAGAAATTGATATAATGCATGCTAATGAAGACTTCAAAGGAGGAACTGTTTTTATTATTTTAATTTAAAAATGACAGATATGTTTTCTTGAGTTAAACCTAAAAAGCACGTTTGAGGTAGATCAGTTTAGGGGAGAAGCAGAAGGAGATATTAATTCACGAGATGAGCAAAGATGTTTCTTGCCATCTTTCTTTCTGTGAGCGTTTGAGCTTACAAATTTAGGTACCTTTTTGAACAGCTTACATAGACTGATTGAAAGTTTCTGTATTGGCTGTACACTATCTCTTTCTGTCTTTATATTTTGTGGAAATTGGATTGAAAGTGCCAGTGTTGTAAACAAATCACAAGCACCAAGTGAAATATAAATATGGACTTCTAAGTTTAGGTGACAATTGTAATAAAAGCTCTAACCGTGGGAGGAAAGATAAAGCTGGTTATAGATACACTTTAGTTTCTGCCTCAGAATTGCTGATGTGATGTTTGAAGGGCTGAAATATAAATGAGGTTTTTTCCTTTCCTGAAATCCCTGTCATCATTGTCCTTGTTTAAGATAACATTTCCTTTTACTGCAGTTCATTGCTGCCAATGCTTTTGATGTAAGTACTTCAGAGGCCCGTACTCCTGATACTTCCAGATACCTACTTCAAGCCATTTGCTTGTATGATCTGCAAAGATTGCACGGTGGCCTGATGAACGGATGCTAGTATGAATTGGGAAAGAAAAGGCACACTGCGTTTGAGCTTTCCAGTACACCTCAGGCTTCAGCAGCATCCTATAAAAAGGCTGCTTCTGGAAGAAGATGGGCAACTATGTGTGCAAGCCAGTAAATAGTTTTCCTGTTTTATAGGGAAGTCATCTCTCATTCTGGTTCAGCTGAAGCTGTACATGCAGAGCAGTAGGGCCAGATTTTGCTCAATTTCTGACCGTGCTGTCCTTGTCCATCTGATCTCTGCAGCTTTCTTTCTGTGCTGCATTTTCTAAGCATTATCTTGCTCCGTAAGTGGGCTCATGACTAAAACCTGAGTCTCTCATATCTTTGAATTACTGGCTTTACAGCATAGAGTTAATTGTTCCATGCATTTTTTCAGTGACAGAAGGGTAGGAGTTTATATTCTGTGTATGGTTATTCTTCTCATGTTCTATAGCTTGCTCCACATTGCATTTGCTTGGCTGTTGATTTTCCACTGTTTTTGCTGTATTTTTCTAGTCCAAGGTGCTCCTTTCGGATGAGTTTTCTTCGCAATATTGCTTCATGCCCTTTGCAAGAGTTGTGCAGGGGGAGGTGATAAACTCCAGTTCCAAGTGTAACCTCTGCTGCTCCAACTTGAAATTCAGAACTAAAAAACCAGTCTTGCCTTGCTGATAACTTTATAGTTCTATTTCAGCAGCTGCAACTAACATGAGCACTTTGTTTTGGATTTTTTGTTACATATTGAAGAACCCTGTTACCCAGCCTCTAGAGACTATCAGAGAAAATGTAGAAAACAGCAACAGGAAATCTTTGTGGTGACTTGTTCAGGGCTACAGCGGTTTAGTCTTGGAAATTGCTTTTCTTTTTCTCAGCAGAGCTGTGTATAGAGCAGGCTAAATTTCATTCCTGCACTATACAGCATTCTCTGTTTGTCAGTGGTACAGGTAGCTTTCAGCTTGTCATTTGCTTGATGTTGCTAGTGCTGCAGTAAGTTTTCATGTGTGTGCATTCTTGCCAAGTACATGTCCTTCATCTGGCTAAATCTGCCTCTGTTTCTTCTAGTTCTTAAGCGACTGTGCCACATTAAAAACATCGGTGGAATTATCTGCTGGTAGATGACACTCCAAGCTGAAAAAGTGAATGGTAAGTAATGAGGAAAGTGGGAAGTAATGTGTAAATGCAGAAGTTTTATTCTCTAAAAATTACTGTAGCATTGAAGTCCCTAGATGAGTAAAAACAATGCGCCAACATTTCATCACAGACTCTCATCAAAACTTCAAATAGAATTTTTACATCCATACACTATCATGAAGTATTTATAATTATTGTGCCAGGAAATCTAGCTGGTGATTCTCAAAAATCAAAGGATGAAAAATAAAAGATACATAAATGAATAAATAATTATAGACTCTCTGTGCATTCTCTAAACCTAGAGTGTCAAAGTTTTTTTGTAGCAGGGGATGACTGACATTTTCAACTGAGCTCCCTAGGAGAGAAATATGAAATGTGCCAGTGGAGGAGGGAATGCTTTCCTGTATAGAGCTCCTTATGAAATCAGTAGGAATGCTAGCTGTGTAGCTTTGTATCTGTGCCCTGACAGTTAGGAGCAGGTATCTTTTTTAAGATATTCAGGCACAAAGTAAATAGGCAACAGTTAGGTATCTAAACAATCTCTCATGCAAGTGGATTGTTATGTTTATCTGCAGAACATAAACATTGTGATACTCAAAGAGCATTGCTGTATAAGAGATTCCTTAATTCTGAGTGAGGCTTTGCACCTTCTTCATTAGAATCATAGAATAATAGAATAGTTTGTGTTGGAATGGACCTTAAAAAACGTTTATTTCCACCACCCCTCGCCATGGGCAGGGACATCTTTCACTAGACCCGGTTTCATAGAATCATAGAATCAGATGGGTTGGAAAGGACCTCTGAGATCATCAAGTTCAACCCTTGATCCACTGCCACCACAGTTACTAGACTATGGCACTAAGTGCCACATCCAGTCTCTTCTTAAAAACCTCCAGGGACGGTGAATCCACCACCTCCCTGGGCAGCCCATTCCAATGCCTGATTACCCTCTCTGTA
>JAWWLV010000144.1:17898640-17913403 GCA_035041135.1 Platyrinchus mystaceus
TCATGTTCAGCTTCCTGTCGATCCAAACTCCCAGGTCCCTTTCTGCCTGGCTGCTCTCCAGCCACTCTGTCCCCAGCTTAGAGCTCCATTCAACCTGGCCTTGAATACTTCCAGGAATGGGGCATACACAACTTCTCTGGGCAACTTCTAGTGCCTTGCCATGCTCACAGTAAGGATTTTTTCCTAATATCTTGTCTAAACCTACTTTCTTTTGGTTTGAAGCCATTCCCCGGGTCCTGTCACTACATGCTCTCATGAAGTAGGGGCAAACAAAAGGGGTTTTTGGAAATCTTTGGGACACTGAGCTCCTAATACAATTGGGATGGAAAGATGAAAGTGTGAGTTGGAAGCTTCTAGCTGAGTAGCTGTGCTGATGCTTCTGTCTTCTTGGGATATCACATGGGGAGCAAGCCAAGCTGTAGGGAGATGCAGTGGTTGTGGAAGGCAGCAAAATCTTCTTGAGCAACAAGGCAATGAAGGGAGATAGAAATCATTCAATCTGTCTGGTGCTCTCAGCCTGTTCACTGAACTTGGGACATATCCATCCAGCAGTCTGGAAAGTAACCCAGGATTTGCCTGCTGATATGGCATGAGAAAGACATAACTGATTTCTGTTCAAGTTTACCTGGAGCTGAGTAGAACCTGTGTGACCACAGTTACTGTGTGCTGAGCCAAAAGTAAAAAGTCATGCTGGGATACCCTGTGCCCCTACCTGGATGCCAGTCAGGTTGGGGCAGTATGCAGGGTGAGACTCTATCCAATTGATTCTCTTTATGCACAGAGAGGGCTTCCTTTTTGTGAAGTGCCATGCACTCCTTGTGCTGCTGGTCGAGAAGAGACCTGCTGCCTAGTCTTTGCTGTCTCCAGCTACACAAATGGTATATAGGTAGCTAAAGGCACTGGCATGACCTGTAGGAAGTGCTAGGTAACACAGAACTGACCTTTATTTTTATATTTTTTAAATTATATGTCAACAGTTACATGTGCCTTACTTGGGATGGTGTCAAAAGAAGCTCAGTTTGTGGAAAATAAAAGGTATCTCAAAATGGACAGACTGGGGGAGAGGAGAAAGAAAAAAAAGAGGAGCCCTTCAGAATCCTGGTTATGCCTCAATATCTTGATCCAGCAAGTGGCTTTACTCTACTAATCTTATTTTTATAGGAAAAGATTCTGTATTCTTTTAAGGTTTAGCGTGGCAGCATTATATCTTAACTTACACTAACTAACTAACTCTTGTGGGTATTCACTTGTTCTACTCCCACTGCAAAGCTGAATCAATCTTTGTGCCACAGTTAAATACTGGATGATTTAGTGTGCCATCAAAAACTGCATAAACTGCCTATTAGAAATGTATTAAACATTCAGTAGGAAATTGACTGTTCACATATCTCCTTGTAGTAAGAATACCTAAATAATATAGCAGTCATTACCCAAATTATCTAAACTTAGTTAATTAGTACAACAATGTGATCATGATTTTGTGACTGATGATTTTGATTAATAGAGTGCAAGAATGAAGTATGACATATATATTTGAAAAGATGGGACTGTGTTTCCATTAGCAAATGACAGGGAAGTGTTTGCAGTGGTATTCCTTAATCCCCACCAGGATCTAGACTTCAGATCTGTGACCTTTTCTGTGGTAGGCAGTTCTCCATTCTAGTAATCACAGTCACAGGGGTAACCTCAATGAAACAGATTCTGTGCACTTCATGCTAATAGCAAGAATTTCTTTGCCAGATTTATGCCAAGGAGAGAAACAATTTTTTGGATATGTTGTATTTTTGAACTGACCTGAAAGATCCTTTGAATCCCAAGATGATAATGTGTGTCCTGACAGTGGGACAACTTTATTGATGGAATAGGTTAATTGGTTGATTATTGTTCACCACAATAGCAGAAAAATCCCACATGTTAATCTGTATTTTGTTATGGAATGCTGGATAGGAAGTCAACTCTACTTGTTTAAGGTGTGACACAGTTTGTCAGGGTGCCTGATAAATGTCTGACACCATTTTGAAATAGATACTGTCTTTCTTATGGCTAAAATTCTGGAGAATATATACTTATCGGCTAGAATGAGGGGATCAGTCCAAAGAGATGACGGGGCAAAAATAGTCTGTTGATTTAAAGATACCGAGAATACTCTTCACCATCACTCATACACTGGATGAGGCTACAGATATGAGGGCCAGAATGAACAGTTCTCATCATATCTGGCATTTGCAGGAAATGATGTGGAGCACTGCCATGACTCATAGCTTCCATCTGAGCCTCATTACTTCCATCATTACTCCTCTAGAAATCTGTCTGCATTTTCAGAGTATTTCTGTGCTTTCACTTTGGAAACACAGAACAGCTGGAAAACAGAAGGAATTTTTTGTAACAGGAAGCATGCCTTAGTTAAAAGAAATGCAGAGGATATTTGGAGGAGTTTCTAACATCATAAGGGAATTAAGTATTTTACCTGTATTGCTAGTGTGTCTGTGGAGAAAGAGAATCATTAAAAAGAACAACGGTCCTCTCACTTTCATCCAGACTGATTAATGGTTTCACAGTCTCTAATCAGGGACCTGACTGATTTGTCTCCAACGTGTTTCAAGGGAAGCATTTTCTTGTTCTGTCTTCCCCAGGGCTTAATATTATTACTGTTCTGAGGATTTTCTTGAGGTGGGAGAATAAGTCCTTCTCATTTGAGAGCTGCAGGTTCTGAAGGAACTAAATTTTTTCTGCGGTTGGGCCCAAGATCCAGAAGATATGAGAGCCTAGAGATAGGCTCTCTGTCCCCATCTGGGCTCCATAAAATTGCTGCACTTTGCCTATACCCAAACTTCATTTTCAAGTCACGAGAATGAAAGGGAAAGACACATTTGCCCATAAGGAAATGCACTGGAAATGGGTGCAAGTGAGGTCTCCTGATGATGCTGGGCATCTTGTTGGAATGCAAGGATGTTTTTTGACAAGATTTCTGTGATAGTCCTACATTGTAGGCAAAAAAACTCGAAATGTCTCCTTCTTTTTCTCTCTCTGTACTGCTCAGGCTTTTGCACCATCAGAGGAATGAACGTGTTTAACTTTTAAACATGTTGTTGAAATATTAAACAAAGTTTTTCCTGCTGATTGTTAATGCTGTATCAAAGCAGGTTTGAAATGGCTTCATAATCTCTTACATAATGCTGTCATGCTGTTCATGTCACTGATGCTATTTCATCCTGATAGCTGCCACCGGTAGGAGGCTCAGAAATGTGATTGTAACCATTCTCAAATGCATTTTAAATAAATTTCACAGATTTCTTGGGGAGATGTGCTGTCTTATGTTACAGTTTTTTAGGTGGAAACCAAATAGAATGCTCCATTAACTCAGTCTCCTTGTCTATGCATTTGCAACACAGATAAATCTCCTCTTCTGCCAAAAAGGTGAAGTATTCTTAAAATAGTTGCCTTTTCCTGGAGTAGGGTTAAGAAGCTAGAACACAAACTCTTCCCATGCATTGACTTCTGTCATAGAGATGGTTCGAGGATTCAATCCCATGTGGTATCTTCCATTGCACCTAACTCTGGTGCAAAATAATCCCCTTGTACCAAGAGAAGAGGTTGTGACTGAAATCAAGGAGTGCCTCCTGACCCCTACCCACAATTTCTGGTCACCGATGAAGGGATTGATTTATGTGGAATGGGAGATTCTGCTTCATCTGAGATAGATCAATAACTTGAATAATGTCTTTCCACTTGAGTGGCCTCATATCAGTGTGCCTGGATATAGGAAGTCTGTGCTTCTTTGGAGGAAAAAAGAATGAATTCTTCAAAAAGAATCCAGCTCAACGTGCTGTGGACTGGAATACATACTGAAATAGCAAATATCTTTTGCCAGTTAGGAAAATGACTTAGATATGGGCATGAGAATTTTTTCAAGATTATATCCTTCAAACCTCGGTGTAAGAAAACTACTGAAGCATATAATAATGTCTTTTGGAACAGGCACATGCTTGACTGCTTCCTCGAGGCAGAACGCTTCCTATAGATAGCCTTCAGGTAAATATATCTTTTGGCATGTTAATTTCTACCTGTAGCCTTCAGGAGCAAACAGGTATTCACGGTCCTCACTTGGAGAATGGTATAGAATACTGTGTGTTATGTGAAGGAAGAGAAAGAAAGAGGAAGGAGCAATGGAATAGGCAACCTCCCTTCTCCCCATTTCCAAATTGGCAGTGTATTTTAAATCCAAAAGAGATACTTGTGCTGCTGTTTAATCAAGAAGTTATGATGGCTATGCCTCAAGACAGGGTCCACCTCTTTGAGAAAATGCTGTCATGTTTCTTAAAAATCAGACCTCCTTAATCAAAACTTGTACAGATTGTTTTAAAGTAGTAGTGGGCATATGGAAAGAGAAATATTCCTCTTTCAGTTGTCATAGAAAATTTTGATCTAAGAAAAAAATGAAAATTCTTTGGTCTGAAAGTAGAACTGCCAGAAAGGAGATTCAGAGGAAGTCCATGAATGTAACAATTGCCAAGGAGGAGGACTTAGACGTTGAGAACCTGTGTGTGTAGCTGGACTAATCAGGAACGTCTCCCTACGGTCGCGATAAAGACATTTCTGTCGGAGTCCTAATGCTTTGGCATTTGGTCTGGGTTTTTTTGCATCTCTATCAATACTTACTAGGTTTGGCACGTTGTTTTGATTCAGTGACTCGGTGTACAAGGCGTCTCGGTGAGTATGGAATAATTAGTCAACCAACTGCCAAGTCTAATCTGCTGTCCACTAAATTCAATAGGAGAACTTCCTTCTGGCTTTGTAAGATGCTGGAACAAGTTCCAACCAGTCTAGCCTTTGAAGGCTGTAGATGTGTACACAGCTTGCTGAGCAAAGATAGGAGCTGGTCTCAGATTCTTGTCTTATTGCTTGAGTGTTTATCCTTAAAGCATTTGTTCTCTTTTCCTCTTTGACACAGTGCTTTCCCTGCTGTGTTATTACTACATTGACAAAAGTACACTCAGTTTTTGCAGCTCAGAACTCCTATCTATCAGGATTTCAGTCATCCGAGAAAGAGAAGAGTATATTTACCCTATAAGGATGTGTTGAAAATTGAATTATTGCTGTTTCTGTTGCATAGAGAAACACTCTTTGTAAACTTACCATTATGCATGTGAATACAACTTTATAGGATCAGGGCCTTAGGAACTGAAAAGTATTGTGGAAGATTTTTGGAAGGTACTCACCACAGCTAATTGTTAATGATAACAAAAGAAAATCTCATCTAAATTAATGATAGGAAGCTGAGAATCCACATTTTTCTTAAGAAGAACAAAAGAAATCTAGATCTTTAAAAACAGCAGTGAATTTTAAAGTATTTTAAATTGTGAACAGATTATTCTATGTGTCACTATACTTCAGAGCCTTATATTTATTATGATTTTTCCATCTTGATTTTTACTTTTGCAGAGGAAATTCACATACGAGTTTTATTTACTCAGTGTTGTGGTGGGGTTTCTGGCTCCGTTAGAATAGTGTTTCACTGTTAGCCCACTGCTGATCACCAATGCAAGTGCCAGCCTCCCTATTGACTTCCTTCTGCACACACACAGGGAAAGCACAAAAAGTTCTCAGGCTTATTCCAGCTATGCCTATAAATCTGTCTGAAAAGGATTCTTCCCCTTCAGCAATCCTAGTGATTAATTAGCTAGCACAAGTCTCTGCAATAGCTCAATCACATTGAACAAGTGGTGTCCCATTCCCTTCTTAAATGTGATTATTGCAAATGTCCGTGACATAGCAGCAGGTTCCTTCATTGAGATCTTTTACTGCTGCAGAGATTACAGAACATTTGCTGCTTTCATTTACTACTAGGTACCAGAACATCTCAAACAATTTCAGATGTAAAGTCAGGGAATGCATATATAGGTTTTGGATGTATTGGAAACTTATTTGCACTATTAAGAATCACAAAATCAAGGATGTACAGGATCAAACTGGACTTACAAGATAGACAATCTAGAGGTTATATTTTATGACTGATAATTCAGTCTTCTTGAAAATGTGATTCTACTGCTTATTCTTGTCCGCTACTGCTTGCTTGCAAACATTAACCTCTTCTCATGCAGCTGAATTGCTTCAATTGCACATGGCAGATACTCCCTGTGGCTCCCCCAATTTTTGGCACAGCTGACTCCTACCTCACTTTTAATTCTCCAGGTGGTTATAACCATCAGAGACACCCTGTCCAAGAATCTATAAAATGAGAAAGCTGGGGTTAATTATCGAACAATACAATTATATAATTAGCTCATTAGCAATGTCAGTGGTATTTGTGCCTGAATTCTGAACTGGCTGTCATGCTGTTCTTATTGTAATCTCAGCATGTCTCAGAAGGATCATACTAACATCAGCATTTACAAAAGAAGTTGCCTTTAGAACCTTGATCGTGGTGCTTGTAAAAAGATAAGCAGAAAGGCCATACTAGAAAAACAAGAGACCAAGACAGTATACATCACCAAGGCGAGTGTTATGCTGGGACCAAAGCAGGGAGAGAACTGGGGTCCTATGTGTCCTAACCCTATTATGTCCTGGGTAAACTGCATTACAAAAATGCAGCTCTAAGCTCAGGAATAAAGGACAGAGCAAGAAAAAAAGAAGTGTTTTCTTTCCTGTGTTATAACTGTTTCTTTCCAGTACATTTCCCTGCGGAAGATGGTGCAGGGTTTTTTTACATTATGGTGTGTAGCAAAGAAGCTCAGTTTTAAAATCCTTTCAGCCTTTTCTGACTTTTATTGTTCTTTTTGTTGGCTTTATAGAAAGTTTCAGATAAATTCTCTGGTAATGCTGTTTCCATTCTGGAATTGTTGTTTGAATCTACCTTCTCTGGTGTCATTTTCATTAAGTCTATTTACATCCTGATCCACAAATGTCACATGCTAATAGTTATTAAAATTGGAGATAGGGTCTGAGCTGCCTAGAAAAGAAACCAGTAGGAGATTAGCCTCTGCGAGTGCAGTTCCAGACTGGAATGCATAATTCAAGTGGAGATAAGGGAGAAAAAATGAAAGGCAGATAAATTCAGTTTCAGTTCAGAGGGAGTACTCTACTTCAGATGCCTCTAGGAGGGAATTTGTTTGTTAATCAAGAAAGGTGCATAGCAAGACAACAACTGCTGTGAGCCTAGTAATGTGACATCTTGCCTAGACAAAGCTCAGTCAGTGAGGGCAGACATCTCTGACATGTTTCTGTTTGGTAACCACAGACCTCCAGGATTTGGTTGGTGCTCAGACAGTGTGCATGTCCCTCACAAAACATTTAGGGAAAAAGAAGTGCTATTATGCCATGTAGGTGTTACCACTATAGTAACAAGAAGTGCTGACCCCTGATCACTGCAGGGCAAGGCACTGGTAGAGGAGGGGAACATGCAGTTTTTCCTGCTCTGCTGCTACAGATGTTTGAGAGGAGTGGTGTGCTCGTGTAGAGATCATCACCTGAGAATTACAGTACCCTGTTATACTGAATTGCTCTTTAACCTCCAGGATGACATCTTCCTTGCCTTCCTCTCTTTCACACCTTTAATGCTGTGCACAGCTGGGATTTGTTCCTGTTGCTAGGTGCGGAGTGGATGTGTTTCTTTTAGCTGTTTGGTTTATGCACCAAAGATGTCTTTAAAGTCAAGAGTAAGGGATGAGAACTTGAGGGGAAGAAAGAAATTCAGCATTCAGGCTGTACGTATCTCTTTGCATTGGCAATAGAGAGCCTGACCAACAGCAAACTCCTGCAGATATCTAAACACTAGAGGTCCAGGGCTGCCTGGAAAGGTGTCTTGCAGTGCAAATGAGACAAAATAATGTTTTAGAAGCATGGGTGAACCCGGTCTCAAGGGTCAGGTATGGCATTAAAGGTAAGCACAGGGACATGAATAGTAGCCCTAGACAGTACTAGACAGCTAAAGAAATTGTTACCTTTCAGATGACTGTCTGTATCTTGAGTGATTTCAATCATCCTTACAGAAATATGGTCATTAGATGATTTTGTTTTCTAAAATGTTGTTCCAGAAGCGAGTTAGGCATCTATTCTTGTAAGAGCAGATGGAAAGCCAGGGGGATTGTGGCATTAAGTGCCTCTTCCTTTTGTAAATGCTACCAGTAAACCCTTGGCCTCAGTTTCCACAGCTGAAAAAAGACTATGACGTACTAATGCCTACCTTCTTCCTGTGAGGACTTGGCTTTGACATGGCTAATTCATTCCTGTGTTCAAAGCACAGTGGGTTGCAAAATTATGATTATTAAAGCCAGCTATTAGAGAGTGTTGTCTCTGAGAATATTGATTTAATCACATGCCTCTGTGTATTTAAAGTCTGAAGCGATATGATCACTTTATTCTGTGCAAAGATCAATTTATTCTATGTATCTAATGAATAATTATGGAATCTTTTATGTTCTTTCTGTAATGAATAAAAATAAATGGGTTTAGTTGGAAAAGACAAGAGAACGTGCTTGACAAAGGAAGTCCACCAGACCATTCTGCACCAGCTTTTAACTTTTTCTTCTTTTTCCAGATGTACTTTTTTCCTTCTTTTTTTCCCCATCTTTTTTTTTAGTCAGTGCATCAACTTTTTACTCCCTACCTTTCCTTCTTTAAAAAATTGACTTTTTTTAAAAAAAAAACCCAAACACAAAACATGAGGATTATTGTTACTTTTATTGTTCCATGAAGGACAACTGTTGGAATTTAGGGTGTGTTCCCAAGGAGAATACTAGTCCTTCTAAGTTAACTTTATGATTTAATTTAATACTGATACTGTTCTGGTGTGACAGAAGAGTAGAACCACACTTGTGAGTGGGACTACTGAAGGAACATCTACCGGGGGTCCTGTGGGCTGCTTGCTTAAAGGCATCTGAGACCTTATGCAAATGGCCAGGGATGTACTCCTAGAACTTATTCTGTTTAGGAAAAGAGGTTGTGTGGAGGATAAGGTATGCCAGTGAGGTGCCTTGAAAGCTAAGATCAGAGTCCCTGAGCCAGGGGCACAGAATCTCACCACATAGCTCAGAGACATCAAGTCATTGGTGGAACCTCCTTTGGGTAGAGGGCTAGATGTTTATTGGCTCTAGTCCACAGAGTACTTAAGGCCATGCATGCACATGTAAGACTGTTGTGGCTGTCCCTTGTGTTACCTGAGTCCTCACTAAGGCTTTTTGCTAGTGGATTGATCAGAAAATTCTCTTTCTCTTGTTCTTCGGGTGCTTGGACAAAGCTTTCACGTTTCTGGCCTTTATTCCAGGAAGAAGAGTAGGTGCATTGCCCTGTGTTGTGTTGGCCTTGTATCGGGTCTCCAGAGGAGCAGAGCAACTGAGAGTGCTGTAATCTGCCTTCTCTCCAAATATAGGTTTGCTTAAGGCCAACTATTGTCCTCCTCTCTGTCCTTGTTCTGTTTCTTGCTACAGAAACTAACCATAAACCATTGTTTCCATAGCTACATATCTATTATATCTTTCATGTCACTGTTTTTGAGACTATGTCCAAAAAGGAAAGAAATTTATAAAAGAAGGGCACGTATCTAGTTGAGTACTCCCTTGTCTCTGGTAGTAAAAGCTCCAGCTGCAGTGAAAACTAGTCCCCATGGAAGTCTGGCTGTCCTTCTGGGACAAACATTACCTAATGCATATGTATGCCCTCGTTAGCAGGGATGCAAAACCACTATCACTGAGGGCTGACCTTTTTCTACAAAGCCACTTCAAAAGCCTCTGAGAATGCAGACAAATGTTCTTTTTTGTCATTGCTGTCCATGCCGCGTTCTGTGTTTTATGGCTTAGTCTGAAAGTAGACGCAGAATAGAAAGAGAGCCTGCTTCTCCTGAGCTGTTTAGTTCTGTATCCAGGACTTAAGGGTAGGTGGCTTTGAGAAACAACATCAGATCCTTGTAGAGTTGTCACAGCTGGGACACAAATTCTCAGCCACACCTGTGTGTGTTGCATGGAAGTGGAGCTGATGTGAACATCTTTATTTTCTGTGAATGAGAAGTTTGCATTCAACTCAGGCTTGAACGAAATTTAAAAAGTAAGAGAAACCCACCGTATATCTCAACCTCCTAACTCAAGCTCCTAACATTTCCTCAGCTGTCAATACTGTTTGGGCCAGCTTTCCTAATAGCAATTTTGATTCAACCCTAAAAAGAAGATTTGAAGTGCTCCTTTGAGAAATGAAAAGTATTTTCAGGTCCAGTGAGAGCTGATTTGCTTTTATTAGATTCACTTCTCCGTTGTAATAAACTAGGGCATGATGATGCGAAATGCATGTTACAGTATTACCACCAATAATGTCAACACTATTATTATGTCTGTAATTCACTGCACTGTGCCTCATTATTTCATCTCTAAAGATTCTTGTTGTTGCAAATGTAATAATTTTTATTTTGTATTATATTAACTGTCTAGGAGGTCTAGCACTCTGCTATATACCCCAAAAATAGAAGATACTAAGGTATGTCAGCTGCCTCAGAGGTGTTAAATTTGCAAAGTGATAGACTAATAAAAGAAAAATCTCCCCTTTAAAGCCTTTCCTTGGGATCACAATGGCTCCTGCATCTGCTGCTTTATGCAGACCCTTTTGGGCAGGATGCTGTAATTATGTTTTTGTCGAAGCAGTAGTTTCTTTGTATCTTACCAATTATCTGAAATGATTTTTATTTCTGCAGCCTGCTGGGTTTGTGTTAGCAAACTTCCTTGCTTTATGTACACACATGGATGTGACATGAAAGATAGTTTTGGCTCCAATTTTTCACACTGGAATTATTATCTTTTACCCATCTTATATTGTATGAATGTGTCCAAC
Source organism: Platyrinchus mystaceus (assembly GCA_035041135.1). Classification (NCBI taxonomy): domain Eukaryota; kingdom Metazoa; phylum Chordata; class Aves; order Passeriformes; family Tyrannidae; genus Platyrinchus; species Platyrinchus mystaceus. Next base: position 17,909,453 of record JAWWLV010000144.1, read on the forward strand.
CTTTATTTAATACTGATTTCTTACATTAGGCAGCTGAGGTGAATGGAGTGTTGTGGTTATATGTTAAAGTTATGTTAAGATGTTGTACCTTAGTCAAATGCACTGCAGACTGCAGCTGGGATATAAGGCAGGTGCTTTGGAAGCTTTGGAACTAGCTGGTCTGGATGTAGCTAATGCTGGTCTGTGACACCTTTCTGAAAGCATTAATGTAGTCCATGTCTCAAAGTTTCTGGCCTACAGAACCCTATAATTTTGGGGTGGAGTTAAGGCTGAAGTTCAGAACAAATTGTACTATTTTTTAGCATTTATTTAATTTGAAATACATTTGCATACGTGTGATGTGTGTGTTTTCACCATTACCAAGGTGACTCAATTGGTGAGACATTTTGGTTTTAATACAGGTCAGGCCTATGGTTTTGAAAGTCCTCCTGCATCCTCGTTGAAACTATTCAAAAGGACAGGCATTTTCAGCCTTTGCCCCACACTCATTAAGCCTACTCTCAACATTTTCCCAGGAAATTATTTTCTCATAGGAAACTTCTCACCTACAAATTGTTTCTGGGAATCTGTACTGGAACACAGATCCCATTTCTATACTCCCTTCTCTGGGAGAAGGGCTACTTTGTCAGATGAGATCTGCTACATGAACAACTGCAGAAAGGACAAAGACTGCTTTAAGGGCTGCTTCCCAAGCAATTTTTTGAATCTGTGTCCTGAGTAATCCGAAGTCAGCCCTCTGGAAGTCCAGGGCAGAAGTTTTGTTGACACCTCTCTTTATTTCACTGAGTATTGAAAACTATCATATCATAGTCTCTCTGCCCATGGTGGCCTCCGACCACCACATCTCCTACCAGCCCTTCTCTGTTTGTAAACAGCAGATCTAGCAGAGCCCCACCCCTGCTAGGCTCATTTAGCAGCTGCAACAGAAAGTTATCTTCCACACGCTCCAGGAACCTCCTAGACTGCCTCCTTTCTACTGTATTGAGTTTCCAGCATACATCAGGCAGGTTAAAGTCTCCAGTAAGGGCAGGGGATCGTGGAACATCAGCCAGCTGCTTATAGAACATCTCATCTGCCTCTTCATCCTGGTTGGCTGGTCTATAACAGACTCCCACCAGAATATCCAGCTTACTAGCCTTCCCCTAATCTTTACCTCTAGGCACTCAACCTTATCATCACTATCCTCAAGGTCTATACAACAAAAAGACTCCCTAATGTACCACTTCTCCTTCCTTTCCTGTTTCCTCTGGAGAGCATGTAGTCAATCCATTGCAGCACTCCAGTCATGCACGTCATCCCACCACGTTTCCGTGATGGTGGCTATGTCAGAGCTTTCCTGCTGCACAATGGCCTCCTGTTCCTCCTATTTTCTTGGATTTTTTCTTAGTACTCACCCTTTCCTATTACATAATAACTTTCACAACAAAAATTATTTTCTTTCTTCTTCCTTTTCCTATTAAATGGTTTGGGTTGCACATAAAGTATTTGCCATTGCATTTTTAACTTTAAAGCAGGTAATTTTCTGATTTCACTGCATCTTTTCCAAAGTGGGAAGAACTCCTGTTACTTTTCATGGACCAAATGATATAGGCTAATACATACTGGAATTGGCAAAGTACTATGAAAATAGGAACATAATGTATGCCCTGTTGAAAAATGGGTATCTTATCATATGGCATCTTAAACTGAGCATGGAGTTTCAACAGCACATGGCTTCCTAAGAGCTAGAGATGGCTTTGGTCTTTGACTTGTTTCTAGATTTGAAACATAAGGAAGTCTATTCCTTTTAATACATATGAGGGCAAAACCCACGAGCTTGTAAGATTTGAAGATTCTGATAAAGTGAAATGGAAAATGCACAACCCCTTAAAGTATGTGGAAGATTACACAAAAGCCTGTATTTAATAGCAGGTTTCTGTACATTATATGTACTCCTCCTCAAGTACAGGTTTTCTTTTAAAGATATAAAAGTCTCTGTGGAAACCTGCTGCAACAGCTTTTAAACCATCAGCAATGTATAAAAGTCTGTTCAGAGAAGAGCTAGTGACAAATGAGGTGAATTAATTTGAATCTTCTGAGAACGGCACAGCAGAGCTGGAAAGGAGAGAACAGCCTACAACAATTAGTGTCTGTAATAAGAGCCTTTGGGTTCAAAGGGGTCAGTGGGTCCGTTTCTCTTCTACAGAAACTAGTAGCTGAAGTTTCATTTACCAACTTCATTTAATAATGAAGCTTCCTGCAGTGTCTTTAACAAGCACAAAACTTGTGAGGTGGACAAGAGAGATGCGGCTAAAATTACTTTTTCTGTGAAGCCAGGAAGAAATTTTTATTCACTGCTCAATTTTGTTTATGCATACTGCATTTCTATATGTAAAAAAAGCAATCAGTGTTTTTTAGTCTTTTTCACCACTGAATGCTTGCAGGAGAAAGAGAGTTTCGCTTATTTTGCTGGAACAAATAGAGTTACTGTGGAATCCATCCCAAATACCTGAAATTCATTTTTAATAGCAAGCAGGACTGATCTTAAAAATAAATAGCAAGGTAACTGGGGAAGAGTTGTCAATTAACTTCATCGCTGCTTCCCAAAGCTGAGTTTTTTTCTGTTTCAGTTTGACTGCAACTGAGGAAAGAACCAGAAATGCTAATTACTTGATGTGCAGTGGGAATATGGCAAGAAGTCCTCATTTGCAGGCACCAATGACTCATAAAGGAAACTCCATGACACAAGGGATTTCTCATTCTTTTATTTATGGTTTGATTCTGTCACCATTATTTGATAGTCACAGGCGTAGCAGGATGCTGCTCAGGCTTTAAAAACAAAGAGAAGTCAGCCTGAAGCAAATCACCTTGCACACTGGGGAAGTTCAGAACTGACTTCTCACTGGGCTTGATTCTCCTTTTGGATGTGATTGGAGAACAAAGTTCCTCTCACAGGAAAAACTAAATGTTTTGAGACTTTCTTTTAGCATACATCAGGATGAAAGTGAATCCTTTGACTCTGCTTTTTCCCTCTCCTCACCAGCCATGCTGTTTCCTACATACCTTCAGTGCTTCTCTGCATCAGTCATTGTCTTTTCCATTTGCTTTCAAACATGTTAATGTCTCTCTCATGCTACCTTATGAAACATCCCCTGTATCCCATCTGCTTCCATCACTGTCACTTCTTCTCTTGTTCCTGCTTCCCTCTGTGTTTCAGCTCCTTTAGCAAACTGTACCATGGCATACTTTCCTAGCTGTTCATTTCCATGAGTAATTGCCTCTGCCCTCTCCTTGCTGTGTGGGCTTCTTGCTCAAAACTAAGCAAGTCCATCCTGGCTGATCTGCATCCTGAGCCTACATTGCCTGAAGCTCTGGGATAAAAGACCATGTTTCACAGCTTGGTTCCTCAGGAGCTTCTTACTGACAGGATGGAATTTCTGTTCATCAGAGATGAAGTTTACATATGAGAGTGAAAATTCTGTAACTGTACCTTTCTCTCTGCTGCACAGATCTAGGGATTAAGAAATGCCTCTAGAAGTCTTCACTTTTTTCCCCCATCACAAGGCTTTTCTCTCTTATGTGATTGTCCCAGAAACAAACAAGGCACAGTAGACCTTAGATACATCTAAAAAGATGTTTATAGACTCATTTTCCAATTGCAAAGGAAAGGTGACACAGGCTATAACTGCCACCCTGCACCTTAATTGTTCTGTTTTTTAGGAATATTGTCAATGTTGTGGCTTTTGGTGTTTTGTACTAAAGGTCTGTAAAAAGAATGCTGGGAAGGTTGTTGGTTTGTTTCGGTGCTGTTGAGTGTTCTGTGACTCTTTAGTGGAGTTCTCAAGGACTTTCATGTGTTCCATCATAGACAGTGTTTACAAGAGAATGATGTGGATGAGTCAATGAAATTGTTCACTCCTCAGTCCCTAGATTGACAAGTAATGAGTTCTAGTTGTACTGCTGCCTGCTGTT
>JAWWLV010000144.1:17927422-17945125 GCA_035041135.1 Platyrinchus mystaceus
AGGCCCCCGAAACTGCACTTTCTACTCTGCCTCAAACCGTGTAGGAATAGGGGAAACTCTACCAAGAAACAGTATGTAAAACCTGGAGTATCTTGAACTAGCAGTTGTGTTTTGCAATTCCAGTAGATTCTGTGACATAGCTGATTGGAACTGCTGGTGGAAAATTGGTTGCTTTTTCTCTGCAAGCCTTGTCTGTGTGTCTCCAGACTCTGCAAGTTGTTTGTGATGGAGACTGCCTATTGATGTTTGTGAAGATACCATTGGTGAATTAATTTCAAAGGAATAAAAGTCTCAGTGACATAGGCGCTGTATAGATGACTGAACTCCTTTGGTGCATTGGCAGCAATACCTGTTAGAAATAGATGCTACCTTTAATTTATAAATACACTAGGAAAAGCTGAAAAATCATGGCAGTGATTGAAATGGAAAGGGTTAAAAAGAGCATAATCAGCCAATATTTCTTGTTTGCTTTTTTTTTTGTCTTAGGAGTGTTTGAGGGGAAGAACATTTTTAAAGCCTTTGTTCAAATTAAAAATTGAAAAAGAGCACAAAATAGGTGAGATAGGCTAAAACTGCAGAAGTTCTTGTTCTTGAAGTATGATAATGTTTCCTTGGAAGGAATTAGAAATAAATGCCTCTTAAGGGGCTAAGAGCAAAATAAACAAATTGAGTTTCTGCACCTGGCGTTGGCTTTTAGCTATTGGCTTATAGAACTGTTGCAAAAGATTCCACCTTGTTTGGACAGACCATGCCCTTATGGTGCAAAGTAAAGAGGAGAGTGGTAAGAAAGAGAAGATGTGAAGGGGGAGTGAAAGAACCTAGAAGAGACTACTTTCTTTTTCTATTTTCTTATTCTTTTGTTATGGTATCAGAACCTTGGTGAGGCATCCATAACAGAGTGGAAAAGCATGAAAATTAAGGTCTAAGAGAGTGAGTGGTGCTCTTTCTCCCTTCCTCCCCTTTATTTCCTTTTGGCATCCTGCTTGAATTTTACTTCTGACCTTTTCCACATGAAGAATGCTGGAAAGAGGGGATGGTGAACAGAACCTGTTTGTATGGTTGTAGGGTCACCCGCTAATTGTAGGTCTGGCATATGTTTCTAGATCCTTTGACTAGAGTCCATGCTGTTCTCAGTATCTGTACTCTAATATCATCTGAAGGTGGATGTATACAGCATTGTGTTTCAGCTAATTGAGCACTTCTATTTTTAGGAACTATTTCATGAAAATGGGGTGTCATGGAGTCTTATCCCTTGGACAGTTTAGAACACAGGGGTTTACCTGATAACCTCTGTATGTTTCCTCTGCATACTTTTATTATGTAACTGTGTTATATAATATTGAGCAATTTATCCAACAGTTGGCATAATAAGCATGTAAGTTAGTGAGGATTTCAAAAATGGAAAAAAATCTTGCAGCCATTATGACTCCATTTTTGGGTGATGATTTTGCCATGGGGAAAGCTAGTGAGAGAGACAAAATTCCTCAAGATGTTGTAGCAGCTGGTACGATCTCCATGGTTACATTGGCAAGAGATCTGGGAAACCACCGAGTAGTTCATTGCTTGACAGTGAAATATCAGAGGGGAATACTTGATGCATCTGAAGATTATCTTAAAGAGAAGATTTAATTAAAAAGAGGGGGAGAGGAGACATGGTTTGTTTAGGGGAAAAATGTTTAAAATTGAATGCAGCCAATCACAAAGATGTGTCTGGGACACCTTTAATCACAGGCTCTGGCTGCAATATTTATGTGAGCTGTTGTCTCTGCTTATTTCATGTATTTGTGTGGCCTGACAAGATCAGGGAAATAATCTTGTCTGAATGCAAGCAAATTGTCACAGAAAGAGTAGCTATTCAGATAAGGTTGTTCCCTCCTGCGTCATGGGACATGAAATGTCCCCTGCTTTGTGCTCGTGGATGGGAAGGTTCTGTGAAATTTCAAGACATTGAGCTTCTCAAAAAATTATAGTCTGTTTTAAGAATGCCAAGCTTAAGCAAAGTACTTTTTATTAAAAAAGAATAGCAAGTTACAGCTGATTTTAGGTGGGATGTGGATCAAAATCTGTATATAATGTTTTCTTTGTAAGAATGCTGAGAACAGAAGGAGAATGGCCCCTTTTTAAAAAGCATTGTGATTTTTATCAGCGTTGTGGCCCATATTCAGTATAGGACAGTGAATTGCCTCTTTTATTTTCTAATGCACAAACTTATAAAAAGTAATTTTGAGCATCACCTGGCTGAGTCTGAGTTTCAGGCAGTGCTTTGTGCATATGCCTATGCATCCATATTAAATACCTTTGTTTTCCAGCCCTGCTGCAGAGTTTCAAGGTCTAAGTCACAATCTGGTGCCTCATGAGAGGAATGCTAAAAGATCTTTTTCCAAAGGAGATATGAGCAGCATTTGAAGGCAATCTCACAGTTTGAGCAGTCTGGGACGTTTTTAGTGAAATAGAAAATATTGATTTGCCAAAAACGATTTTTTTTTCATTAGTTTATCTACTTTTGTGATGTTTTTGAGGGATAGAGGTTTCTGAAATTCAGGGCTGTTGAAATTAAGTTAGCTGCTGAATGTCAGACACTAGGATGTGCTGGCCAGGGATTAGGGAGACCCAAACTCTGAGTTAGGCATAACAAAAGACTGAGCCTGGGATGTAACTATCCTACATGTGTCCCTGAAGATTAGGGCAGCCTTGTTATTTTAAATATGAGTATTTTGGTATCTTTTGTCAGAGGTGATTAATTTTGGACAATTGCAAATTGCTAGCTTATGGGACCTATCTTTGTATTTAGTGGTAGAGCATCCAATCAGCTGGGACATGGGAGTCTGGCAGTCCCCTCCCCTTGATGGGAAGAGGTCTCTTAGCCACTTGGCCCCATCTCACATACAGCTGTCACATAGATGACCACGGAGCAGAGCTGGGAAAGCTCTCAGTTAAGCAAAGAGAATGTGTCTTGTTGCAGCTCTTGTGCGTAGCTCACCCTGGGGAATTTAGATCATCAGGAAGGTGATGATGTCACTCCATCAGCAGTGACTCTGCAGTGTTGCTCAGCCTGTTTACTGCAGGAAAAAAATTACAGATCACTAGATTCCTAATCAAAGACAGTGATACCTTTTTGCTAGAGACAAGCAGGTATAGGAAGAATACTGTGCTTGTGCTGTACTTAGAAGAATCAAATACCATTCTGGTAGCTAGTTAAAAATAAATGATGTTTTGCTTTCATCAGTGTTTCACCTTTAGAAAAACACTTGGCCCTTAAGCAGGTTACTGTTTTTGACCTTTATAGCAAATGAACCAATTCTATGTTGTCTGAGAGATTGAATACATGACCTGTTCATTTGTTTCTGTCAACTCAGTCAAAAAAAATGAACCCTGCATTGATGTATTGCATCTTCAGATCAAATTCTGTGTGGCTGACTGGTGGAAAAGGCAGCCATTAGTGCACTGACCTTTCTTTGAGTGCTGCATGTGCCATACTCACTGTTTTCCTCTCCCCATCAGAAGGAATGGCAGGGGAGAGGAGGGAAATGAAATGGGAAGAGAGAGATGTTCTTATTTTCACCTTCTTCCTGGTCTGCCGTATCCTCCAATGTCTCTGATTTTCAGAGCCTGAAAATAATGGCTCCAAGGATTCTTGGACTCTGGGGAATGACTCAGATTTGGACTCAGTGGAATTAGAGTAACAATAATCCAAATAATGCTTTGTGAAATTAAATAATGTTTGATTGAATCTACTTGTTCATCTTTGGAGACCTCAGGTTCAAGCTGGCCTAAATCAGATTCTGCTTGGCATTGACTGGTGCTGTCTCTTATCAGTAGCTGAGGTTTTTCCTCACAGCAGTTAAGGGACTAAAGTTCATTTTTTATGAATTATTCACCCACCACTAATCAACAGAGAGGACTGATGCTAATTACTTACCTGATCATATACTGTCTAGAGATGTGTGTGATAAGCATTCATCCATCACTAAGCATTTTCTGACCTAGGTTTAGAACACATCAATAGCCATGATATGTATATTTAAAACCAGGAGTTAATATTTCTGTTACAATCTGGAATTAGGCTTGCTTTAGTAGTTTTGCAGTGCCTGGGCAGTGTAAGGAAAATTCTGGTCTAGTTATATCCTAATGGTATTGCTTTGAAGGCACCTAAATACCATTGGCTTTCCCACTGTACTTATCCAGTGCTCTTAACGAAACACTTTAAAGTGTTGTAAGTATTCCTCTTGGTGTGCTCAATCCACCAGATGTTTTTGACAAGTTTATTCCTTTGGGTTTTGTTGCATGTCCATTGCCTACCTAACAGATTACACTTGGGGCAGGCCCCTTCCATCTCCAAGCTGATGACTTAGCTCTCAGAGCTCCTCATCTAGGAATGGGGATTAGAGGCAGTATCAAAGAGCGGACTACAAGAGATATCTAAACACTTATTTTTGCTTTCTGACTTTATCTTCAGAGGCTCATTCTGAAAATCGTTAAAGTGAAATGAAACCTTATATTTATTCTTTCCATGACTCAGAGGGAATAATAAAAATTCATACAGAAAATTATTAGTCCCATGCAATACTGGTAATGTCTCAGCTGAATGCCACTCCAAACTTTTTTTTCTCTGTATAGTGGTATCTGAGTCTGCTTGCCAAGATTGCTCAAGCATTTTCATTTAACAACTCCCCTGCTATTTCAGAGTTCTTAACATGACTGGGTAATTTTGACCTCTTTTGCTCTTTTCCTGCTGTGTGCTGTAGTTTTTGAGGCCTTGCTTGTATGTGTGGAAAGGTCACAATTTAGTTGGATGATGCTGAGGAGAATGGCCATTGCTGCTTGTGTGAGCCTCCTTGGACTCAGTAAAGCATCTCATATTGATGGCAGCTTTTTTAATGTTCTTTTTCCATTTCTGCTGTCCTGCATTCCTTCCGGGTCCAGAAGCAAAAGTAGTGGAACCCTCTGAGCAATGTGATGTGGCTGTGGGTATTACCAGTGCTCCTGACAGCTCTTCCCTCAGGAGACCTTCAGGGCAGATCCATTAGCTCTTTGCAGAAGAAGCGGAACTTTCCATTCTGCCTCTGTGTGTCTGATTGTGCTGATAATGAGGCTTTCTCGGGAGCTGAAGCAGCCTTTACATTTGTTTTGGAAAAGGGTGGGTTCTCTTTTTCATTTGATAGCAGCATCAAGGGTAGTGGATGATCCCAAGAAGACTGTTTTGAAAGGACTGGCCACTTACTGATCTTGCTCCTCTTGCAGACAAAGACCACTGTGCAACTGTGTTCTGGCATGGATTCAGTGACATTAAAGTTACTTGCATCTTGTGGAAGCTAAAGACATCTTTTTCTCTCACTTCTCAACTTTGCAAACAGTAAGAAATGCAGATGTTCTCTTAGCAGAATTCCTGTTCAGTGAGAAAAACAGTCAATTTCTGAAACAAAATGGGTAGAGATGCCCCATCCCTAGAGGGTGCTTCTTTTCCTGGACCAGCAGAAGTTATTTTGAATGTTCTTTATGGAAGTGATTAATACAGAGCAGATATGTCCTACCATCAGTACTGGGTAAAGGAAATATTAAACAGGCACTGCTCAGTCCCACTGTCCTTAAGGACAAAAGCCAAAAGGGTTTACAAAAGGGAGAAAAGGAAAAAGCATCTTGGTGTGGAATCTGGGAAACATGACAGACTACATGACAGATTATCCTTCAGTCATACCTTTCATATTTTAATAATTCAAGTAGCTTATCTATATTTTGAACAAAGCGATAGATACATGTTTGTTTGTTTGTTTTTAAAATCTAAATTTATTGATCACCATTTGTCTGCTTTTCTTGTGGGCTGAAAATCACTAAAGTGGCAAATACACAGGACAAACTAAACTGAGTGGGAAAGGCTGAAGTTGAACTCTCTAGCACTGAACTAGCAGTAGGAGCTCATGGAATACTGGTTCATTGAATGACATTTTGCAAATGTTTGCTTTGATATTCCCAATTAGAATTAGCATATTATTGGGAGTCAACCCTGTGTAACATTTAGAGTATGATTGCATAACTTCCCTTTGTTGTTGTTGTGTGTCGTGTATGGGAGTTTGTCAGAAGAAGCAGCCTGAATTGAGAGCCAGTATCTAATATCTAATATCCGCTTTTCATTAGCTCAATCTGATAATTTCTCTGGGTGTTATTTCTTTTTCTGATGTCATGTAGACAAGTCTATCTAGCAAAGGTGTAAAGCCAACCTGTAATACTACCAGAAGTAGAGCTGGGTTGCTGAGCTGATGAGCAAGGAGTTAGTTTCAGCATGCAATAGAGGCAATGTTGAGTTCTGCTTTGATAGTTCTTATGAGTTTAATTTCAAAATGTTGTCCTGCGTTGTCAAAGCATTCTATCCCAGATCTGAGATAAGACCTTGAGGAACTCTTCCAATTTTTCAGCCCCATTTGAGATTGATGGACAATGAGTCTTGGAATATCTACATAAAGGGTAGATATTGTGTAGTTTGTGTAGGCAGGGTCCACTGTCAATGCACGTGCCGTTTTTCCTGCGTAGGAAAGTGGTGGCAGTGGATCTTTGAACCTAAGTGCTTAAAGATCACTGGGAAACATGCAGAGACCAATGAAGAAGTTTCACTAAATACCACTAGCCAAGCTGGCTACCATTCCTTGGATGAGGATCTGTGAATATTTGCTATAATCATTTTAAGTCACTGTAGTTGAAACTCTCACATTACTCATAATATTGTTGTTGGATCTTTGTTACATAAGTCGACTGCATCCTTTGAGATTAACCCTTAGCATGTGGTCTGTGGTGATCTGTATGTAGGCGAGGTAGGCCAGTAAATGCTTATCTCCCTTGGGGAAATGTTATCAGTCTTTGGACTCTCTGCCAGGTCCTGTGATGCTCACTACATTCATAAACAACTTGGAAAAAGTCGTGAGCATTAAAGTGATAAAACTGGCTATGTATGATGTTATTTGGGTTTGCAAGGACAGAGACTTGACTGAAGGTCTAGAGAATGACCTTATAAAACTGAGTGAATTAGTATCAAAATGGCAGATGAGATTCAGTGCAGACAAGAACAAAATGAAGCACTGGGCGAATCCAGTGCCACATATGTAGCAGTGACCTCTGAGTGAATTGTTACAGCCAAGCAGCACTTATGAAAGATGAAAACACGAACTAAAAGCTGGGAAGTGGTGGGAGGCAGGAGCACTTGGGCATTACAAGGAAAGAAGTTGAGGGCAACACAGATAGCACCATTCTACACCCTGAGAAATGCATGTGGTTTTGTCCCCTTAACTCAGAAATTCTTTTTGAGAACTAGGAAAGTTGCAGAGAAAGATACAAGAAATTAGAGATGTTCATAGGATTTTGAATAAGGAACAGCTGGCTAACCTGTGTTTGGAAAATCAACATCTCCTGAAGATGGATGAGAGCTACATAATTTTAAGGGTGGATACAGATGCACTTAATTGCTTCCACCACTGTCAAGTGGAGTTGGTAGAGCCTAGGTTCAGACAAAGGCAAACCAAATTTAAGAGGACACTCTCTGTGCAGTGCACAGAACTTTTTAATTTCTTGTCAAAGGCTGTTGTGGATTCAAGAAATTTTCAAGGGTTGGGGAGACTGGATGAGCATTTGAAAAACAAAAAGTTAAAGAAATTTTGATTCAGTTGACAGAATGAGTCAGTCAGGAAGTACACCAAATCAAAACCAAACGGAGGCTAAGGAATTGTTTTGGAGAATGTATCTTTTCCCTGTTCTTTCTCTTCTCTATGCATCCCTCTCCATCTGATGTAGGAGAAAACTTATTGTTCTAGGTGGAATCTGGGAATTCTTATATTCAAACATCCCAGCTTTGTTATGTTTAAAGTATTTACACATGTAGTCTAGAATTTTTCAGAGGGGGTTGTTTAAAGAAAAAAAAAAAGTCGCATTGGACATCCAGATGCAGTTGAACCACTAATTTTATTATCTCAGTTCTGTTTTCATATCAGTCTTCTGCCAGGCTTTATGTACCATGGACAAAACAGCTAAGTTACCCTTGCCATGGCACTCCCAGCTACCACTTATTTTCTCACTCATTTCTCAGTAGAAAACACAGGTTATTGAAGTATTTTTTTCTACTTGTCTACTTGTTGATACAGTTTTTTTTAAAGCAAAAAAATTTCATATTCAGGAAATGTGTATTTTGGGAAATATTCAGACCTTGGTTTTTGATGTTAGAAACTCGACTTTATAATAGGCAGGATGGTTAATATTGCTGACATATGGATAGCTGCATAGTCAACCTCATTGCTGACTCTTGAGCACTCCAGAGTGATGTAGAAGGGTGTCCTATTAAGCTTTTGCTGCTGATTTAGTATCTTTTATTGAAATTGGTACTAAAACATGCTTATGTAGAACAAGAAAATTGTGCAGTGCACCATTCAGAATAGACTTTTTGTCTTGCCTGTTTGTTGAACTCACTATTTGGAGTGTCAGTGGATTAAGCCCTAAGACTCAGTGGAAATAGATAGAGAAAGGAGAATTAAGACAAGCAGTGCTTTCCAGACCTGGCCTAAGTGAACCTCTCCAATTATAGCTTGGTAATGAGTTTATTAAAAAAGATGGATGAGAGCAGTAAGTGGTGAGATGGCAATTGTTTTTCATAACTGACCTTAGCTAAATGTAATTTGAATAGACGTACATAATGTTAACTTGGAGGTTTTAATTTTGGTTGGAATAATCACAATTTGAGCACTCCATGCTCTCTTAATTCAAGATACTAATGTATTCCATATTCTCTTAAGAGCCTTGGACATAAAGTTTTGCCAACAGATGTGCAACAGATTGAATTGGGAACAATCTAAGAGTAGTCAAAAGAGCTGCTTTGATTGTAATTTATAATAGGCATAGAGTTTCAAATTTAAAAAAGTATAAGTCTGTGTGACTTCTAACACTTGTGATTCACAGACAGTTACCACCAGTTCCCATTAATGGAAAATGATGATGATTTACATAATGCTAATATCTATTCATTATTTAAATCCTTAATTACGTGTGCAGCCGTGTGGTGCAGTAAAATAATAAAAGGATAAAAAATGCAGAAAGTAATCGTTCTTTAAAGCAACTTGGAAGTCAGGTCGCCATTACATTGAAAGAAAGAAGATAAAAATTCATACTTGTATCACCTCTTGTTGGTTATTGGAAAAGGGAGGATTTCTGTTAATATTGCCTTAAGACTTGGGTCCTGGTTCTACTGCAGACTTTTGCAATATAGCTTCAGATCCCAATTTTTTTCCTCTTATTTGAAATGAAAACTTTCCCAATACCATATGAAAATTGGTTGTTTCTTAGAAAATCAAATCCTAACTTGGTCTTCCCCTGGTAGAACTCCCTTCTTGGAAAGTTCAAAAGTTCATTTGTAGGTTCTTGTCTATGGTTCTTTTTTGCTGCTTCAGATTTCTGAATGATCCTCACAGGCTGTTCATTGCTGGCCTGTTGTGACTTTTTCCATTAGTTTTATATAAGGCTGATCTCATGAACACCTGCTTACAATTGATTGCTTTGCTATTTTCCTATTAACTGATTCTTCATTAATACAAATCTGTGGTACTGAATTTTAATCTCGGTTCATATCTATGCTGAATTTTCATATAATCTGGAGCTTGAAAATTGAATTGTATTAATTCTAGGTGTATTTTGTGATAGCAGAGTTCAGCTAACTATTGGTTTGTTGTAGGTTATTCTGTTGGTTTTTTTTCTTCAGTTTCTATTTCTTCATTTGTTGGGTTTGGATTTTTCTGGGGTGGAGGGTCAGTTGATAAGCAAGATTTCTGAGAATGAATGCTGTATATATATGTATGTATATATCTTGAACTAGATTAGTAGTATAGGGGTAATGTTCTAGAATAAGAACCAGGAGACAGCATATTAAGATTGGAGGGTGAAAAAGAGCTCCCTTAGGCGAAGGAAGAGATAGCTTAAGAGTTGCCCATTAATTTTCAACACTTCCATTTAACTCCAAAACATAATAATGGACAAGTCTGTGCTTGTCAAATATGAACGATCGAAGTCCTGTCCTCAGATACAAAGCTGCTATTGCAATTAAGTAGATTAATAGCTGTCAGGTTGTTAATGATACACGAAAGGGTTCTGTAATTGGTACTGCCTTTAAAATTCAAGAGTCTGATATGTCACTGATGTGAAATGCATAACTGCTGTTGGTATTCCTCAAATGGGATCGTTACCTTCTTATCCTGCTGCACAGCTGAGAAAGTTTGGTAAGTGCCATTTTGTGTTTTTATCAGGCAGCTACTTCTGCTGGGCTTGTCCAGACTGGTAGATGCTGCTGGGTCTGGTTCCTCTCCGGGTTTGGGGGAAGGGGAGGGAGGTCTATGCCATCCTTTTGGTACCAGTGCATGCTGGTTTTTATGCAGGCACTGCTCACTCTAGGACTTTGCTGAGCACTGGAATAGCACAATGCAAATTTAGCTTGGTTTATATCAAGGAAAGAGGCAGAAAGACATCTCTAGAAATCTGTCCCACTTCAATGGCTTTATAGGTTGTGCTTTTAGTGTGGCTGCATGAATAACCCATGAATTGACCCTAAAGCTGGTGGCAAGTACAGTATAAAGGACATACATGGTGGGTATGCAATTCCTCTGTACAGCAGATAATGCAGATGCACTATAGTTGAATGATGCAGCAGACCTGCCAAAATTGTTGTGATGGATCTTTTTGTGCCATGATGGATGTGTATTTATCTTATTTGGAGCCCTCCCAGAGTCACTTGGAGAAATAGAGGGTATAGGCAACTTCTGTTGGTTTGATCACGTTTTGATAGGAAACTGAAAGCACCAGAAAATTCTCACTAGAAAATGGTCTAAGAGACTCTAAGCTTGCCTGTTACAAATGGAGCTTTACAATGAGAAAGAGATCAAAGGCCACCTTCCTGCAATAATGCTCTGAAACTGTCCTCAGTAAGGTGAAAAAAAACCCCAAAACCTGAAGCCTTATTAGAGAGGACTGCTTAAAACTGGCCTTGGCTGCAGCAAATTTCCAGTATACTTTGACATAACCCTCAGCTTTATTGTGGTTGATCAGACTGCAAGAAAGCCTGACAGCAGATTTGATGACTGATATTTCTGTTTTATTCAAACATTTTATTTTATGCTTGCTCCAACCATCCGTTGAGGAATGGATTAAGATTCAAGCACCATCGGATTGCTTGGATGGAAATAGCAGTTCAATAAATGTCATCTTTCGTGGCACTAAATTGACTGTTTATAGGACTAGGCCTTTGATTCAACCCTTCATTGAACCTTGGTTTATGCTGATTGAAACCTTTGCTGAGGACTTAGTATAGAGAACATATGTAATGGCTAAAGCTTTCTGATTGCCCAGGGCTATTTATAGAAGTCTCTGTCCTATTTTGAAAAGAGATCTCTGCACCAAGCACTCTGAAGTCCTAATGTCCTTCATGGAGCCTTGGGCTGCCTTGTGTCACAGAAATAGCATCCTAATATGTTTAGGTGCTGAAGGCAAAACTTCACAGTAATTCAGGGATCAGAGCCCAAAAATGTCATTACAAAAAGCTGGCGGCTGAATGCAAACACCAAAAATGTTGCCTCTCTAAGTATTGGCTTTCTTTTCCCCTAAGGACTTCAGGGAAGCATAGCTGTGACTCTCATGCCCAGGACTGACCCAGTTCGAGTAACTGTCCTTGCTTCACACTTAGTCCTCTTAGATACTTTCTAACTTCCCTTAAGGTTTCATGTGCATAGCACTTGCTAGGCAACTGGGAAACTTAGGCCTTCTTCAGTCTGAGGGCGATTTAAAACCCTGAGTTTGCCACTCTGAAAAATGCCTTGATGAACAAATTATTCTGTTGGAAGTTTCTTCACCTTCTGTGAAGGAATTTACATTCTCATCCCAAGTCCGCTCAAAATACTTCCCCCATTACTTTTTGTACTGGGTTGGGGAGCCCATCTCAAACATTCTGGCAAATCAGTTGATTTGTCCCAGCTTCCCTGCAGATTTCTGCCTTCTTTCTTCCCCTCTATTCCCTTTATCGTGTATAACTTTTAGAGGTTGAGCCAGAGGATTCTCAGCTTTGCCTTGGGGCATCATGTCTCTTTCCACTGCAGCATAAGATGATTTTAAAGGTCATTTCACCATGATGCCGTGGCCTGCATTCTCCTCCAGGCTTAAAGATGAGGTGTAAACAGTGAAGTCCATTTGCAATGCATTTAAAGATTGCAGGGCTCTTTATCTTGTGAATGAGAGAAAAAGATGCTAACACTTCTGGCTGTAGATGTCAAAGAGAAGCTTCCTTTTCATAAAGAGATATGGACTTCTACAGAGTTAAGCCCTGAAGAGGAACTTACCATTTGAGCTTAATTTTTTCACAGCCATTTACTGCAGCAGTGGAGAAAATGAGAAGGGATTGTCTAATGGAATCCTTTCTTGAGTCTCAGCTCCTGAGCTGTGGAAGAGAAAAATACATTAAGCCTCCATCCTATACTGAGGGTAGTCTAAGAATGTAAGTCTTTCCATGAATATCTTGATCCTTTATTTTCCCCCTGAGCTCTAAGGCTGATGCTTCTGAGCTATATAGACCCTGCTGCTTAAATCCTCTGTGTCTATGTGGTAAATATGACGTAGATGCCTTGAGGTAACCAGGCTGTAGCAGTGCATTATCTCTCACCGTGGTGTCTGTGGAGGATTGGCCAGTAGGCTGAGGCTTATCTCATCCATTGCTGCATATTTAGCTGGGAGTGCTTAAGCTAGCACTGGGAACACTTCTGCATTGCTCCCCTCATCCTTCTATTAACAGAGAGAAAGAAACAGGACAGGACATGCAGTTCAAATCTCTGGCCCTCCAAAAGGGTGGTTTGGCATACTGTTTTTGTTCTTTATCTGCATTGATTGTCATTTAAGTGTTTTTTTAACTAAGCACCTGGAGTTATATGGAACAAGTCCAGGTTTAAGTGTCCTCCCTTTTCATGTGACCTCGGCATAGGCTTCTTGCACAGTCCTTGCACTCTGATGGCCTTCTGTATACCCTCCTGCAGACCCCTGTCCCCCTCTCAAGTTGTTAGTCAGGCTTATATTTCTTGCTGAATATTTGTTCTACTGAGCCCAGGGATCACCCCAAATTGCCTAAAACACATTTGGAACCCTAATGATCATAATTTGTAGTATTATTGCTGCTTCCACAGACAAGCTGATGTTAAATTACTTCCCAAGATCTTGCACAGTATTCACAGAATATAGTGAAGATGGGGCAGCCAACTAGACTAACAGATCTGCCTGTATGAATATTCTGTTCTGTTGGTAAATTTGAAACTCCCACCAGGAGTAGAGCCTTGTATCAAAGCACTGAGAAGGGAAATGTATCGCTTGTAGTGGAGAAGCAGAAGTAGGAAACTAAAGCAGTAAAAAATCTCAGGCATTATTTTTGCCAACCCTTATTTTTTGCAAACATTTTTAGAAAGTGGAATGAGGTTACCTCACCAAGCTCCTCTTACTGTTCTGGCTGGGATCTGGGGAGTAGAGCCAGTGGGATTGACCATTTGGTTCTTTCAGATGCTGGTAGCTCAATTTACTGCAGAATATCATCAACAAAACCATATTCCACTCATTCCTTGTTGTTCATTATTTACTGATTTCTTGCACAGAAGAGTTTGGTTCTTGGAGACCTGGCTAGGGAATTGCACAAGTGCCACAGTATGTAATGCAGTTCATTATTGAGTTGTCTTGCCCCGTGATATCAGAAAATGTTTTATGAAGGAGACAGTAACATCATTCCTAGTTATATTGCTCTCTTTTAAGACAGGCTGAGACATTGTGAAGCAATGCTGAATCTTTATGCTGTTACATGTAACAACCAGATGATCCAAGGAGTTTGCCTCTTATGCTAAGTATAGGAAAAGCATCCTTGTTCCTTCTCTTGACCTCTTGCCCCCAGTCAGCAGGGGAACCTGTGCATCCAAAACTGTGTTTCCTTGTACTAGTTCACCAGGAAAAATGGCACTATTCATCAGCAATTTTATGGTTCCTTAAATATTTTGTTTTCTCCTGGTCATCCAGCTACCTGCAAACAGAATCCAACAATTAGCAAAAGCGTGTGTTCTGGTCCTGATGTGAAAACTAGGGCTGTGGAATAGGCAGACACTAGTTTAAGAGACAAAGCATAGTTTGTTCTTTGTCACTGTTTCTGAAAATATTTAAAATTGAACTCTCAGTATCTACTCTGAACACAAGTATGAAGATATGTTACATCTGGAAAAAATAGAACATGACTTAAAAACCAAACACATTAAAATCTGGAGGAAGTGCATCCTCAGAATGTAAAGTATTCACATTACTCAAAGCTATGTCTAAAAAAGATTGTCAAGAGCTCCTGTGCTAGCTAATGAAACATAGTAAATGTTGGAAAAAGTGGAGAGATGTATTTATATAGTGAGAAATGCACTGCAGTGCAGTACATATTGGAAGACTTAATTTGAGCCACACATAATGCAAGGTTTTTCATTAATTACAATCACCTAAAGATGGAACTTGTTCAATTTTTTTAATAAGAGATTCCTTTTAAGTTCTTTCACCATGAAAATTGGTGAAAAATTGGAGAAGATTTGGGAAACAACCACAGAAAAATGGCCTGAAGGCTGAAGCAAATTCCTGGTGGTTAGAATTTTAAAGAACTCCATCTGTTCAGCTTACAAAAATGATTTGGAGGTAACCTGATTGCAGTTGAAGGATCTTTATGGGGAAAAAGAAATTAGGCAGTAAGTGGACTCTTTAATCTTACATAATTGATCTCAGTAATGTCTACATCATGTCTTCCTAGCACTGTTATTTGGTAGAATTACAATTGACTGGGAATTTTCCAATAAGATGGCTTTGAATTGAAACCTGGAAGGCACCAGTTTCAAAACTACTTCTGATGGGAAAAGTTTCTCAAGCTCCAAATAGTGTTACAAGCCCAAGCTAGTGAAATAGGAGCACCAGGACAAGTAAGGTAATAGTACGGGATATGGAAAGCAAAGTTACATGCTGTCATAGCATATAGCTCATAGTAGTTTTCCTATTGCCTTAGGAAAGGGAATGTGTCATCAGTTAAGCTACCTGCTGCTCTGGGAAGTAGCTTGACTCCTTTCTTTTTCCCTTTTGTTTTCAAGCTCTCCTTTTCTATATTGGCTTTCCCCCTCCACTTTGCTACCAATGACACAAATTGTTATAGTTCTTGCAAAAAGAACTTTCCCTAAAACAAACACCATTTCAAAAATAGCCAGGTACAGGGCAGAAGATACCTAAATTCAAGAGGGTCTCAAGGTAGGGAGACTGTTTCCTTCACAAGTGTAAGGAAAATGCCAGGGCAGCTCTTCATGCTGGTTGTTGCCTGGCTGTGTAGTTAGAGTAGCTGGATTGCACTAGTTATGATACAGGCTGCTGTCTACAAGGCCTTTAAAGCAGATGTTGTGATGTGATATAATGCTCATCCAATGACTTTGGTTAAACCACCAGTTGCTCTCTACATAGGACAATGTCTAGAGAGAAAAAATTCCTATTCAGGTGGCTTCTTCAGCAGTTTATTTATGCACTGATGCTTTAGCAAACATCTTGCTCCTGCCACATTCTAAATAAAGCATTTTCTTTGTAAATAAAATATTGATTGATCTAACAAGAAAGACCTGAATATATGTTTCACAGCAGCTCTAATGGAGAAAAGAATGACTATGAGAACAGAAATAAATAAAAATTACATGGTATTTATATAAAAATGAAGGTACGACATTCTGTGAAGAGCAACGACCATCCTTGGGAGAAGACTGGCAGCAAAACTAGTTATTTAATGTATAAAACAGTGCATGCAAAACAGGACAGATTTGGATCTAAATATCAACTTATTGTCTCATTTCAGGAGGGTTTTAAGCAGTAAGACTTGTCATCTGTAAGCTAACAGCTATCATGGGATGATAATTTTTGATGAGAATGTATGAATTATGAATTTTCCCCTTTGACATTATGAGTTAGAACACATTAATCCTGTTTCTTGCTATAGTAAACAAAAGTTTCTTTCACAGTTTTACAGGGTTTATTGATGTATTGTAACTTTCTTCTTCCTGTGCAAAGACATTCTTAAAGGAAATTTTGTTCTCTTATTAGGGCACCCCAAAATAAAGGAATTCTGTGCTGTGTTTTTAGTTTTGTTCTTGAAACCTTATCCATTAAACCAGTGAATACCTAGGTTTCATCCACTCTAGTCTGGTGAAGCTCAATTAGCTGTGAAGGGTCTGGTTGTGTTTAATCAAAAAAGTAGGGATGAATGTCCAGGAAAAATCTAAGATAACCATACACAAATTCATCCTCTGTTCCCAGTAGGTTTTGTGCAAGTTGTTGAAGAACTTTCAGTTCAGACAGTTTTGTTGCTAGCTGGGAGGAATTGCCAGTTTCTGCAGGTCTACACTTTGTTTTGCCCAGGTGTTTTCATTGTGCTTCTTGCATTCTAAGGGAATAAAAGACCAGGATAAGGATTTCAGCAGAGCTACAATATTATCATGAGATATGCTAATTCATCTGGCTCAAGCAATGTGTGCTGAAATTTTTCAAGTAACCTAAAGGAATTAAGTGCCCAATGGACATTAGGAAGCAGTAAGATACTTATGATCAAGAAGCTTCAAAAACTTTTTGTTTGAGATTTGTCTTTTCATTAAACACGGCACATCTGTCTGATTTTCTCCTTGTTGATCATCCTGACACATTATTGTCCATAGTGTTGAGCTTGGACAACTCAGTCTAAAAGGGATTACTTTGCAAGACAGATGTGTTGGCATTGCAGATAAAATAAGCCCTAGTTTTGTGTCCAAAACTCTCCTTACTGAGTAGGGCATCACAGGAGGCTTTGTTGGCAACACAGAACAGTGACCAGAGCTGCTTACAGTCAGGCTGCTTCTTACCAAAAGATTCAGGGGAAAAATTGCTCCTATCTACAGCCAATTGGCTCAACAATTAAAAATTCAAGCTCCTCATTGGGCTGTGGCACTTATGTGCTTAGATCACAGCAAAATGAAGACTTCACCATCAAGATGATGAAGCTGTGTTGTTTTATCTCACACTTGCTATGACGTACTGTCCTGATGGAGTTTTCCCAGTTCAGCTTGTACAAAGCAATTTGGTGGAACTGAATGCTCAGTTTTCTGTGTCTAGAAAACAAATTATACCTGAAAAATATTTCTCTCTGGTAGCATCTGTAACCCTTGGTGCTTTAAAACTCAACTTCCAACTGCCCTGAGTTCCTTGACGCCTTGCAATGTTTATGTTTCAGGAAAAGAGTTGGACTAATATAGAAATGTTAACTTGTATCCTCAGCATTATCTGGGAATCCTCAGCGCCTCTTTTAAAGGAGTGTGTAAATCGGGAATATTACTGCCTTGGACAGTCTGGCTTTACCACAGAAATGTGCTTGCTTCTTAGTGCCACTTTGAAGCATGCACTTTCAATTGCACTTGTTAAGGTGTATAAGGAACTGAGTTTCAGGCAATGTGTGTTCAGCTCCACTGCCTCAGTAAGTTTGTGCCTGTTTATCTTAAATGAGAATCTAGTTCATGGATCGTAGCAAAATAATAGGATGGGTTTTTTCCTTGTTTGTTATTCGTTTTCACTGCAAAACGGTTCTGGAAAATAGTGCGAGATGAATACCTTTGCATCATCATGAGTTCTGGATTTTGAATGTGTGTT